>JARFJB010001941.1:3010000-3105000 GCA_036346205.1 Vesta saturnalis
CATAGTATTTTAAATGAGTAGTTGTCTTATTTTATATGTCACACAATTCAGGTACGTACACTATCAATTAGCATTTCAATTTATTTTTATTATTGTAGATAACAATACATTTTTGATAAAGCTGTAAATCCAAACAGCGAAACATAAAACAAAGATTTTGCTTTTAATTAACTGAACTATTCATTTCCAGAAATAATTTTACATATTCGTTAAATAAATAAAGTTCAAGAAAATAAATATATTTAAATTATATGTATATATATATATATATATATATATATATATATATATATATATATATATATATATATATATATATATATATGTACAGGGTGTCTAGAATCTACCCACGTTCTGTGGCTACCTTTGTTATGATAAGAGATACAGAGTCGGTTAAATTAGCAAAGTTGTGCAGAATTACATGATAATTTAAATACCGATAAGAAAATTCAACATTGTTGCCAAGTTTCTAAGATATCTGAAAATAACTAAAAATCATCCAAATTTTCATCGGCTATATCTTCTTTAATTTTCAAAATAGGAAAAAGGTATAAGAGAGACTTTTGATAGCTATTTTCACGCAAAATGGGAAAATACTAACAAAAATTTTTTTTAGTAATTATTTTGAGCTACAACCCAAACATACATTTTTTTAAACGGCAACTATCGGTAACTATGGACCCATTCGATGGATTATTTTTTTCTGATTTCAAAAATGTATAGCTTTGTATCTTTAGTATTATTAGTTAACTCACAATTTTCAAAAAAAGAAACGGTAATTATAATATTTATTAAGAAACTAAAGTGTGCCGTGAACATTTAAATAACAAAATAAGTTCATATTCTACTTTTAAATTTGTGGAAACAACAAGAAATAATGTACTACATTATCAAAATAAAAAAGTTCTGAATAAATTTAGATTACAACGAAGAGTAACAGCAAAAAATATAAACAGATAACACAATCATAGAAGTGATTAGAAATGCCCTCCATTATTTTGAACACACATTTGACGTGGTTTAGAGTTTCGTTTTGAACTTTTAATAAACTTTGGGTTCTAATTTGTTGTACAGCAACACGAATTTTATTTTTTAAATCGTCTAGATTACCAGGTTTGACTCGGTACACTTTGTCTTTAATTGCACCCCAAAAGAAAAAGTCTGGAGATCGCGGCGGCCAAGCTATTGCATCTCGATTTCCTATCCAATTATTAAAACGTTCCTGTAAATAGTTACACACAAATAACCCATTGTGTGCTGGTGCCCCGTCGTGTTGAGACTAATTCAAATTTTGAATTACGTTCAACGAAAGGTCGTCCAAAATTTCCTCAAATTCGTTTCGTAAAATGTAAGATATCTTTCGGAATTTAAATTGTATTCATAAAAAAACGGCCCAAAAGATTTTGGTACCAATAATACCGCACCAAACGTTTACTGAAAAAGCATATTGATCTCTCCTCTCAACAGCAATATGACGATTTTCTTGGGACCATTGGATATGATCTTTTCTATTGAAGATGTTTGTAAATTTTGCTTCATCGGTAAAAAGAATGGTTTTCGAGAATTGATTTTTTGCGCGACTTTCATTAATCAACCGTGTAGCAAAACGAAATCTTCAACATGCAATGTATTTCCTATATGAAAATGATATGGCATAAAATTATTTTGTTTCAAAATAACGTGGGCTTCATCTTTGGAAGTGTTACACTCGTTTCGTTCGCAATTTCATGAAGAGATGTAGTAGGTTTAGTTTCAACGTAAGCTAAAACACGTTCTTCTGTTTCTGCGTTAACATTAATTTTAAAATTTTGATGTTTAGTGAAAGCCCCATATTTTTAAAATTCGATTCGAGTTTGGCAAATAATCTCACATCGGGTTGCCTTCTTTCCATGTAAGTTTGAAGAAATAATTCCGAAGCAGCATTAGTACAAATAATAGCAAAAAAGCATATCATTTCTTTCTTCAGAAGAATAAGCCATTAATAAATTAATATTCACTATTTAAGTACGAACTACAACTGGTTACAACAAATAATTGAATATCTAGTATTTGACAGTCAATCAATGAAGAGTTTTGTTTTTAATTGTTACAGCATACCACGGCAAACATTGCATTTGTTTAGTAAATATTATAACAACAATTTTTTGAAGATTGTGAGTTAACTAATAATACTAAACATACAAAAGTATACATTTTTGCCATAGTTGCCATTTAAAAAAATGCATTTTGTGTGTGTATTGTAGGTAGTGGACCGCGAAAATTGCATTATTGTAATACAAGTTAGTCGAATCGCCATTGTTACCACCATAGAAAAGATAATTAGTGGATTTTTAATATCTTGCTAATACGTCGTAATTAATGTTTTCAAAATATTTTATGTAAGGAATGTGAGATTGTTTGTAACTAATATTTGTCTAGTAAAACACATGTTGGGGGGTGAGTAGCAGGTCTACGCTTAAAAATGCTTTACTGGCGGGGCATAACGAGTCATTGTAATTGCGCGCTCTTGATGTCAAAATGTCATTGACCTAATGATTAATTACGGCTGGACGGCCCGCGATCAAAAGATATCTTTGTTGGTTATTTGAAACCCCAGAGAGAAATTTGTTGAACGAATGCATATTTTTAAAATTAAGATGTCGTGCAATACTTATTATGAAACTGTTCCAATGGAAATTAATGTTTCATGTTTTTTGATATTACTTCTGAAAGATGAGGGTGGATTGCGGGAGTGAAGTGGTTGGGTTGAAAATCGGGAGAGAGGGTAGTTACAGATAAAGTGTCAATCGAGCTAGATTGATCTTAGGATTAATTAGATATCTTCATTGTAAACAGTTTGTCTTTAAAAATATTTCCAGTGTGTACATTTTTTTTGAATTAGCTAACATTAATTTGTTTTTTCTTTTTAATGTTAGTTGTAATGTGTGTTTCAAATATTAATATATAAATAACAGTCACCCTTTTTGAAGTTAAACTGCGTAGGTTAACGATTTGTGTCTGTGATCAACTAAGGGAATATTTATTCTAGTGTAAGTATGTATTTTTATATCACTGAAAGCTCGCAGCGAATCATTTACCAGCCTAGATAACATTAAATACCAAACATTGTCTTGAAAAGGTATCTTATTCGTACGCAGACTCATTAATCTGAAATCTGCTAAAATAAAAAGACAGTACAGGGCCCTCTCACTCTGGTATTTGTGCGAATTAGCATTATTGGGCGTTGTTTATATTTATATTGGGAATGGGTATAGGATACCGCTGGTTATTACTTGTAAAAGGCAATTGCCAGTAGGTACACACTCCCTGGCCAGACCATTAAACACCTCGAATTTTTATTTCTTTTGGTTTTATTTATTGTATAGATGAATGTGTAACCTGAGAGAGAACCACTGTATTTTTCTAACGCACTAAAACATATATCGGTCACAATGTTCGTGATCTATTTATAACTTACCCTTGTAAGGCATTGTTTTAATGAGTTTTTTGTCAGTTTGTTTAAGTAGAATTATTTTCATGCGAGCTGATTTCTCTTTGTATCTGTATCTGCTTTATTATAATTTGATTTTTTGTATTCTGTGCTTTAGTGGTCACTAAACAATTGGGTACGTGCAAATTCCTTGTCTACTTCCTTTTGTTCTTGCCTTTACCTTATTATCACCTGTGCAATTTTACTGTTGTTGTATTTTATATGTACCGTAATTTGTTTTATTGTTTTATGTGCTTATTTACCTAAAGACCGGTGTGATTGGTTTTTAAAGGGCCATATGTTTGGTGTTACGATTTTTATTATGATTTTCATTTTGATTATTTATGACCCAATTGTGCGTGTGACTACATCTGGTTTTTTTATTGTTGTGTTTCTGTGTAACTAAACTGCTTTTTATTCATTTTCTCTTAATGTTATAATTTTGCACGCACCTTAACCTGAATTAATGGTGTTTTGTTATATATTTATCTCTTTCATTGTTCCTTTTTTTGTGTTATTTAGTTTATTACTGTACTTGTACAATTACTCATGTATGAATAAAGTGGGTTTTATTGGTGGTTTTTCCCACAATAGTATATTAACGGGCTGAACCACCGCTGCGCAACTCTCGTTGATTTTAATTTGAGTAGCTTCATTATTTTTACCTGCCCTCCTGATGCAACACTTACCTCATCCAGCCTATCTAATTTAGATAGCTCAACGTACCTACCACTAGACGGCCGCTTCGTATGATCAGATTTGAGGTTTGGGAGTAATTAAATATCAGACTTGTAAATAAATTCTAATGTTTTAATTAGTGCCAGGAAAGTCAAAGTAAAGCAATTAATTTGAGCAATAGTAACATTATTGTCAGTCAAGTCAAGATAAATCACTTAGCGATTGTTTTGTCCTTGAATTTGCATTATTTCAAATTACGCTTTTCAAGATAGGGTACCTGGGGCGCTACAATATATATATATATATATTATATTATTATTATGTCTCTACATCTACTCTTATCTTCCGACATAACAATAAAGTTAAGAATACATCTTAAATAGTCTCAGATTTTTCGATATAAAAGCACGTAAACTAGAAATGTTAGAGAAATACTAAATAAACAAAGAATTTTTAAACCTTGAAGTTAAAGTTTTAAAAGGTGTGCGTATATTACACTAAAACCTTGAATACCAACGCTTATTGTTTATTAAAAATATGTTTTGTTAATGTGAAGCATTTCTAGAAATAAACGTTTTTGTAATGGGTTTCACTTTTTGAAACTTTCACATTTTTAAAAATTTGCTGGTGATTAAATTCTTGACAATGATGCAATTTTTTTAACTTGTTATTCTAAAATCACAGTCATGTTGAATAGATGTGTGCTGCAATAACTGCAATGTTTGACCAATATTCTATATTATCGGTATTAATTCCATGAACTAAGTTAAATAACCATTCCATTAAAATCATATCTTTTTGTGAATGATCAATGTGAAATTTTAAGCATGCTTCTTATTAGAGCGTTCGCAATATGTGTTTAATAGGACGATTAAAACTGCAGTAAATATATCTTTTCAAATTGGTTGCTTTTCGGTACCAGTCGATTAGTAGATTACTTTATTCATTTATATCCATTCTAGTTTCAAAGAAAATCGTTTTCTTCTTCTAATGTAAACTGAATATGTTCATTAAAGGTATTGAAAACTTCAATGTCATCCTTAGTAGACGGAAGTCGACAAGCAGCAAAAAAATCAATTATTTAAATAACAAAAAAACGCAGAGGAAGCAGATAATTCCATCCGCATCACCCGAAGCAGATCAAAACGAAGTAGTTACCTAAAGATGTTTAGTAGAACATAGTCGAAATGGTGTACCAACACAAACAGTTCGTGTATAAGAAAGAATAGAAGACATAACCTAAATAACAAACACACACGTATAAGAATTTATGCGTCTTCCATAAACAGGTGTAGCAAGCTTGCGTCTGTCTAAAATTACAAACAACAAAATTCCCTGTTACAGTCTAAGAAGTTCTTGAAATTTGTTTAATCGATAACTTAAAAATATCCAAATAACTTTTTAATGGAAACTCCAAAAATATATACGAGAGAATACAAATGCATCATGTCAAACACTTTTTAAAGAGCAAATAACAGAAATGGAAGGAAATAGTAAAAAAATTGTAGTGAATGTGTATAAACTAACTAAATGTATGCATCTCAGATAAAGATTCTTGGTGAACACAATAAACCTATTACCATATACGATAACCAATGAATAGAAATAAATAAAGTAAAAGGCATTACGAAAATTACTGTTCAAAGGTGAATACAATGTTATGGATCAATTACAAAATAATGCAATGGCGAATAACACCAGTCAGTGTAAATTGGCAAACTTTTGTTGAATATTCAACTGTAGGAAAGGAGAGTGCCGTATTATGGAGGTTAGCAAAAGAGACATTTGCAAATTAGTATCTGTTTTTAAAGTGTGCCTTTACTGAAAATGATAGATCGATAGTATTACAAAGACCTCTGAAAGCTCTTTACGTCAGATCCTCATAGCTAACCCTCGATAATGGTAGACAAATGAGCGGCAGTTACGTCACACCAAATGCCTACCTACACCCAGATTTGTTAAACGGCGCGCAATTTGAGTTATTTTCGTGCCCTGTGATCTCTCGGGGTTTCTTCCCCAGCACCGGACTATTCCAGAGCAGGTTCCGTTTTACACCCGACCTCCTGCAGGTCAAAGTACGGTGTCTGCTGCACTCTTATTCCAGATTTCATACGCAAAGGAACAACTCTTTTGAAACTTATTTAAGAGATAAAGAAAATAGCACAGAATACTGACTCAGATATTTATCAACAGTTACGTCGAGCTTCCTGATAGTATCTACAGAATCTCAATGGAAAATTTGCATATCCCGATTACATATTGAACAGTCCAATTAGAACACCCGCCCGCTCACTAGGAGTATTTTTCCGCTAGGACCTGCCAGCCCTATCAGTAGGATGCCGATGCCGTCTAGAGATAAAACACCCAGATTCAAAAATCCGTTTATTTTTCAGTTTGATAATTCAATTAAAGTTATGTTTCATATTTTTTTTTTTTAATATAGTTTGTTTGTCAAATGAGATATTTTAGGTTGAACTATTCATTAGAATTGTAACCAATAGGATAATATATGTCTAAAACCATAGTTTGTTGTTTATCAGCTAGTGGTAAAAGAGGTAGCCAATTAAGCATACGAACTACATAGTCCTCGACTATTTGGGCAATAAAGTCATAGCATATTAATACAATTAAAGTAGAGTAAAGCTGGAGAACTAACATTGTATATTACACGTGGGTGTTTCTAAATTCATGCGAAAAAAATCCGGAAGTGATATCCCGTATGAAATTATAATGGGTCTTTTCTATAACGAAATTTCCTCAGCACCCCCCCTTTTCGAGATATCACCCCTGAAAGGTGGTGAGTAAAATTGAGTTTTTGTTTGTTTTCTCAAATTTAAATAAAGATGGTAACTTGAAATTTTATAATTTACGTGCACTCCCAAAGGACTGACCACCGGTATTTTTTCAACATTCCTGTTCCATAATAATTGCCAAAGTGACACCAGCCTACTATTACATAACTAATTAAAACAAGGTATCACACAGAATATGAATATTATATTTTATTTTTTTCCCCGAATCTATTGGTTCTAAGAAAAAACTTTAAATGTCAAGAAATATTTTTAAATAAACAGGGATTTTAAGTAACATTTTTATTTCACAAAACTCAATCTCGAAAAAAAGATTTGATATTAGATAGAGTAAGGGTTGCTAATTTCATCCCCTTATAATGTAACAGGAATGTCGAAAAAATATCGATGGTTAGCCCTTTGCGAGTGCACGGAAATTAGAGAATTTCAAGTTTTCATCTTCACTTAAACTTGAGAAAAAAAAAACAAAAACTCACCACCTTTTAGGAATGATACCTCGGAAGGGGGTGGGCTGAGAAAATTTTGATATAGGAAAGACCCATCATAATTTGATACGGGCAATCACCTCCTAAATTTTTTCGCATGAATTAAGAAACACCCTGTATTTATAAGAAAACCATAGCAGCATAATGAATGTTTTAGGAGAAAGAACGTGGTCGTATCTCTTGGTAGTTAGGCGTGGCACATACCAGTTAATTTATTTATCTGCGATGCGATATAATGATGTTAATTAAGTGAAAAGCTTATTTATAACATTTAGACAAATATTTGTTTGTTTATTGATAGTGTTATGATCCGGACTATTCAAAGGTTATTTATGTTAAAATAGTTCTTATGAAACAATAGATACTTCGATAAAGCAACATATAAATACGTAGACGTTGATAGGTATCCATCTAGTTATTGAACGGCAATATGAAATTATTTATTACCATTAGTTTTGTCTTCACTTTCTCAGCGGCCTATGTAAGTTGCTAAATTGCATATGTTTAAATCATTTAACATTTTTCTAGGCTGCTATTGAATTATCCCCTGTAGGAAAAGGGTGTGCAATAAAATTAGGGTACGAAGAATCAGTAGTGATAGAAAAAGTCTATAATACAGCAAGTCCTGATTTAAATGATGATGTATTTAGAAAAATTGCTTTATGCACAATTGGATCGTATATTGGTGAAAATAATGAATTAGTAGTTGGTGATAAGTTTCGTGATCTTGTAAAAGCTGTTGCCCAAAGTGTACTAAAAGTAAAAAATAGATCAACCGAGAGTCTATCAAAGAAAACTATCGAAATTTGTAAAGATCTGAAAGGAGAATCAAAGGAAGATACTGCAGCAAAAATAGCAAAATGTATTCTAACAAAACTGGCAGAATTTTCCACACAGTAGTGGTACATAAAATTTGATTAGAGAAGTAACAAAATCCTTAATAAAGTGAAAATAGAATTACGTTTATTTTGATAGTTCCTTTGCATTGTTAACCTTATGTAGAAATATTAAATAAATAAAATCTGTTAAATAGTATCAAAATTATATCAATAGAAAAAAAAACTTCTGGGATACATTTTTAAAATGTAGCAGTAATATCGTACTTGGGGTCAAAGTGTTATCAAGCTTCAGTTTAATCTATATATAGTACGATACTAACAAGTTAAGTAACTCATTATGTCCTGAGTTTTTTTACTCAACTTATCAAGAAAACTAGGTTGTGTCGTTAAGAACTTTATTGTTGTCACTTAATTTAACAAAATTTTTTGAAATAAATCATTATATTTGCAAATAATACGTGTGACATAGTATATGCAACGCTAGGCTGTTAGGCATCCATATCAAGAAAAAAAGAAAATTGCTTCAAGATATAATATTGAAATGAATAAAATGTAATTTTAATGAGCTTTACATGAAACTGATGACACTTCTAGGGATAAAAATTACGAGATGATTGCGTTATCATACCAGATACCAATTACCCCATTCAAAGAAATTTGGATGAGCTAGGTCTTCTGCCTATTTTAGGGGTTTTCCGTATTTTTGTAGGTACGTTTGGGCAATATGTGTTCTAAACTCTAGTTGAGAGATCTTTGAATTTTTTTTATACTTTCTGTATGTTACCCATACAATACTGATACTGGAATCTATCATCCAAGTAAAAATGCTCCACCACTGCTTCTTTGAGGGTATCTCAATTCTGTATGTCGATATATTCTGATCCAATAGATCAGTGCCACCCATATTTGTATTATATTGACGTATCATATATGGTCTTTTTCTTTTTTGTTGTATCTTTGAACGCGTTCGATCGGTTCTACTGCATATGTCGTGGAGGCCACAGCAACAACATTGTTATCAACACATTAACAAACAATACCATAATCGGTATTGATGACTGATTCAAGTTCCTCTTTGCAGGTCTTGCATTTCCTTTTATTGCGTAGTGGATAACTTTTAGGTATTCGGTCATCTCTAAATATTCCAGTTACACCATAACCTTTTAACTTTAGAAGATTAAATATATTTGTATTGGTAAATAGATTGTCAATATATATTTGGTATGGATATTCTTTATGTCGTATTTCTTCTAACATGGACATAAGTGGAGCTGTAGGTTTTACAACATGAGTTCCCCAATTTGCATTTTGGTATAACTTAAGTGCATATCTTCTTAAGGGTATATATTTCTTAAAGGTTTATACTCCTTCTTCAAATTATTTTTCTGCTCAAATACGTTTGCGCAATACGTCATCGTTTACTAAATTCCTTGCGCAAATCCTTTCGCGCACGACTATATGATCTAACTTCCAAAGCATCCATTTTTCACTTCCTGATGAATGTTAAGAAGCAGAAAGTTTTTTGGGTTTTCCCTAAATTTAGTGAAAAGTGCCATTAATTTGATGGTAAGATATTTTAACGCACTATACTAAAAATTAAAACATTTGCTCTTTTCAGGCACTTTTATTTTATTTTACTTTTATACTTTTGATTTCACCGCTTTTGACTACGCATTTCATTTTACTGTTGCGTACGCTTTCATTTTATGATTGGAATTTTTATTGGAAAATTTCAAGATAATGCATTAAACGGATTATTCCATTGCATGAAGATAAATTTACAAGAAATAAAATTCCAGTTTTGGGTGTGGCTTACAACGTAAAGCATTATTTCAAGATATTACGCAATATTGATGCAAAGATGACGTCACCTCAGTTAAAATTTTCGTAATCGTTTAGATACCAGAGGTTATTAAAAAATTTGTGTACAAACATTTTACAAACAGGTATTTATGTTATGATTTAATTAGTGATTTAAGGTATTTTTAAGATATATTTTATTTAACCCTATCATTAACTGTTAATAAACATAGTTGTATATTTTTTACATTTTGATAAAATTTTTAGTGTAGAACTCGGTTTGGTTATTCCGAGCATTATAAAAAAATAACTTGGCGTCCGAGATCATTTTATTAGTGTTACATTGCAGCATTTTTATTATTTATGTCAAGTGGAAGTAATCAAGCAGAATTTGGGGTAATTAAGCAAATCAAAACATTGAACCTCCCTACATTAAACTATCGACCGGGACAAAGGCATTATTTGTGGTGAATGGTTAGTATCTCCAGTTAGTTTAATGATTTGTGTTTTTGGAGAACTTTTTACTCTTATTTCTTTATACATTTATTTAACACTTATTACACTTATTTCATTATTATATTATTTAAAACCATTACCAGTTCGACCACTTCATTTTATAATTTGTACTTACTCGAATGTAATGCCGTAATACATCTGGTTTGAATAAATTCTTATATTTCGTTTACACAATATCCACTAACCGTCATAGTAGCTGGTAATGTATCTTAAAAATAATTTAAAATGACTAGTATTTAATGATTCAACGCTGCTATATAGTTTCGTATGAAGGGTAAGAGAGCTGCTTTAAAAAAATTGGTAAGCGTGACGAGGTCGGTGTTTTTAGGTAACCATCAACATGAAAGCCTTTCCCATTTTTCACAATAACTAACCGTTCCAATGGCAAATAAAGCGGTTTTTCTTATCAAGCAAAGCGTTAGCAGCGCCTTATTTATTTCGTAATGAACTCTTTTCAATATTAAAGTTTTAGTAATTTCAGTTTAATGAACGATTATTAGATAATTGGCTTTATACGAATAGACAGAACGGTTTGACTGCAAAATATCTAATTTACAGATATTGTTATTAATTTCGACTTAAAAGATACTCGTTGCCCAATTAGGTACTAAAAGTAACAAATCAACCGAAGCTAAAAAGACGATTCTATCGAAATTTAAATCTAATGGAGAATAAGTCGAGAAAACATTGCATATTATTAAATGTCTTCTAACTATAAAATACGTTTATCCACAGTAATGGTACATAAAATATGCTGAAAGTATCCACCACCTTTGAAATAACAATGTTCAACGTTTAATTTTGTAGATACTTTGCTTAACTATGTAGAAATAGAATATAGCAAATCTGATTAAATGATAAATTATAAATAGCTTGTAAACTACTGGGCTAAATTTAAAATATGGTAATAAACAATTTAAAGGTAAAGTAGTTTAATTTTTCAGGCAAATAGGTACGTTATCAAAGTTAAGTAACTCATTATGTCCTGGAGTTTTCTCAACTTATCAAGAACGAAAGGTTGTGTCGTTAAACTATTGTTGATTAAATTCAAAATTTTCATGGACTAATGAAATTCAATCCATCTAGAATTAAACCGAACACCTAAAGCAACAGAACTGCAGAAAAAAGAAAAGTTAATGTATAAAATAATATTAACTCGATAAATGTAATCTGATGGATCTTAAATACATGTGACATAGGGATAAATATCAACGAATTTGCAAGTTACTACCAGAGTACCATCCCCATGATGATAAAGAAATTTGAGACTAGGCTTCTGCCTATTTTAAGGTTTTCCGTATTTTGTAGGTACGTTTGGGCAATATGTGTTCTAAACTCTAGTGGAGAGATCTTTGAATTTTTTTTATACTTTCTGTATGTTACCCATACAATACTGATACTGGAATCTATCATCCAAGTAAAAATGCTCCACCACTGCTTCTTTGAGCGTATCTCAATTCTGTATGTCGATATATTCTGATCCAATAGATCAGTGCCACCCATATTTGTATTATATTGACGTATCATATATGGTCTTTTTCTTTTTTGTTGTATCTTTGAACGCGTCCGATCGGTTCTACTGCATATGTCGTGGAGGCCACAGCAACAACATTGTTATCAACACACTTAACAAACAATACCATAATCGGTATTGATGACTGATTCGCAAGTTCCTCTTTGCAGGTCTTGCATTTCCTTTTTATTGCGAGTGGATAACTTTTAGGTATTCGGTCATCTCTAAATATTCCAGTTACACCATAACCTTTTAACTTTAGAAGATTAAATATATTTGTATTGGTAAATAAATTGTCAATATATATTTGGTATGGATATTCTTTATGTCGTATTTCTTCTAACATGGACATAAGTGGAGCTGTAGGTTTTACAACATGAGTTCCCCAATTTGCATTTTGGTATAACTTAAGTGCATATCTTCTTAAGGGTATATATTTCTTAAAGGTTTATACTCCTTCTTCAAATTATTTTTCTGCTCAAATACGTTTGCGCAATACGTCATCGTTTACTAAATTCCTTGCGCAAATCCTTTCGCGCACGACTATATGATCTAACTTCCAAAGCATCCATTTTTTCACTTCCTGATGAATGTTAAGAGAAGCAGAAAGTTTTTTGGGTTTTCCCTAAATTTAGTGAAAAGTGCCATTAATTTGATGGTAAGATATTTTAACGCACTATACTAAAAATTAAAACATTTGCTCTTTTCAGGCACTTTTATTTTATTTTACTTTTATACTTTTGATTTCACCGCTTTTGACTACGCATTTCATTTTACTGTTGCGTACGCTTTCATTTTATGATTGGAATTTTTATTGGAAAATTTCAAGATAATGCATTAAACGGATTATTCCATTGCATGAAGATAAATTTACAAGAAATAAAATTCCAGTTTTGGGTGTGGCTTACAACGTAAAGCATTATTTCAAGATATTACGTAATATTGATGCAAAGATGACGTCACCTCAGTTGAAATTTCCGTAATCGTTTAGATACCAGAGGTTATTAAAAAATTTGTGTACAAACATTTTACAAACAGGTATTTATGTTATGATTTAATTAGTGATTTAAGGTATTTTTAAGATATATTTTATTTAACCCTATCATTAACTGTTAATAAACATAGTTGTATATTTTTTATTTTTTTACATTTTGATAAAATTTTTAGTGTAGAACTCGGTTTGGTTATTCCGAGCATTATAAAAAAATAACTTGGCGTCCGAGATCATTTTATTAGTGTTACATTGCAGCATTTTTATTATTTATGTCAAGTGGAAGTAATCAAGCAGAATTTGGGGTAATTAAGCAAATCAAAACATTGAACCTCCCTACATTAAACTACCGACTGGGACAAAGGCATTATTTGTGGTGAATGGTTAGTATCTCCAGTTAGTTTAATGATTTGTGTTTTTGGAGAACTTTTTACTCTTATTTCTTTATACATTTATTTAACACTTATTACACTTATTTCATTATTATATTATTTAAAACGATTACCAGTTCGACCATTTCATTTTATAATTTGTACTTACTCGAATGTAATGGCGTAATACATCTTGTTTGAATAAATTCTTATATTTCGTTTACACAATATCCACTAACCGTCATAGTAGCTGGTAATGTATCTTCAAAAAAAAAAATTTAAAATGACTAGTATTTAATGATTCAACGCTGCTATCTACCTTCTAGTTTCGTATGAAGGGTAAGAGAGCTGCTTTAAAAAAATTGGTAAGCGTGACGAGGTCGGTGTTTTTAAGTAACCATCAACATGAAAACCTTTCCCATTTTTCACAATGACTAACCGTTCCAATGGCAAATAAAGCGGTTTTTCTTATCAAGCAAAGCGTTAGCAGCACCTTACTTATTTCGTAATCAACTCTTTTCTAACCTATTCTGTTTTTTAGTAATTTCAGTTTACTGAACGATTATTCAGTTAATGGGGAGGATACCCGAATAGACAGAACGGTTTGACTGCCTCTATATCTTGTTTACAGTGGTTTCAGCATATTTTATTTATTTCGACAACTAAAAAGATACTCCTTACATGGTTCAATTAGGGGCTGGGTGCTACAAACACATTAAAGAAAAAGACGATTGCGCAATTGACATTTAAGCTTTATCTAAAAAATTACGTCGAGCAAAACATTGCATATTATTAAATTTACCAAAACTATAAAATACGTTACTTAAAATTACATACGTTCAATACAAATGCTGAAAGTGTCCACCACCTTGTGAGCATAACTTGGTTCAACGTTTAACGCTGTCGATAACCTATATGCTGCAGGAAAACTGGAATAGAATAGCGGCATAACCATCGACTTTGTAAAAAAAGTCATTTACAAAAATTATTGGCAACTTCAAACTTCACATCATAAAATTTCGTATTTACAGGGTGTTACATATGGCCAGGGGGAACCAAACATACTTTTTTTAAATGGGACACCCTATATATTATTTCAAATGTAGATTAAGCTCATCTCCCCCATACTTCCAATATAGGGTTTCATTACGTTATACAGGGTATTTCAAAAGTTATGGTCAATTGTACACGAAAATCATTATCACTTCAACGTCCTGTATAACCTAGACAGAACAACCTGACAATAATTTTTTCCAGGCATAACTTTTCGACCTTGGTACGGTGGTACGAGAAAGTGCTATTTCTTTATTATTGCACCAATTGAATATAGAGCGAGCCAAAACTCGAACACATGAATTCTTTAATTTTTTCAAATAAATCACCCTGTATTTTATTTTAAAAAGCGAAAATACACTTCATGTTCTTTCATTTTTATTAAGCACTCCCTGTATCTACCATAACTTTTGAAATACCCTGTATAACGTAATGAAACGCTATATTGGAAGTATGGGAGAGATGAGCTTAATCTAAATTTGAAATAATATGTAGGGTGTCCCATTTAAAAAAAGTATGTTTGGTTCACCCTGGCCATATGTAACACCCTGTAAATACGAAAATAATTCTATAATGCGAAGTTTGAGGTTGCATATAATTTTTGTAAATATATAATATAAAACATATAATATTTTAAGAGAACGAGCTGTAGAAGTTCCCCGAGTCCTATAGAAATCATTTTCGGTTTTCAGCTACAGATTACAATTATTGCAATTATTCCTCATTCCCATTAGAAGGTATTATGATCTCAAGCGTTGTGGTTATGCTTTCTTGCTCTCAGTTACAAACCGTACATAACCTTTTCATCTCCATATTTAGTTCATCACTATATGAAATTATTTCATTTAGCGTTATTAATCCGTGTGACTACTATTTGTAGTAGCAATAATAGAAAAGTAATAAATCAACGGCTTTGATTATCCTAAACTGTCATGTATATATATATATATATATATATATATATATACATATATATATATATATATATATATATATACTATATATATATATATATATATATATATATATATATATATATATATATATATAAGGCGAAAAGGTCTGTACAAAATACTAGGAGAAATTCCTGAGACTAAAATATGAGGATCTAGCCCATAGTCCAAAAGTCTATAGTTTCCGAATACAGGGTATCAGTTATTGATTTTTTTAACTCTTTTTAAATATCTATCTTAATAATAACAGGATTTGCATGAAATTTGGTACCTCGAGGTTTTCTATGATGATTTGAGATTTGTTTATAGTTTTGATGTTCCTTCCAGAGGACGCCACCAGCAGCCCTTTTCCTACATTTAAAACTACCTAGCTTATTTCTGCCTCGGTATATCAAATTTCTAGTCAGAAATTCTTAATTCCCTGATATGTTTTCTTCAGAAGAGGTATACGTTGTAGATGTCGCTTCGAGCATCCGTTTTTGTCATAATTGAATTTAAATGTTTCATTGCGTACTAAAATCCATCATAGCAACGACTAAACATTATTAAGTATTGTCATTAGCTACAAAAGAGTATTGTCAAACAATTCAGTCTGAGAAATCTTTATTGTAATTTTAATTTCCTTCTACAATTTTTTGGCTATGGCCTTAACCTACACTAACGCAAAATGACCGATATGATATTTGTTTATGATTATTACCAAGGAAATGGTTAGAAATCGGTCAGAGTATACCAAGAAAGATTTCCAAATAAAAGCGTTCCTAACCAGCTTTTGCTGCGGTTGATTATGTACGGAATAATACTATTACAACAGCAGGTGTTGAGAAAGAAATTTTAGAACGAGTTGAAGAAGATCCGAGTCTGGGCCTCAGACACATTTGTTTGGAACTTGGCGTTCCTAAGGATACGGTTATCAGAACTTCAAGAGAACAGCGGTTACATCCATTTCATCTTCAAACAATACAAGAGCTTTACCTAACGACCCCGAATTAAGACTACGCTTCTGTCTTTTTATTAATGAAAAGATAGAAAATGATCTAAATTTTCAAAGAAAAATTTTATTCACCGATGAACGTGAATTTAAAATTAACGTGTGGACAGGAATTATTGACAGTTTTGTCACAGGTCCTGTCATCTTACCACCTCGTTTAAATGGTTTAAATTACTTAAAACATTTAGTCAATTTGCCAAATTTATTTCATGAACTTCCACTAGTTGTTAGACAAAATGTGTGGTTTTTATGCACGCCAGTGCACCACCAAATTTCATGCTAAATGTCAGAAATCACTTGAATCAGAATTTTCGGAATCGATCGATCGGCAGAGGAAATAACGCTCCTGCAAATTGGCCACCGCGCTCATCGGATTTGACGACCATTAATTATTTTTTATGGGGAACACTTAAAAAGATGGTACATTCTAAACGAATAAAATACCGAAGAAAAATTATTGGCGCAAATACAGAATTCAGTAAACATATTGTGGTTAGATGCAGAGATGGCGGATAGGGTGCAGTTCAATTTTCTTCGCAGAATTAATCTTTGTGTTCAGTTTGTCCCATTTTCGTATGTTTTACGGGGTATCTCGCTTATTTTTTAGGTTAGTACCTTGTGGTTTTCGCGACACTGTGCTATTTTTTAATGAAACCAAAGATGCACTAATCAAATTTGCCATAGTCACCTTAGTTTGTGTGCTACAGCGTGATTTTGTAAAAATTGCATTTTAGTCATCCCCTGTAACTCAGTTATTGTCAGACATATTAAAAAAGTAAAAACTGATGCTTGTAACCTACTTTTTTTTATGGGACATCCTATATATTTTTTTTAAATCTTTTTCCCCTTGCCAAGAGCTTTTCAAAAATATAGCATAGTCTATATTTATTATATTATAAATAACGTGACAAAATGATTTTTCTCTATAATTTACATTGATAATAGTGTATAGCCGTGGGTAACCATAGTAACGCAAAAAACAAAATAATTAACGTTCTCCCATTACTTAGGTATTTGATTTTTGAAGTTTCTGCTTCAAATTATTCCTGGTTACATTTTCTCAAATTTAGTGCTGATATTTATTGTTATTCGTTGTTTTTGTTTATTGTTATCGTTCTTGTTCTTGTTGTTGTTGTTGTTTAATTATTTTTTAATATGGCTCGAAACAAAACATTTGAGAAATATGATATGAATACCTGCTTCATATTATCTAATGAAAACGCAGACCAGGCCTTACAACTCTATCTGAACAGGTCAGTAAATCTTTACCTTAGAATTTGTATTTATTTTATATACCTATTTTGTCATATAGATATCCCGAAAGAAGATAAGCCGACAAAAGAATATTTCCACAAAAATTTAGTCTTTGCCAACATGGATGTTTTGACAAACTCCGAGTTTACAACAAAGAGAACGAGGAATCAGAGATCAACGTTTTAACACTCGTTCAAGCCACTCCTGGAACCTCGTGCTGGAAAATAGATGAAGAGACCGGTGTGTCTAAAACAACAGTGCAAAGGATTAAAAAAAAAACATAAATTCAAACCCTACAAGAATAAACTTGTTCATCATCTGCACCTTGGTCATGCTGAACGTAGATTGGAGTTCTGCAATTGGTTTATAAATATGAAAACTCACGACAATAATTTTGAAAAAAAAAATAATTTGGTCAGACGAGGCACATTTCACAAGTTCGGGAATTCTTAATAGACACAACTCGTGATTTTAGAGTCAAGAAAGCACCCACGTGATTTTTCCTAGACAGCGTCAAGGCAGGTTCGGATTTAATGTCTCCTGCTTTATTTTTAACCGAAAAATAGCTTGCAAGATTTATGAAGAAAACCTAAACTCTAATGGGTACTTACAAATTCTACAAGAAAAAACTATGAACATTTTAGAAGATATTCCACTGGGTCAACTGAACGATATATTCGTCCAGCAGGATGGGGCTCCAGCCCAAAATACTAGAATAATATAAAACTGGCTAAATGAACGTTTTCCCAGGAGATGGATTGGAACAAATGGACCTGTTCGATGGCCACCACGATCACCGGATCTCTCGGTTTTGGATTTTTTTTTGTGGGGGTATTTAAAGAATAAAATTCATTCAAGGCAATATGCCAACATGCAACAATTAAAAATTGCAACGGAAAATGCTTTTGAAGAATTACGAAGACAATCATTTATTTTGGAAAATACTATTAAAAGAATTTATAAACTTTGTGAAACTTGTAGGAGACATAATGGCCTGCAATTTGAACAATATTTGTGATTCATTAATTATTTTGTTTTTTATCAATGTAAATTATAGAAAAAAATCATTTTGTTACGTTATTTATAAAAATAAATATCGACTATGCTATATTTTTGAAAAGCTCTTGGCAAGAGGAAAAAGATTTTAATAAAATATATAGGCTGTCGCATAAAAAAAAGTAGGTTATGTCAATATCTCAAAAACTGTGACCTCTAAAGAAAATCTGAGTACGCCACTGGATTCTACGTAAAAAAAATCTCCAAATATCAGTTTTTACTTTTTTAATATGTCTGACAATAACAGAGCTACAGGGGATGACTGAAAATGCAATGTTTCCAAAATCACCCTGTAGCACACAAACTAAGATGGCTATGGCAAATTTGATTAGTGCATCTTTGGTTTCATTAAAAAAGAGCACGGTGTCGCGAAAACCGCAAGGTTCTAACCTAAAAAATAAGCGAGATACCCCGTAAAACATTCGAAAATGGGACAACCTACATAAAAACGGGGGCCACTTCCAACATTTACTTAGAGTTTAATTGAACAATTTATAATTTAATAAAAATTTGCTACTTTGGTCGTTTGTTATTGACTTTGTATGCTATTCTTCTTGTTCTTTGCCAGCTCATTCTTACATTCCTATGTTGTTGTGTAAAGTTCTGTTGTTGTTGGCCGGTTGGTCTTTAAACACGCTCCGAACTTCTTGGACCAGTCCTAAGCCTGATAAAGTATGAAGGAGGGTAGGATGAATTCTATTATGCAATCATACATTTAAATCTCAATAAAATTTCAGAATCTTATACGGAGTACTTTCAAAGATATGACAATTTATTTGTCTGAATGGACATGAGTTGTTCATTCTGTATCTTTCAAGAACAAACGAAATTAATTATTATGTGCAGTAAGGATACTTTATGTGCATGGTTTATTTCACTTTTATACAGATGGGTATACGAAATATCGAAAGTCGTGTACAGTATGGTCCAAACCGAGAATCGTAGATTTTCTCGGAATTTTCAAATGGAATACTATATTTTTCATCGGCATGGTATAGCTTATTTGCCACTCTGTCAATTTTATTAAGCATTCCCTATACCCAAACCCACTAGTTTTTTAGTTAAATTCGTCTTTATCCGAAACCACCCGGTGTTAATCAAAACTAATAGTAAAAGTTATGTCTTTTAAAGGGAACACCTGCATATTTTATTCCTATTGCGTGCGTAATAAAGTACGTAACATCTTTTATATTTGTAATTATAATATGTTCAAAGTTTCAGAGATATTTATCAAAAGCTATTAATAAACATAGCAAACTTATGAATAGTTTTATTTCAAAAGTATTGTGACATCGATAACGTATGTGTAAATAAAGTTTTTGATATCAATTTAGCATGTCAAAATTTTTTAATTAAAATCTATCCGTTTTCTTGGAGGCACAACTGAAGGCGGTATTGAAAAGACCCTATTACTCTTCGGGCGTAATACTCTCAAACACGTTCCTTATTGTTTGTTCCATATTTTCTTGTGTAGTTGGCGGCTCTTGGTAAACGATTTCCTTAACATATCCCTCCTTGCCAATCCTACGATTTGGAAAGTATGCATTAAGATGGTCCCTGGCGAAAACGAATAATGGGGGGGTGGCTCCATCGTGTTGGACCCACAGTTATTTTTGTGGAATGTGGCTTCATCCGAGAACAAAACCTTATTAAAAAAGTTGTAAGTTATATCAATTTTATGTGTCAATTACAAAACACGACACGTCGCTCCAAATCCATATCAAATAGTTGTTGATGAAACTGGATATGAGATGCATGAAAATGGAAATCCTTCAACATTCTTTGAACGCTTCGTTCACTAACACCTACACCAGAACTGATTGTTTTTTGGCTAACATAAGGATTTTCAGTAACAGATAACATAACAGGCAATTCCCAGTTTGTATAAATCATTGCAACAAATTTTCAAGGATTCACTTGCCTCGGTGTCTTGTTACGTGCACAGAGGTATTGAGCTAAAGGATAAGGTCGGAAACTCAGTCGGTTGGTTTGGGACACGGATGAGTAGACGTGTGGCGGACGTAGATACTCATGAAGTGATAAAAGGGGCCACTTGACTTATATTTATATCGCCCATAGATCAAGAAATGGGCTACGACACAATAAGATGTACGCTACAGTAAAAAAACGAACTATGGTGGACACAGTCCAGGAAGAGAATAGGTCCGGTTAGGTATAAAATCCTAAACACCGCAATAAAGAGAACATCTGATGGTAGTTTAACACAATGGGTTTAATTCGTACAAAAATAATACAACCCAACCTTTTAATATACACAAGATGCAGATGACAAAAGTCTCTATAATGTCCCATTACACAATGATTTAACTAACCTTTGTAACAGTACCGCACTCACCTCCCTTTTTTAGTGTTACCTCAAAGAAATAATACCTTTTACGCACTATTCAACATCCAGTGTTGACCCGAGAAATTAAATATACAACACATAGTAAAAGTAAAATAAATAATAACACCGTAGTTATAGGGAGAGCTCTCCTTAAAACTTGCGTATCAGTTTTAATTCAACCGAAACATAACATGGATCAACTATAAATAACCAAAATATATTATCCGGATGTCTACCATTGCATTTTATTAAACATAAAAACAATTTAGAAGTAATTAACAGAAATGACTGAATCGGAAAGCATAGGTTTTCAAGTAACATAAAAAAATGGTAGTCTACTACTACTACAAGCAAATATTTAAAAGTATAATCTAGCACCCCTATAATTGCATAGTGAGACTCTAAACAGTAAGTACAACGATTGTGGCTGAATGCTGCAATACATACACTCATAATAATTAATATCCTCCTTATCATGATAGCGTTTGTTAGAACGTACAATTAAAGGTTAAATATTTATACATAGCAAATGCGAAACCGAAGTTAAATCGAATATTTAACTCGTTAAGCAAATATTAAACGATGATACGGATCACCCTGTATAAGGCATTTGAGTTTACCAGAGCTCAAGTAATAAAATTAGAACTGTCGAATTACCAAAAGTACAAAGTTCAAATCTAAATAACTAACCACTTCAAAGCGGTGAATGCAAAGATGCAACAGCTGTTCACAACACACTTAAAGTTTCGAATATTAGCAGTTAATGCACACATAAAATAGTGTACCAGTAGAGCTAGATTAGCTACTGTAAAAGCGAGCAAGTATGGATTTGTTAATTATTTACCGTTACCATTTTAGGTACATAATCTCGTGTGGTGTATCACAATGTCCCAACTATCACCAGCAACTTCTATGTGTATAGACGTACCCGAGTGTCTTACTTGGCCTGAATCTCTGTTCTTTTAGTGAGAGACTGAGCCGGTTGTGAAATTACTACTTGAGTTATCTTAGGGCAGGCTGTCGGAGACCACCGTTCAATATTCAATAGTTAGGAAGAACTCTTAGCTATTCATTCATGACTCCTGCTGCAGGGAGGCATCACATGTATAGATGTATGATCCACTACAGCATTATCCTAAAGAATAGGAGAAAGGACAAAAACCAAATCCAGAAGAAAAGCCTAGAGAACTCAGTGTTTCATGTACGAGCCGTGTGTAAATTGTAGAAAGTGTATTTAGTTAAATAATCACTTACAGGTGTAGTAACTGTTAAAAATTTTTTCCTCAACTCCTGTCAAGACGAAAGAGCAGATCTTTGTTAAGAAACTTTTATAACCGTAAAAAAACGAAAACTAAATTACTTACTATAATTATTGCAGAATTTTGAGATTGTAAAATCATTTATACAAAAGTTATATGGTTCCAATACGTGCATAACTTAAAAAAAAATATTTTAGCACCTACAGGGTGATTCGTAAAAGTAGGGGAGTATCAACTTTTTTATTTTAAATAAAACACCATTTTTGGATAGTCTAATAAATAAGCTTTTCAACGATGTATAGATTTGTACATATAAAATGCAACGTTGCCAAGTTATTTAATAAAAATGCATTTTTCTTGAATGTAAGATTAACAATAAAAATTAATTCTTGGTGTATTATCCAAGTTAAGGCAAATTAGTTTAGGGATATAATTAAGCTAGGTTTAGGCTTTTATTGATATATTGACTTTTACTTGTTTACTTGCTTCTAGAAATTATAAACAAAAATTTCCCGGTGCCCGTTGTCCAGATGAACGAGTTCTTGAAAATTTAAAAAGTAGATTCGAGGAAACAGGATTGATTGCATATAAAAAGAACAATTGTCCAAAACCTGTAAACAACGAGGAAACTCAAATGGTGGTGTTTCAAGCTATTCAAGAGAACCCTCAAATAAGTAATATAAGAAAAATTGCAGTAGAACATGATTTACAGAAATCAACAATACACAATATAATTAGTGAATATAAATACCATCCATACAAGATACAACTCCACCAGGCATTGAATGAACATGATTTTGAAAATAGATTAAATTACCATCGTTGAGGATTGCAACAACCACATAACTTTTTTAATGAGTTATGATAAACGAATCTACTTTTCATAGCAATTATTTTGCAAATAGACATTGTGGTTATTACGCCATGGAAAATCCACATATAATTATATATAGAAAAAATCATAATCGATGGAGTCTCAATGTTTGGACTGGTATTATTGGGCAACAGATCATTAGGACCCTATTTCTTGGAAAACAATTTAAATACAGTAAATTATTTAAATTTATTTCGAACCAATGTGCCACCATGGATTGCTCCTGCTCATTCGGCTCATGATGTGACGGAGTTTTTAAATCAGCAGTTTCCTGATCGTTGGATAGGTCCTTATGGGCCTATCAGGTGGCCAGCTAGATCACCCGATCTAACTTTCATGTGCTACTTTTTTTGGGGCTACATTAAAAATGAAATTTATAGAACATCGCCGACTACTCCAGAAAATATGAAGAAAAGAATTTAACAAGCGCTTCGTAATGTAACCCAACAAATGTTGCATAATTCACAACGTTCCTACAGCCAACGATTGAATCAGTGCATTGAGAAAATTATGATTTTTTTAAGTGCACATTTGCATATGTTTGATTTACCTACTTCTTGTTCTTAATTGTTGGTTGATTATTTCAATATTACATTGTTTAGTTTATTGTTAAAAATATTTAATAAAATTAATTATTATTGTTACTGATCTATTAAATCGTTACGTTATAAAATAATCATAGAAAAATTTTAAATATTTTAAAAACTATAAATTTTAGTCGTATCAATGCATTTAGATAAAAGTCTTTAAGAGTACTATTCTCCGATGTGAAAATATACAGGGTGTTCTATTTGAAATAAGAGAATTGATGTACGTTGAACATGTTAAAGTTTCACACGGAGCCTTCTATCCCCTATTCAATATATTAATAAAACGTTTACATCTTTTCAAAGCCTATAGCTAGCTTAATTACATCCCTGAACTAATTTGTCTAAACTTACATAATAAACCAAGAATTAATTGCTAACCTTACATTCAGGAAAAAAGTACATTTGTGTTAGATAGCTTGGCAACGTTGCATTTTATATGTACAAATGTATACATCGTTGAAAATCTTATTCATTAAGCTATCTAAAAATTTTATAATATACAGGGTGTTCCATTTAAAATAAAAAGTTGATACCCCTTACTTTTATGAATAGGTGCTAAAATATTTTTAAGTTGTGCACGTATTGGAACCATATAATTTTGTATAAATAATTTTAATGAAAACTCAACAGCGAAGCCACAATCTTCCGTCCCGTGATGCTTTGAAACGGCATATATATATATATATATATATATATATATATATATATATATATATATATATATAATATGTGAATTATGTGGTTGTAAAGCTAGATCGGTAGTTAAATGTATTAACTATACTACCTGTGTTCATACAAATTGTTTTATTTAATATCCAAGCTCAATGATATAAATAAACATTACTGGATGTGTAAAGTTTGATTATTAATGGGCAAATCAGATAGTATAAACAATATTGACGACACTGCTGGCAAAACTGATTACAACAATAAAAAAACGTAAGTTAAATTTACTTTTAAATTAATCGAAGAATTAACATGTGTAAACAATTTGTTAAATTATGATTGAAGGAATTAGATCATAAATATGATAAAATAATGGAACCGAGTGTAAATACTCAAACAAGTACTGTTGCTAACCAAAGGATGGTGCTGCCTGTACCATTTAGTAAAATTGTGAAGAAAAGTAAAAACAGTCTTTGAACTGTGGTTTTAATAAAACCAAAAGAAGGATATGATTTACAACAATTTAAAAATGAAGTAGATCCAACTTTGATAGGTCCATCAATAAAACATTTTAAGCAAACTCATAATGCTCAATTATTTGTAAATTGCGTTAAGGAGTATCTCAAGATGTAAAAACAACACTGGAGAAAACGATTGGTAATTATGCTGAAATTTATATACCTAAAAAATTCAATTGAAGAGTAAAAATACACAAAGTTGATGTTGATAAAAATGTTACAGTTGCTACACTGATCAAAAAGATTGTAACTCAAAACAATAAAAACTATTAGCCGTATACAGCTCACAAACTGTCAGGATATTGTTATTGAAATAAGTCCAAAATTATTTCATATTTTAATGCAAGATAAGTTGATATTTATTGGCTGGAATAGATGTTACGTTTTAGAATGTTCAGGTTTTAATCAACTTGGTAAGCGTTGTAAAAAGACTACACGTATGTGCCCGAATTGTTCAAAAAACCATAAACCAAGTGAGTGCTCGTCTACCTATAAGTACTGTGTAAACTGTTTTGATCCAAATCACTCTGCAAAACAAATGTCCGGTGCACTTAAAGCAAGTAGAATTTGCAATAGCAAAAACCAATAACATTGATCAATAGCAATTACAGTTAGGTAAATATACCCTTTGAATTGCGTATCAAAATGTCCAGAGTTTAAAAAACAAAACTGAAAACTAAGAATTATTGGTATGGCTAGAAAATATCGACTTTTTGTGTGTTACTGAATCTCACCTTAAGCACAGTGATTGAAACTTGATAAATTTGAAGGGCTACAAATATGAAAGTAGTTTCTGTGAAACTAATAAGAACAAAGGTGGTGTATTAATTCTTGGCAAAGGAATTCAAGACTTTCAGGGAATTGATTGTATCGTGAAACATAGAGCATATCGAGTTATCGGCGATCGAAATTAAAACAAAGCTCGGCATTATTATTGTGTGTGCATGCAGGCGGCTCGATGGGAATGTTGAGCTTTTTCTTTTAAAATTAGAAATGTGTTTGATACAGTTGACAGACAATATTAGATATTCGAAATTGCTAGTTTTGGGCGATCTAAATATGGATCTAAAGAAAAGAAAAGTACTTACGTGGGACCACGTTGTGCTAGTTTTGGGCGATCTAAATGTGGACATTCCAGCCTACAAGCTTCTAAAGAAAAGAAAAGTACTTACGTGGGACCACTTTGTAAAAATAAGGAAAAAGTAGCTACCCACTTTTGTGGCAACTTGATGCAGCGGTCCAATCATCGGTCAATTTTCGGACTTCTTCAGCATTTCGAAGCCGTGTGCCAGCCAAGCCATGCTGCATCGATCTGATAATCAGAATGTAAAGTTTAAAATTGGATGATATAATAAAATAAGGGTGTGTGGTGGTTATTAATTCACCCCAATTATTATTTATACTTCTAATGTCAACTAGAAGATTTTGAGCCTTTTAGTCAGTCTGAGATTAAATGGGCCTGGTTCTGAAAATTTGGATTTGCTTTAATTTAAAAAATGTGTGGTTAGATATGTTCGCTTTCCAACGTTGATGTAGCTTCAACCTGTAAATAAATGTTAAAAAAAATCTCGGATGCCGACTTTTTTTATGGAAAACCAGTAAACCTTAAATGTAATAAATTTAAAACTAAAACAATAACAAGGTTTATTACATATATAAGTAGACATATAAGGCCGATCCTGGACCAGTTCAAGGTCACCATGTAAATCTTATGGGGATTTATTTCAAGGTCAAGTGAGTTTTCTCGTTATGCCAGAACGCGCTCCACGTCTCAAGCATGCTTGTGGTGGGGATTTAAATTTTGAGTCACTCGCCCTCTGGTGGTGAAATCGGAAGCTTTGGAGCTCTTTCAAGGTCGAACTTTAAGCGGAGATTTAAAATGTAGTTGGTCAAGGTCAAAGCTAAAAAGTTGCAAGGTAATCATAAATCAAAAATAGTTTTGAAGGTCAAAGGTTATTGACTTACGGTGGTTTCTTAGAAATATAAAAGGTCAAGGTGAAAAGCTAAAAATAGAAGTTGCAAGGTAATCATTCTTAGAAATCTGAAAGTTTTTGAGGAGGTTAGCAGTTTTGAAAGGATGCATGTTTATAATAAAAAGGCTTCTCCGTGATTGCATGATTCAGTAAACTTTTCATTGCTAGAAATGGTGAAAGTAATAAGATTGATAAGGAGAGAAAGAAAGAAAGAATTATTAAGTATTGATGAGAGAAAGAAAAGGCTCGAGGTGTTAATCAAGGAAATAAAAAATTGAGGGTAGATTTAGAGCTGTATGAGCTAAAAAGAAAATGATGCAACTTCAGTGAATGTGCCATGAAAAGGTGCTTTAGTAAATAAGTAATTACATGTATGTTATATTGCATAGGAAAAGGCACTTCATTTGAAAAAATAAAGTGTGTGTGTGTAGGCATAGAAGAAAGAAAAAGTGAAATTTCTGTTTGGTTTTAATTGAATTATATAGATATATATATATTAAACGAGTTTCTTATCATGACTTAAATTATACAAATTATGTAGGAAGAAATGACACATAAAGCTTATATATATTTATATTTATTTATAAATCACTAATCCTTTACCCAAAAATTCCAATTTTTGGCATGTATACTAAACAAGTAAGAGCGCAATAGGTAGCAGTCCAAAATTCTCAAAACTAAAAAATGTGAAAAAAAATTTTCAATGATTAATGACAAAGTTTGTAGTTTTGATATGTAATTGAACGTTGTTAATCGCTTAATAAATCACAACTCGATAATCCTTTACCCAAAAATTCTGAATTTTCGTATATATACCCAATAAGTAAGAGCGCCAATTATAGCAGTTTCCAAAATTTGAAAACACAAAAAAAAAATGTGATAAAAAAAATGTGATGAAACAATTCATGTTAGCAATTAAAGTACTACTGAAATTGCTTAATAAATCACAACTCGATAATCCTTTACCCAAAAATTCTGAATTTTCGTATATATACCCAATAAGTAAGAGCGCCAATTATAGCAGTTTCCAAAATTTGAAAACACAAAAAAAATGTGATAAAAAATGTGATGTAACAATTCATGTTAGCAATGAAAGTACTACTGAAATTGCTTAATAAATCACAACTCGATAATCCTTTACCCAAAAATTCTGAATTTCCGTATATATATCCAATAAGTAAGAGCGCCAAAGATAGAACTAAAAAATTAGGAAAAAATTGAAGGTCCTCTTTTACTATTAGAATGCATTTTTCCCCAAATAAATCAAGCACCAATATGAAATATGATAAAATAAAATAATAGTGTAACTAATTTGTAAACTATTTGTAATACGGTTTTTTTCTAAAATAGATTTTAACGATTTTACAAGAAATAAAGTAATAATAACGCTCACAATGAATCTTTAGACATCTTACATATATATACATAATTACAATTCAACTTAAATGGATTGTACTCGTAATGAGTAAAAAGCATGCAATTGCAAAAATGCATCCATGTAGTATTATAAGTATGGTTTGTAATATGATATTCAAGTACTGTACTAGAATGGAATGCATAATTGCAATTATTGTTGTGTAAACGATAGACATGTACTTGAACTACGAAAGTGATGTATGTTTGAAAGTGTGTGATGTAAGAAAAGATGTATGTACATATCTATGGAAAGAGATAAAAACGAGTCGACGAGGACGTCCTCCGGGCAGGGTGTAGGAGGATGTGGGAAGGGGTTAGTAAAGTCCTAGAAAAATGCACTCTTAAAAATTTAAATTTTTCGTCTAATTCCGAGAAAAAAATTTTTTCAACGCAGTTGTGTTGTAGAAGTGGTAATCTATCATTTGATGTAATAATTTTTCCAAAATATGAAAAATTACACTTAAATTGCCCAATTCCATTTTGAAACAACAAAAAGCACTTAAAACACACCTTTTTGTACTTACGTAAGCTCAGAAGAAACATATGCATGCCATTTATCCATTTAATGTATCTAAATGCTCTTTAAATTACCAAATTCAATTTTAAAACAACACTTAAAACATGACTTGTAATTTTCGGTGCAGCGTTAATAATCATTGTAGGATAATGAACGCAGTTTTTTGCTGTGAAAGCATTTAGCGAACATTCTATTTCTATGTCATCAATTTACATTACAACTTTTAAACAGGATTTGTAAAAATATATATGAATGCAATTGTGTCATTTGTGTTGCATAAATACATGCTGTAAAGTTTTCAGATTTACATGCATTTGAGAACTGTTTTAACTTTTATTTAACGCAAGCTTTCTTTTAACTGTATTATATTTTCACACTTTCTTTATATGCTTTATATGCTTTATATATGCTTTATATATGCTTTATATATGATATTTTGCAATAACCTTCTTAGTGTATTTTTAAGTTATTATTTCCTATAATTACAAAATTAATTGAAATTAACATTTTGTATTCAGCACTTACTCAAGGATTCAATTATTTCCTTAACTTATTATAAGTTAAAAATTTGTAACGCAGCATGCAATTAAAATTTGCAAAAAGGACTGCTTTACTTTGATGCAGAAATTTATGCATGAGTAAGTCAGACTTCCAGATGTTTTTAATTTCACTTTTCTAGCGCAACTTGGACTATCACTCAAATTTTTTAGCTGTAGTAAAATTTTTTGGATAATGGGAATAATTCATGAAAAATAATAAAAATATAAAAACAATTTACATTTATTTTGTATAATGAAAAGATACAATAAATTCCACAAAAACATCAAACATCCATCCCTTCCAACGTAAGCAATATATTTTCAGTCTTTAGTATATTTTGCCGCACACACTCTAAATATTGATTAGCCTCCTTCAGTTCTTTATCCAGTTTTTCCGCTCGCTCCACCCCCACCACCTCACTATTCAAATAGTCATTGTGAAGCTTTCGCAACCACCGAATACTTGTTTCCCTAAAGGCTTGAAGGGTCGGTGGATCGTGCTCATAATCCTGCTGTGTGAGATGCCCTTCTATAAGAGTCAAATTTTTCCTCCATATTGCAGGTTTCGCAACGGTGGTGGTTGTGGGGTGTTGCTATAACCGTGGTTGCTGGTGTTATGCTGAAAAATGAATAATTTTATTTGTACTAAAAATTCTCTATGAATTAATGAAAGGAAACTATAATATTAATTAATTAAAATTGTACATACCTCTCGAAATACTTCGAAAATTCATCCTCTACATCACTATCCCTGATGGAGATGATGGGGATGCTCTCTTCGAAGGGTGCTGGTTGCGTCATGTTATTTATGATGGGGATGGTCTCTTTGAAGGGTGCTAGTTGTGCGGTGTTATTTGATGGGCGCACCAAAACATCATGTAAAATACAAGGTTTTGCCTGTCTTTTAGTGAAAGTTTAGATCGTTTACTGGATGAAGCCATTACTAATGGTGAATAATTAATGAGTATTCAATTAAAACTTTAACGTTATATACACATAGATCTGTTAACGTTAACAAAATTGATAACAAGTGGAAGTGGTTAGTACAATGACCTGAGCAAGCAAAGGTGATGCAGCATGAGTCATGAGAACAGTATTGATGTCAAGGTTAATATATGTTCCCAGTAAACGCTACAAAATGCAATCTATGCACACTGAAGCTCTTGCAACAAGTTATAAGCAGTTTTGACCTTGAATGCTGGGTTTATATTACTATATAAGGAGATAAAGAGCAGTTTTGTACCAGTCAGTATATTGCACTCGACTAGAATTGCAATTGTATACCTAAAGTACTTCTATAGTTACTTAAATTTTTAATTTTACATATCAAATAAATATAATATTTGTTTCCATTACTATATAATCGTGTGCTTCATATTTTCTTGCAGTGTTGGATACAGTTTTGAAGGTAACTATGAGTAACGGTATACCCAACAGTAGTGATATTGTTAATTTAACAAGAAATATTATTCCATTGTTGAAAACCCAAAATGAATTTGTAAGGCACATCCGTATAATTAACACTAATATTAAGCTATTGCGAGATATAATTCAAAATAAAATTTATTTAGAGACATGCGAAAATTTGCTTAAACTCGAAAGTAATTTATCATTGCTAAAGTGTTATCTTATAAGAGTTAAACAGTTAAAGAGCGCTTCAGAGAAAACAGGTAGTGGAAATGTTACTAAAAAGCGTACACGCAAATTAAGTTGGTACTCTCTAGATTCATGTTTCAATGGTAGGTTACTTACTGGAATTATAGTCAATATAGCAAACATCAAGGACCCTCTTATTTTTTACAAAATGCATACAATAGTTTTGCGCGAAAGGTTAAAGTAATGCTAAGACAAACGATGCTAAAGGTCAATGTCATTTTAGTCTGCAATTTCATGCAACCTCAAAATCATGTTATTGAGTTGAAGACATTTGCCATAAAAATTATGTCATCGATATTACCACCAATTTGCGTGAGTGGTATAACAATAACGTTTATTACAAATTACAAAAAAGTTAGAGGAGTTTTCCGAAAGGGATTCTGGTTGGGCATTACATGAAGTTTTACATTTAAAGGTGAATATTAATAGCTATACTCCATTTAGAGGTGGCCTTTCGACTTACGTTAAAGTTCCTTACTTCATAGCAGTAAAGCATGCGGTAGTGAATGTTAAGAACGATGACGAGTACTGCTTCCTGTGGGCCGTTGTTTCGGCATTATACCCAGTGCAACTTCATTCAGATAGAGTTTACAGTTATCCTCATTTTAGAGATGTTTTGAATTATGGTTCAATTTCCTTTCCCATTAAAATAGATGATGTAAAAAATTTGAAAAATTAAACAACCTCTCCATTAATTTGTTTTGTATTCAGGGAAAGGTGTATTACCGCTAGTATTAAGTGTAAATCAAGAAAATAGTGTCAGGAACCTATAAATCTTTTAGTACTTTCGCCTAATTATCATTCTGCGGGTTCTACTGCTGATGCTATTAATACAAAAATTATACTGTTTATCATTTCGCGTGGATTAAAAATATGTCAGCTCTTTTTCTAAAAACTATCGAGTAGGGGCACAAGAAGTTTATTTGTTATCAATGCTTGAATCACTTTTCTTCAGATCACCTTCTACAAAAACATGTCACTCTCTGCCATCAACTTAATCAATGTTCAGTCAGGATGCCTACCGAAGCGGAGATGTTCCTGCAGTTCAAAAATTTCGCATTTCAGGAAAAGGCACCGTTTGTAATTTATGCGGATTTAGAAAGTATTTTAGAAAAGTGTACAAATTTAACATCACTTGGGGTAATACTCTATTTCATTCCAAACATATACCCTTTAGCATTGCTTACTACTTAAAGTGTTCATACAATGATTCTTTATCTCGATTTAGGCTTTATAGAGGAAATGATTGCATTCAATGGTTTGTTAAAGAGCTTCAAAGTATTGCACATTGGAGCACCGAAATCATTAATAAAATAATTCCTATGGGTACTTTAACTCCCAATCAGGTTGAACACTTTGAAAGCACTACGATCTGTCACATTTGCGAAAACCATTTACAGATAATGATATAAAGGTCAGAGACCATAACCATTTCACCGGAGCATTTCGAGGAGCATCACATCAGAATTGTAACCTAAACTATAAAGACTCTCACATCTTACCGGTTGTGTTTCATAATTTGTCAGGTTATGATAGCCATTTCGTCATTAGAGAATTGGCTACTATTCCCGGTACGATTTCACTCCTACCCATAAACAAAGAAAGATATATCTCTTTCACAAAAGTAATAGAAGGTAGTAAAATTAAGTTTAGATTTATTGACTCTTTCAGATTTATGAGTAGTAGTATTGAAAAGTTATCAAACTATTTGGAAAATAGTAAAAAGTTATTACCCGAGCTAAATGTAACAATGAAGAAGAATTTTCTTTACTAGTTCGCAAAGGTGTGTTTCCTTATGAGTATATTGATACTGGGAGAAATTAAACGAGACCACGCTCCTCCTAAAGAAGCATTTTTCAGTCATCTTAATAATGAGGGAATCAGTGATGAGAGTTTTGAGCATGCGGTTAACGTTTGGAACAAATTTAGTATTAAATCGTTAGGGAATACTCGGATTTGTATCTAAAACAGACGTTCTACTTTTAGCGGATATTTTCGAGAACTTTCGGCAAACTTGTATAAGTACTTACGAGCTTGATCCTCTGCACTATTATACAGCTCCCGGTTTAGCATTCGATGCTATGCTTAAAATTACACAAGTAAAGTTAGAATTATTTACAGACATTGATATGTTAATGTTTATTGAAAGAGGGATTAGAGGTGGTGTAGCTCAATGTTCAAATCGGTATGCTAAAGCTAACAATAAGTACATGGAGGAAAAATTTGATCCTACCTCTGAAAGTGTGTATTTAATGTACTACGACGTGAATAATTTATATGGAGCCACCATGTCAGAATTTCTACCATTTGGCGATTTTTCTTTTGTTGATGAAGCTAATTTTGAAACTTTAGATGTAATAAACCATCCTGATGATTCGGAAATTGGTTATATAGTCGAGTGTGATTTAGACTATCCTATAGAATTACATGAGAGTCATAGTGATCTACCGCTAGCACCCGAACATATGGTTCCACCCGTCTGATTCCAAAATGAAAAAATTACTGCTTACCTTGTATCCAAAACGTAATTATGTAATTCATTACAGAAATTTAAAAGTATATTTAAAATATGGATTGAAGTTGGTAAAAGTACACCGTATATTACGTTTTAAACAGTCTCCGTGGTTAAAAAATATATAGATTTAAATACAGCCATGCGTCAGCAATCTCAAAATGAATTCGATAAAAATTTCTATAAATTAATGATTAATAGTGTTTTCGGGAAGCTGATGGAAAATGTACGTAAACATAAGGACATACGGCTAGTAACGAAATGGGAGGGTCGCTATGGTGCTCGTGCTTACATATCAAAACCAAATTTTCATAGTTGTACAATATTTGACAATGATATGCTTATCATTCAAATGAATAAGCTTGAAGTATATTTCAATAAACCTATATATGCGGATTCAGTGTTTTAGACGTTTCAAAAACTTTTTATATAATTTTCATTACGGCTACACGCTACCCAAGTTCCATAATAATGCTAAGCTCTTGTACACGGATACGGATAGTCTCATATACGCCTTTTCGGTTCCGATATCTATCAATGTATTAAAGAGGACATTGATAAATTCGATACATCTGATTATAGTCCCGACAACATCTTTGGACTCCCATTAGTAAACAAAAAGGTCCCCGGCTTAATGAAAGATGAAAACCATGGCGAAATTATGGTTGAATTTGTAGGACTTCGTGCAAAATGTATGCTTACACGGTTGATGAAAAGGTTGTAAAAAATCAAAGGGTTCTACGCAAGCAAGCGTGAGGCAGATCACGATTAATGATTATAAACAGGTCCTGCTTGAGAGTAGCGTAATAAGGCGCTATCAACATCTCATAAGGTCAAAGAAACATGATGTGTTTACCATTAAACAAAATAAAGTCATACTCAATCCTTATGACGATAAACGCTTAGTAAATTTTGATTTCACTGATACTAGACCATGGGGTATAACTTTCAGTAAACAATGAGCAGTCTTCAAGTCAACTTGCAGGAAGAGCTGCAGTGCAGTAGTGATCAAATATACAAAAAGTACCTGAAGCGTTCTTTGACCTCTCCTGAAAACTATACATTTATACTGAATATATTACAAAATATTGTTATTCCCGATGAGTGTTTTACTGGTGTGCTATAAACTCAAAGTGTGCAAATGAAATTATTATTAGGACATTATTTGATAAAAAATTAAATTAGACGATACCATTAAAAGTTTTATGAAATTGTGTACCGATAAAGGCTACAATTCATTAACTTTTGATAAAGTAGATGGGATCTTAGACGATATGAGTGTACTTGGTGACATACCGCTTAAAATGTATCTATATGATTTATTAAGGGTTCATGATTCAACAAATGTTAAATCTACGTTAGAAAATATTGCTTACAAGGACACTGTATTTATTATAACTGAATGTATTGAGAAATCGACATATTATGCTAACTACAAGTGCCTCGATATTTTGATTGAAATATTATTAGAACAAAATATCAACTATAAGTTTCAACCGTGGGAAAACGATGAGCACCACAAAATTTATTACTGGATACTAGACAACATCAATAAAGGTGAAACAAATTCAAATTCCTGTTTGGGATGGAGGTGTGGGCCAGATTCGGGTATATGGCCATCCAGTAATTTAAGTGATTATATAAGTACTTTAGGTTCACTTTATAAGATAATGAAATTTTAAAAATAAATGTAATATTTAAAAAATAAAATACTATTATTTTGTGTGTGTTTTATTTCATCTAAGAGCTACATCCTTTTCTACAAACTATATATATATAACTAATATAAGTAATTTGTTTCACAAAGTACAGGTTAAATGTTATAAAACAATATCATCCTTATTGATCCATGATCTTTCATCCAATCCCCACCATTTTACGAATAACTTATTATTCTTGGAGCGAAGCACTTTTTCTACTAGATATACATCGGGGTACTTTGTTTTTGTAATTCATGTTCATAAAACCCTCCCAGTACAGGATTTCCTTCATGTCTTCAAGCATGTACGTAGTGGGGTTAGTAATGCAAACTTTCACAATCTTAAATAGTTCACTAGACCAATTGGGTGTGTATCCTTTGCGAAAATATTTTTAAATTTACTGATTCGTACTATGTCACCCACAGAATATCGATTCCCATCGAATATTTTTATGTTAGTGTAAGCCTCTAGCTTTGTATGATTACCAACATCTTTGGGCTTCATTCTAATAGTTCTATGCTTACGATTGTTATAATCCATCGTTATGGTATCAATTGTATCAATCCATTTATATTTACCTTGCAGGCTGAATGACTTATATAGAGCACCTTTAATGGTTCTGATAACACGTTCAGCAATTGCAGCCTTCTTTGTGCTATAGGTAGAGTAATGATTGACTCCATAACGATGCATTAGTTTAGTAAAATGCGCATTGTAGAATTCTTTTCCTGCATCTGTCTGCAAATTGGTAGGTTTCAACCTTTTTCAAAGATTGTTTGCACGGCCTTGGTAACTTCTTGACCTGTTTTCGTTTTTAATCCTTTAGTCCATAAGTATTTCGAAAAACAGTCGATGACCACTAATATATACTTATAACCCTTATTTTGTTTGGCATATGTGTTAAATTCAGCTAAATCTGCTTGCCAAAGATCATCAAAACCTCTAATTATTGTTCGCCTTCGTTTAAAATTTTTTCGTGCAGGTTTGTGCAATTCGTTGACGAGTTGTAATTTGGACATGGTGCTAATTTATTCACAATTTCTTTAAGTTGATGTAGTTTTTCCTCCAGCGCTAGATAAGCGTTGGCGTTTCCTTTGAAAGTGTTCCGAACTGCTTGTAAACAGAAATCAAGGTATCCTTTATTTATAGCATCACCATCTTCTTCAGGGTCACCCAACTGTGTCAAACGATTTCCATCCAAATCGAACCTTGTTGATACATAATATTGCCTAGTGATGACATCTTGAGGATCTATGGGATTGGCACATTGCTGAGTCTCTTATTCTCAATATCAAATTGATTAGCATCAATCTGTTTAAACTGAGGGGCTAGTTTCTTTAATTGATACTGGACATATGAACGTCCAAATTTGTCAAGGGGCATTTTAGTTGTGACATGTCGACATCAATGCATTCTCATTTATATTGTTTAAAAAGCGGTTGTTCGGTTTTTCAATGTATCCATCTTCATATAGTTCTTCTACAATTGATATTATGTCATTTACAACACCTGTGTTTCCCGCTAATTTTTCTGCCCACAATACTTCCAGATCACGAATTAGTTCATGTATATCATTCCAATATTTATATTCAATGGGTCTGTTTGTTAATTCCTTAAAAAATATAGCTCCACCTCCTCCCTTGGTTGTGGTGGGTGATGATGACAGCAAGGGTTTGATTATTTGTGTATACTTTTGCTGCGGCTTCCTCGAATCTGTGCACTTATGTCATAATCTCGCCTTACTACATTCGTAGCCTCTAAAATAGTTCTATATTTTTTCTATCTGTTGACTTTACTAGACTTAAGTCGGGTTCATTCATAATAAGCAGATCATATAATCCTGGAGTCCCTTTATACGTGACACCTTTAATAATTATATCGTCTCCTTTAATTGTGATGGGTGTATTACCAATTGTCCATTTATCAGTTTTGGTATCATAGTGGACTCCATACGTATGATCAATATCACCTTCAGCATTCTTCAAAATACGTTCAACATATATACGCGGCAATTCATTGTACTGCTCGAGAAATTCTTCCGAGATGGGTTCATTATGGGAATCATCTACGATACTAGACAGTTCTTCTTCTTCCTCCCAGTATTAATCTCCCCATGACTGATGTTTCCAAGAAAGATGGAAGACTTGAGGAGGATTTCTTCGAAAAACGGAAGCTGAGCTAGTGGACTAGTAGCACCCTTACTTGAATCACCTAATGGAGTGAGACGTGGGGTCCATTGAACTTGAGCTAGCGGACTAGTGGGGATAGTGGCGTGCTTTCTTGGAAATATCAATACGGGTGGTTTTTAGGTTTAACATCAATGACCTCCTCCTCCTTTTAGGTGTTTTTTATCGATTTTATTTACTATTTCAGTTAGAGGTTCTATTAAAGGCTTATAAGTACTTTCGAATGTTCTTTCATTATCAATGCGAGCAGTCTTAATACTGTTATACTTCTGCCGTATTATTTTACGAGCCTGAATAATTTTTTCTTTAATATCCTCTCCTTGTTGTCCATTGCGACAAACAGGTACCGGTTCACCTTGAACAGGTAGCTGTTTACACTAAACAGATAGCTGCTAATACCTAAACAGATCAGTTACTACTAAACTGCTGAATGCGGTTTAAGGTATTATATATATATATATTCGCCTTATATACCAAAACGGATTTAATGAACAGGTACCCGTTTACCATGAACAGGTAGCTGTTGCGACAAACAGGTACCGGTTCACCTTGAACAGGTAGCTGTTTACACTAAACAGATAGCTGTTAATACCTAAACAGATAGCGACCATTATTAACTTCAGCATCCTTGTTTATGACCATGAAACCAAACGGATCTACCCAGCACTTTGAACACATGTCCCGAAACAATTTCATGCTTATGGTGGGACTTATATGATCCTCATACGCATGTTTTAAGTTTAATTCATCTTGCTCAAATAATATAATTAGATTCGCATTATCACGAATTAATTGCTTTGGAATTTTACTGTAAGTTTGACTCAAATAGAAACAGTCAATATCGTTATGCCTACCCATAGAAAAATATGCTCTTATATTATTTTGCTTTTCACAAGCGATATCATCGAAAATAAAAATAGAGTTTGATTTTGCACAATTAGGCTCAATCACATCTTGATTGTCGCTGAAGGTAAAGTAACCTATGTCCTTCATTGGAAGTAAGATTTCCTGTAAAAGTTTGTACTTGTTTTGATTCAATGACTTAGAGTATACGTATACATGTTTAAATTTCAAACCATTTTTTCAGTAAGCAGACTGATCATTGCGTTTGTTTTACCGCAATTGGAGGGCCGCATATAATACCACGTATACTATTAGGAAGTAAATCACCATGTTTTGAAGTAATAGACTTTTCATCAAAGTCATGATTTTGAATTGAGAGTTTTTGTTTCTGAGCAACTACTTTCATCTTTGATGGATGAAATAAAACTAAACGAATAATTACAACATCTTTATTTATATATATTAGACTATACTACAATAATAATTATAATTTTTCACTTCTCCGGTGAGTGGACTGTACTGTACAATAGCATCATGGAGAATAAGACCATATACAACGATTCCATTATCGAAAGGTGTTAGAGATTCCATTTCCAATTTGATGTCCACTGTTGAGTTTTTAAGGATTCATTTTGTTTAGAGCAGTCCATTACAAATATTGGACATGATTTGAATTCGGAATAGTTGAATAATGCATCTTTATCATCTTCACCATAGTAATCACAACGAAATTTCAAAAATTGCGATAGGCAGGTATATATTGGTTGGCACTGAAGTTCAAATGCATTGCTTCATATGGATAATACTCAGAATTCAGATGTACTTTAAGATTTCTGATGTTAATGTGATCAAAATTTCCAGCCCTTGCTGACCTTGTATACCTTTTACCTTGTTGGAATGCAACAATTATCCAACGTGGTTTTTCCAGTTGCGTTGATGTTTTTATTGGCCATATGTCTGAGGTTGCTTGTTTTAAAGCAGGCAATTCATACAACTCCCATTGTCGAAATGGAACAGTAATAATAGAATTTTTATTGATTCCTTGAAACAAGTTAAGTTTCGCAGCATCACTAAGTGTTAAGTGCGGTACTTTCCATTGAATTTTATTTAAGGTTATTGCGGCATCGACTTCACCATAGTAACAGTTTGTATCGCTTCTAGATCGAATTAAAACCAACTCTTGGCGCATATTCACGATTACCTGACGATAATCCTCCATTATTCCAAATATGTGGTTCAATGGTATGCATACTGTAAAAGATTTTTCTCCATTTTGCTCATCGAATTCTACTTGTAATGGTTCTTCATTCTTTGGTAACCATCCTAAATGACTTAGTGCTTTGCTTTTGCTTGCCGTATAAGAAATATATCCTTTAAGCGTAGATGTTATTCCTGGATTTCTACAAACATCCACTCTCTGACCACCTAACTCATAACGAATTTCTTCGAAAAGAAAGTTCGGGAAATTGTTGGTTAAGCTGCATGCTTTTCTTTCATCTTCTTTTTGAGCTCAAGTTTACCTTCTATGTACAGAAAACTATCATAAGTAGCCGTAATTAGATCTTGACTTTGAATTAAGATTCGTATTTCTTCGGAAGGTCCATATTTAGAAGATCCATATGGAAGATAAGTGTGAATATCTGATTTAATTATAGTATCATCAAAATGTACGTTTTGAAAGACGTTTAACGATTCTGCCATTGTGGTTGAGAACTTTTAAACCTATTGACGTTAAAAAGTATTTCTCTGCAGATGTTAACCGCAATGAAGGTTGATGACTAATTAATGACTTACTGTAGGGATGATGTCTTTTATATGAGTTTTTGAAAGATGGAATTGGTCCTGGATTAATTCTCAGACCCATGTTCTTTTAGTTCTAAGCGTACAGTGAATGGTTCACTTTCACCAAAGTCTATTAATTCACCCTTTTGATTAGTCAAATTAATTGTTATATTACTAATAATGTCAGTGTTTACTTCTAAATATTGAGTATTGCTCGAGTTTTATCTAGACGATAACCTGGAGGAACTGAAACATCAATCTCATATAATACTTTAGCAGGTTTCCCGTTTCGATAAGATCCCTTTATAATGTTGCACTCTACGTGTAGATTAGTGTGTTTAAGTATTTGGATGTCTAACGCAGATGTATGTAAAATATTTGGTTCTAATATTTTAGACTCAAACCCTAGCATGCGCCCAATACAATTTTCTTTAGTAAAATCAATCTCAAATGAACTGTTTATCTCACATTTAAGTGTATTGTTGTTTGCTCTAATGATAAACTTTTCTGTGGGTATTTTAGATTTTAGATAATCGTTAATTTCATCTAACTCATATGCACCGTGTGGAATATTAATCACTTGCAAATGAGATGGATTTGTTCTAAAATAAAATCTATCGTTGCCTGCATAAATGTTTCTAATGCTGTTGCAGCCGTAAAATCCAACCAATCCAATAACGTATTTCTTCCCAAATCTAGCTCTATCGGTGGATAGAAGTTGTAGCTAGCTGTGTTACCAACACCTTCTAAACTGAATGTTATTGACATAACTGAGAAAATTTGATGTTGTGCTGATTATTTATATAAAAATTGTAGGCATAGGTGTCCGCAAATAATTGTATTAAACTCTTGATCTTGGTTGTAATTATAATATATTTTACACCCCGAAAGTAGTTAATCACTTCGTTTGGTGGTCGAATATTACCGAAACTATCGTAATACCATACCCTTTACCACGCTTTTGTAGCAAACCCAATGGGTACCTGGTCCTCTTTGGCTATCTAAGTTAATAATTCCAGATTCATTTTTCCGTGGCAATTTAGGCATGCTATCTCTCATAAAAATATCCCTAAAGTACGGTACGTTTTTGGAGTATTTCTTTAAATCAGTATCCGTTAACGGTCTTTCGGTAATCTATTCAGTTTTTGGAAACGGTTTTAAGTATAATGCACCACCACCAGATTTGTTTGGTTTTAGATATAGTGCACCGCCTTTCTTATTCATGGAGCCTATAGCGACCGATTCCATCATGCGATTATGGCGCGATGTCTCTTCCTGCAATTTTTAGCATTTTTAGCATCATTGACTGCTTTAGCAATTCCTGATGCACCGCCAGCTAAAGCACCGATTGCTGATAATCCTGCGAATAACGGAATAAGAAATGGTAAAACCCTCCTTGTTTAGGTAGGGAATTACTCTAGGAACTTTAATGTTTTTCTTTCCTCCTAAATTTTTACCACACGTTTTGCCGTTGAAAGCGCTGACTTTATTGTGTCTGTGAAATTTCCGTTAGGTTTAATTTTTTAGCTATTGTCTTTCGTAAATGCAATAAATTTCCACCATTGCATTTCTTCTTCATATTAGATCGACGTTTACACCCCATTCCCAATTTTCTCTTTGCTTTCATGATGGTACTGACTGCTAAAGCTGCAGTTCGTTCACCTAGCGTTGCGTCTAATGATTTAAAGCGCTCCCAAGCTTTTTTTGTAAAATTTTATCTGCTTTATGTCTACTTTCTAAATCTCGGTAATCTCTGTAACTGATATCATGAAGTTTGCACTGAGCATCTAATTGATTAATGCCGAGGTCACCGCGTGCGAGTCGTTTTTCCAACTTTGTACCAGGACCGCAATACTGGTAACCAGGTAAATGCAATTCAAACGGAAGTTTATTGATTAGACCATTCACCAAACCACCACCACCTACACTCTTTCGCTTCTTAACTAGCATTGTTTACATGGATGGATAGAAGGGGTATTTATACCTAAATTGAGAAAAACAAATCATAGTTATTTCTTTATTCAGTAAATGCTATACATTAGATAAGCAGGACGATAATACAAAATTTCCATTAAACATACAGTGTTATGTGAATTAATATTATACTTAGCATTTATAACATCATCAATATCTTTATAAATGTCATCATCACCACCACTGAATTCTTTCTCACGAAAACGACGGTAGTCAACAACTTGTTGTATGAACTTTTCATAAAAACACACCAGATTGTAAGATTCAAGAAATTCCAATCTATAGCTTACTATATCCTTTAAATTGAATAGTTCTTCTATACTATGTGAGTTGAATGTACAAGAACAGCACTTGTAGTTTTCTATCATAACAGTTTTCAAAATTCTGTCATATCCTTTAATTAATTCCCAATTGTAATAAATACCAAGATTACTAGATAGAGATTCATAATGTTGATCATAGATTATATCTTCTTCATTTACATTTGACCAATCAATTTCATTTTCAATTTCTTGAGATCGAAAAATTGTAATTCTACATATGAATGCCATCTTAGAAGCTCATTCCATTCCTTCATATCCAACACTACATTATTGCTTTGATCACAATTACCGCACCAATACGCACCACTGGTGCAAGGTTGAGGTGTGTACTGTATCCAATTTCCAGATGTTTTGCATGATGAGTATCGTTCGATAGTTTATAATAGGTACAATCGATTAAGTATTCCTTAGCTGCTTGTTTATACACTTCATCCTTATATTGAAATGATGATGCGCAGTCAGTCTTAGCAGAAGAATAACCTTCATCGTGTTTCTCTTCATTTTACTACTACTACTACCATCACTATTTTGACAGCACCAACAAAATGTTAAATTATTCAGATTGTTACTGCAATGATGTGATGTATCCATATATAACGGTGAACTTCTGAGTTTGGATCGTTCCAGAAATGATTTTATTGCTACTTGCATGACTTTACTTGCTCACAATTTCACTATGACTAAACGCTGCTTAAGAAAATAATTCTAGTATTTCAATTTTACATATGGTGGGGTGCTACTATTAAAAAGAAAATGTTATGTTTGTTGTTTTGCCAGCTGCACCCAAACTACTTATAAACACATCCTTCGTGTTTAGGAGTGTTTTAAATTCTTCAATTCGTGTTTCTTCTTTTGAAATACACATAAAAGCGTTCCGGTAATACACATTTAAAATCACCCGTTTCTATCACTATACGTTCACCGTACTTAGTATTAATTATATCCATATTCGTTACTTTATACTTTCTCGATATATCGAGCTCGCACGCATTCTTAAAGGGTTTGCAATAGGTGCTTTGGTTTAACCCTGTTAATTCCATATTTAACAATTATGTGTTGCAGACTGATCTCAACATACAGCTCGCTGCAGTTTATATAAGAAATATGCGTCCTACATATTACAACATGCTTAAACTTGTTAAATACCTACTGTTGACCTTGACTATAAATATAATATGATGATGATGATCAGCTCCAAAAATTTATATTTCCCGCTAAAAAGTTTGACCTTGAAAATTATATTCTTAGATTTATGATTACCTTGCAATTTCTATTTTTAGCTTTTCACCTTGACCTTTTATACTTCTAAGAAATATGACCACCGTAGGTCAATAACCTTTGACCTTGAAAACTATTTTAGATTTATGATTACCTTGCAACTTCTATTTTTAGCTTTTCACCTTGACCTTTTATATTTCTAAGAAATATGACACCACCGTAAGTCAATAACCTTTGACCTTCAAAACTATTTTGATTTATGATTACCTTGCAACTTTTAGCTTTGACCTTGACCAACTACATTTTAAATCTCCCGCTTAAAGTTCGACCTTGAAAGAGCTCCAAAAGCTTCGATTTCACCACCAGAGGGCGAGTGACTCCAAAAATTTAAATCCCCACCACAAGCATGCTTGAGACGTGGAGCGCGTTCCGGCATAACGAGAAAACTCACTTGACCTTGAAATAAATCCCATAAGATTTACATGGGTGACCTTGAACTGGTCCAGGATCGGCCTTATATGTCTACTTATATATATATATATATATATATATATATACTTCAAATCAAGTTATAAAGTAGAAAAACTAAATACTAATGTTAGTATACTTGGATTACTTAAAAATTCATTATGAATGAAATACTTAGAAATGAAATACCTGCAGTACTTTTACATTTTGGTTGTCACTGTTGTACTGTTACTGATAACAAAATTCTGATGAATAAATGCTTTTAAATTTGATTGTGCAATAATTCTTGAAATGGAAAAAATAACAGGGTTTTGATATTTGTTGATCCCAAATATGTAAATTCCTTTTGAAAGCAGCCAAACTTAGTTGATTTAAACGGGTTAAAGTACTATCTATTTATAATTCATCTGTATAGCAACAAACTTTTACTGCGTCATCCTCGATCAATTGAAACGTATAGGTACAAATAACGGTAAGCTTAGTTGTACAATGAAAATACGCAAAAAGGAAAAGTTACCGTAAAAATAACAGTGCCTCATCTCACTCAATCTCAAACAATGTAAAATAGGTTGAAATTGCACTTACTGTAAAACCATACAGCACTTTTCATAAAATGGATGCTCTTTTCGCCTACATTATTGCAAATTTCGACATAACAGAAAAGGATGACTTTGCGTCTGTTACTCGCTATTGTTGGTCTTTCGTGCAACAATACCTCGTTCAATTTGTTCAATTGACGTCGGTAGACATCTTCAGTAACAATATCATTCGGTGTTAGTAGCTCGTAATAGACTACACCTTGCTGATCCCACCATATGCACTGCAAGTCTTTATCGCCATGAATATTCCGCTTCGGTGTCGATGACTTTTGCGCTTGGGATTGTCGCAATAAAGCCACTTTTCATCGCCAGTCACATTACGCCATAGAACACTTTTTCTTTCTTGCCTGGCAAGTAATGAAACCGCGATGTTGAAATGGTTCGAAATGGAATTTTCAGTCAATTCATGTGGTAACCATTTTCCCCTTTTTTGAATCTTTCCCATCGCATCTAAACGTCTGGAATCAGTTGATTCATCAACTGCTAAGCTGTCGAAAGTACTTTGAGAGTTTGAGCGGGGTTTTCGTCCAATAAGTCTTGCTATTCATTATCTTCAGACTTTTTAGTCCTTGCAGTATGACGGAGCAGCAAGTTTCTAAAAGTGTTTGATGGGCTTCGGCAACAGATTTGTTCAAATCAAGCCACAAAAGTAATGAATGATTAGCGTCCATATACACTGCATAACTCGATAATACTAAATGGAAAACTGTTATTTTATATACAGAAATGTCAAATCAATGGAATTTAACAGTTAGGTTAGGTACTTGGCACCGATAGATATCGCTGATCAATGTACTTGTAAGCACCTATTATTAAATATTGTGTATAGTTCATATCGGTAAGGTGTGTGGCCCACCATTAGTGGTTAAACCATGTATTTTACTTGACTCTCTTTAATTTGATAGACAACTGTTTAGTTTGATCAGCATTGCGTTTTGCTTGATTATTGTGTTTTACTTGGTATTATATGTATTTATACGTGTTATCTTGTAGCTTAGGGACTGTTATATCTGCAACTATGTGGTCGGTGGCGCCTTGGGTACGTCTATTCTGTTCGGGTACACCATACACGCATCCAGTGCATACAAATAACATAAATTTTCAGATTACTCAATTTTGACATGATTTTGATTTGAAAGTAGTTTGCAGATGTATAATGTAATTCAAATTGAAGCAATGCTTTTCAGGTTATAATAACCTAACATTTGATGATTATTTTCAATTGAGCAACACTAGTAATGTAGTTTTTATTAAGGTAAAGGTTTATGACAATTTATGAATTTGGGTAACGATGAGTTTTGTGATTTTAATATAAAGTTTTATAGAATACTTCTAAATAGTCATACATTTTGAGTTTAAACACAAAATCTTGGATCTTACAGAGAAAATTTACCAGTGAGTTTATTTTGCAAATTAAGGTTGCAACTAGTGACAATATTTTACCAGTGATATTGAAATAAATTTACAGGTTTTACCCCAAGGTTAAGGTAAGTGATGGTTTTGGTTGGTGGGTAAGTCTACTGGAGTTTTTGTTTTATAGTGAACTGTTTGCATTATTGACGTATGCGGACGACACAATTTTAGAAAATTAGAAAAACTTAAAATTTAATGGCGCTTTAGATTCATTTTATTACCGATTGTTGATTCCAAGTCGTAATGAGCACCTTTTTAGTTGTTGGATAAGAACCCCGTTCCAACCACTGAGCTAGGTCGGAACCATTGACTTGATCGGTGTGGTTTAATGTTCTAGTGAGCGCTTGTAAGAAAATTTAACGGAAAGTAACAGTGACGTCGAAAAGAAAATTTTTAGAGAAAAAGCAAATTTTATGCTTAGAAGGGCAATTATAGACAATTAATAATACGTTTACAAGAAAAGAGAAATAAATTAGTAACAATGATTACAAGTAATTGGTTGTTTCTTCTATTGTTACTATTATAACTACACAATAGAATTAATTACAAATATTTTAAAATTTAGTACATCTATGAAACGCACACAATACTACAATTAATGTACTATTAACAAACACTTGATAAACGGAAAAACATTAACACTACATATATCTTATCGTATAATTAAGGTTTTTCTATTTATCATTAATACAAAAATAAAACGAAACTAACTTGTATTATAATTTACATGTTATAGTCAAAATGAGATTACTTCGAATTGGGCAGTATTGTGATTTTTTTTTACGTATAGTATTCCCGAACAGGGTAAGATTTGCCTAACGTGCTAGAACACTCAGGAACAGTGGGAGGGTTTAGGGATATTGTTAGGCTGCCGAGAAATGTTTATGAATGTACCTTAAATTGACTTAAGCCAAAGTTTGGAGGAAAACAGGAACTGGATAGTGCATTCCACAATTTGGTCGCCTTGTGGAAAAATGTCAATCAAGCCCGTTCAGTGTAACATGATGGAATTTTGAGTGCGTAATTATGGTGTGAATGGGCAAACCGAGTGTTCCTAGCGAAGATGGCCTGCGAAGGTATTAAGGAATATATTTCGGAGGCACACTTGCCATTGTAATAGCAATACAACAAGGAAAGAACCGCAACTATTCTTTTATGCTCAAGAGACTGTAGGTCAAAGGTTAGAGATGGGTTATTTATAAGTCGTAGAGCTCCTTTTTGGGTGCGGTTTACCATATCAAGGGCGTATTGGAGAGCACTGACAAAGAGATAGGAATTGAATTCTAGATGAGGTCGCATTTCATATTTGTACAGTAAGCCCAGTTTATGGACAGCTGTTTTGCTGGCTGACAAAAAATGGTCAACACATGAAAGGTTCGATGATACGGACATCCCTAACATAGAAATAGAGTTTGTAAACTTGAGTTCTAAGCCATTCATATTTACAGCAGGAAATGATCGGTCTTTCTTGATGGACACAAGGCAACACTGCGTTTTGTCAGCATTGAACGTGAGTAGATTATTCCTTCCCCATTCAAGGACACGTTCTAAGTCACTGTTGATTGATGATTCCATTTTCACCTTAACGTCCTGACTAGACTTATGGTTGTGGGAAAACTAAGAAGAATTACAATTTAGAGTGCTGTCGTCTGCAAAGCAATGGATTGGTATAGTTGTTAAGGAAACGAGGTCATTTATACATAAGGGGAAAGTGTAGGACCTATCATTGATCCTTGGAGTACTCCCGCGTTAATAGTAGTTTCTTTCGAAAAGAAGCCATCGACGACAACGTGTATACGTCTTTTGTCAAGAAAGCTAGATATCCAATTGATGAGCGTATCGGATAAGCCGAACGAAGTGAGCTTGAAATATCTAAAGCTACTACGATTGTTTCACCGGACCTCTCTAATGTGTTACTCCAAAGTTGGGTGACATAAAAGTAGATCGACCGTTGAACGACTCTATCTGAACTGGTGGTCGTTTAAGAGTTTATTGGACTCGAGGAACCAAAGTAGTTGTGGTTGACGGCTTTCTCCATTACTTTCGACAGAATGGAAGTGATAGCTATTGGTCGATAGTTTGAGTAATCGGTTTTGTGGCCCTTTTTAGAAGTAGGTTGGACATTTGCCAACTTCCACTATGAGGGAAGCTCTCCACTAGCTCGTGGTAGCATTTTTTAAGGACGGTAGCTGGAATACCGTGAAGGCCAGTCGCCTTGTTTGAGTAAAGTTTATTGATAATTGATTCTAGGAGCTTGTAACCAAAGTGGATTGGTGGTATGGGGTAGATTGGGGAGACGGCACAGTTTTACCGGAATCATTGAGACATGAATTTGCTGTAAAGTAATCGACAAAGAGGTTGGATTTTTCATCAGGATCAGCTATTAAGCTCCGTCGAGAGACGTCATGGGAGGGCAGTTTTTACTGTAGGCTTTAGATAATGACCAAAATTTACGAGCACCAAAAGGACATGAGACCAATTCTTTGCATTTACGTTCTTGAAACATCTTTTTGGCCTTGGTGATGATGCTTTTGAAGTTATTCCTGCGGCAATATAGTTGGCATAATTTTAGATAGATTTACTTGATTTCCATTTGGTACAGAGTTCATGCTTTTGCGATAATGCATCAATGCAAGCCGTATCAAATTAGGGTTGGGAACGGGCATGACCTACACGATTAGGCAATGTTTGAAAAGGAGGGCCGCTTAAAGCAATACTCACGGCAGGGGAAGGTTGAAAAAAATCTCGCAGTTCGTTCCAGTTAGCTGACTTAAAACACCAAATAGTTCAAGCTGTGGGTTGGATACAGAGGAAGTTATTTCGATTAGGCAGTGGTCTGATTGACCACCTGGGGAAAGGACTATCGTTTTATAGAGAATTGGGTTAGTTGTAAGGAATAGGTCCAGGAGGTGTGGAGTATAGTTCGGGTTGTCAGGAATTCTGGTTGGTTCCGAAATGATTTGTATGAGATCACAGGATACAGCAAATGTTTTGCACTATGACCTGCGGCATTAGTAGTAGACGAAAATTGAAGCCAATTAGAGTTGTGGGCATTAAAATCTCCCAAAATTGAAATATCACAAGATGGAAACTGTGATAAGAAGTGGTCTATTTTCAGACTAAGGTAATCAAAAAGATCTTGGAAGTTGTTATCATTGGGAGACCTATACGCACAACAGTAGAATTTCATAAATTGGGGCCTAGAATGTTTGAACAAAACGCGTCATATTTGTTGTTTTCCAAAGTGGACATCCTCTTACAACCTACGTTGTCCTTGGTATACGCACATACTCCGCCCTTTAAGGCGAAAGTAGAGTAGAGGTTATATCTGGGAAATTGCAGGTCAGGCGAATCAGTGCTTCCAGGGGAGACTTGTGTTTCTGATAGAAACAGAATGTCCGGTTGCACTTGTTCAAGATGTTGGTGAACAGCATTAAGATTCGACATGATACCACGTATGTTGCAGTAATGGACGAGGTCGCTTGAGTCCTGCCCTCCCGGGCATACGAATGGGGCAGAATTTTATTCCTGCCAGATTTTGCTCTTCTTAGTCTTCATTTTGGCATTGACGAATTTTTGTCCCCCCTAGAATCCTTGGGACGGATCGACGAATCGATGTGAGTGTGGGCGTCTCGCCTTACTCACCTGGAGTGTAGCGTCTGTTTTAGAATTCGTCATTTTAAGGGTTTAGCCGTTAAAACGCCACGCTTGGCTAGTGCTTGTTGGCGAGTACATAATGAGTAATGGAGAAAGTGACCGCCAGCCCTTACCCAGCTCAGAAGCACCAATATTAAGGAGCCCTTGGTAAAGGTGGTGGTATTGCGCCGGGCGGCATGCCTTCCACTTATGGACTACACGTCCATTAGTGTAAGTTAATAAATGTGCAATTTTTTTAATGCATGAACCCTTATGCGGGCAAGTAGGATCCATTGGACCACGTGCGTATATTAAGTTAAAAGTAACTAACCATGTAATTTCTTTAGCATGGCGAGACTCTTCAGCTTTGAAAATACCTGAAATTTCATTAAAAAACTAAGTAACCGGGTAAAGGGGGTCCAAAGAACTCGTTCCTGTTTTTAATATAATTTCTACTATTCACATTGAAATAGCGGTGGAAATTATGCGAAGTATTTGCAGCTAATTAATAATCCATTTAGATCATTATTATAATGTGTTCATACTTACTGTAAAAGGATCATATTACTATAAGTACTATTGTTTTTATTTGTTACTGTACAATAATCATAATTATAGGTATTAATAGATAATGACTAACTACTGACCATTAAAATTCTTGACAAGATAGTTGTATAGCGCTTCTTTCATTGTGTACTGAGAGCTGATATATTATCTAACTGCTTATTACTTATATAGCGAAGAAATGGGAGAAAAAGCTTGCTGATCACGGGTTGGTCGAAATTGTTCAAAATAAGTTACAAGACGATGATAATATTCCAGACTTCGACGAGCATATCGACTCCGACTCCGGCTATTTCTCTATAGATGAATACATGGTGTAGAGTGAAAAAGCAATCCTTATTCAACAGGGTGTGCTTGTCCGCACATAACAAAGTTATTGAAAACTTAGCAACTTGTACCAACAAGGAATCTGTTCAATTCCTAACCCCTGGAAAATAGAACTTCTAAGATACTCTTGAGTTGTATGCATTTTTTAGATTATTATTCATTGCTGGTTATGTGAGAAATAATGACAAAAATTACGGAACAATTTTATGGAATGTGCTTGAAGCGATTCAAGAGTTTCCTCAGATTTATAAGATTCGATGACAAGAACACTAGATCTGAAAGATAGATGAACAGCTGGTGCCGTATCGAGGAAGATGTCCTTTTAGACAACATATACCTCCCAAACCTGATGGTTCAACAATTAGCGCAACCGTATTATAAGACCTGTGACAACCACTTTACTAGTCTAGATTTGGCTCTCAAGTTGCTAAGCATTTCATAAGCCGTAGTAATAACTGTAAAAAAGAACAGAAAGTTTGTGCTTTCTGATTTTTTACCCAGAAGGAATCGTGAGGAAAAAACGTCACTATTTGGTTACGTACATTCAAAAAAGAACTAAGAGCGTAGTAGCTTTATCTGTAATACACCAGAACGTAGAATGTAGTGCGGAAGAGCATAAAACACCCGAAATAATCATATAGTATTACAGCACTAATGGCGGAGTTGACAAGATGGAGCCAATGGCTCATAGGTCCAAAAGGGAGATGAATGGTTGGCCATTTGCGTTTTGTATGAATTTGATCGATGATGATAGGATTACAGCATAGATGATTTGGACAAATTTTTACCCATCGTGGAACCAAGGAAAACTTGAAGGGAGAATATTATTCCTAACAGCTATGGCAGAAAGCTTGGTCTTGCCACACATCGGGAGAAGATATTGGCAGGTTTAGGAAAGGTAACAGAGCCCTGCATGGATAAGTTTACATCAGACGATCCACCAGTTAAAATTAAGCAAAACGCAGTTGCCATAAAAAATTCTGGGATGGGAAGAAGCATACTGGGATGGCTGGTGGAAATTTACCTAAGCGGTTAAAAATGTTGGTTTACTTTTCTTTTGTTGTATGTACCAATGTGACTTCTGGACCTGCATGAGACGTCATACCAATAGGAAACGTGGACAACTACTTATCCCCGCCCTCAGCCAACGTAAGATGTAGGTAAGGTCTAAGAACCGATGGAATTAAGATCCCGTCATTTTGGATCAGCCACTGAGGGATGTGGGCATCTCCGTCTTGCGCCAACTAGAGATGTGATGCACCATTTTGGAAAGTGATAACGGAAGGGGTGGTGCCATCTCCGACCCATGTAAAACGGTGATGTGTAAAACTAAATGTAGGTCATGTGGCTTGAAGATGGCGCTAGTGTAAGAGAATCTTGTAATTGTTACTCCTTTGCTGCTGTAGTGTTGTGTGATGGTGCGATTTCATGTATAGTAGATGATACTGCTTCTCCGACACCTTTTGCCACGTGACCATTACGATGAATTTCAATTTTTAACTTAGTTGGAAGAGACCTACTCTAGCAAAGTGGAGGTCGTGGGTTTAAACCCCTCTTGAAATAATATTTTACTGTATGTACTTTAAAAGTTAATTTCAAGTAAATGCAGTTAATTACGTATATATATATATATATATATATATATATATATATAATATACATTAGATTAGTCAGTGGCTCAGCGGTTAAGATGTCTGACTTCTAAGCGAAAGGTACCAAGTTCTTGAAAAAAAATCCAAGTAACTAAATTTGATTTAAGTGGGAACAGTCCTTCTTAGGAATAAGCTTGATCACGGAAGCAGAGTACGCTTCCTAAGCGTCACGCTACAAAAACTAAGACTGTGGAGATAGGCCGATCAATTCAATTAATCTGAGACCATAGCTACAAATCACATAATACAGATTTAAATTAGTTTGTAATCGAAGAAATTAAAAAAAATGGCGTAAAATTTCGTTTGAAGCATCAAGGTATCATTGCACCTCATTAAACACTTCTAGAAGCATTATACCGAGACAAATAGATATAAAATAGATAAATTTATCAACAACATACAACTGATATTATCCAGAATGAGAAAATGAGGTTTATAAGTAGCAATAGTAGACATCTCGTTGCTGTTGTAGAATAATTCGAGCGACACAAATTGCTTTTCAATTAATTGGGAAAACCTCTATCTGAATCGTCTTCAGTCGAGAGTCCTATCGCCCTTTATCTTTCCACCTACCACACAGGGAGGCCCAACGAGAAAGTCGCACCCCTTTTCAGATTTAGAGGATAACCCTCGAACTTTAATTTCTAAAGGAGCATCTTGGTCGCTACAGCTCTATTATACCGGGTGTTTCATGAAGAAGATACTACGCCACACATTTGATTTTTAAATGGAAACCTGCTAGCTTTATGTCATTCTTTGCTCCTTCCTGAAGTTTGCAGTAAATTGGGTATAACGTTGCACTGTCGATAGGTTGAGATATTAGGAAGCTTTGTACACTATCGTTTCTAAGGTATCTTAGAACTAATAATTTTTTTGAAATAACCTCTTCCGTCGATTTTTATTTACACAGGATGATTGATTAAGAAAATGTAATTTTTAATAATTGCCTAAAAACTAAGTAACTCAAATAGTAACCAGAAAAATTAATTTATTAAAAAAATATATAAACGTCAATGTCGGTGAAAGTGTTGAAAATGGTGTCCGTTCTCCTTCATACAACATTTAGCAGCATATGTGGAGTTATTCTTCTACTCTCATCTGTAATCCTGTGTCGAAGATCTTGAATGGACTCTGGTTTCGTTTCGTAAATTTTACTGTTTAAGTGTCCCCATGGAAAAAAGTGCAAAGGATTTAAGTCTGGGGACATCGGTGACCACTCAATTGGACCTCGTGTACCAATCCACTGACCAGGTAAGTAAGTGTTGAAGAACTGCCTCTCAGGAGCTACGCAGTGGGGATGTGCTCCATCATGTTGGAAGTGGAGAAAGTTTTCGTTATGGTTATCGTCGTTTGCTATTTTTTTTATAATGAATGGGTCTATTACAGTTTCCAAAATGTCCAAGTACAACTCACCCGCCAGGTTTCCAGGGACAAAAATAGGTCCTACGAGATTATACCTTAATATGCCTGCCCAAGCATTTAACTTTTGCGGATGTTGCGAGTTCATCTCTCTAACTAAACGAGGGTTGGAGTCATTCCAATAACGAAAATTATGTCTGTTTACAGCACCATGTAAATAGAACGTGCATTTGTCCGAAAAACGAATATTGAACAGCAAATTTAGATTTTTGATTAATCTCATTGCTTCGCAAAACTCTAAGTTTCTATTACAGTCGTCTTCATTAAGTTCTTGTACAAGTCATATCTTGTAATCATGAAATTTATGACCTTCCAACATCCTTTGTATTGATGTGCGAGAAACTCTTGGAAATATACGTCAGTTTGCGAGTGCTTTGGGTAATGTCTAGTGCTATGTGTCCCAAAACAACTATTTCTATGGCATTGTTTCCCACCTTTCGATTTGGATTTAGCTGAATATCAATCACAGATCCAGTGTCTTCAAATTTTCTGATGGACCTTCCCATATACTGATCGTCAATAGCTCTTTCTGGATGTAACTGATTAAAATAAGCTGGCGGTAGCCCTAGCGGAACTTTCATTTTCAAAATGAAGTTTTGTTATTTCTACGCCTTCTCGAATGGAAAATTTCATAATAATGATAGCAGTTCAATTTGAATTCAAAGAAGTGTAAGATTGCACTGACAGTGAATGCGAACGAATATTACTAGTTCGAAGGTATCCTCAGAACCGATAGTGTACGGCCTCCTAAACTCTCAATCTCTCGATAATGCAATCCTATTTGAACTATAAAAACGCAAACAAAATTAAAACGGTTGAAGATAGGTAGTAGAAAAAATGATATAAAGCTAGTAGGTTTACACTTAAAAATGGAAAATGTGACGTAGTATCTCCTCTATGAATAGCCTTGTATAATGGAGTTTTAGTGAACCAGACGTCCCCTGAAAAATCTTTCGAGTTTGAGCGTTCTCTTTCAAAATCAACTAGGAGGTCATCAAGAAGGGCGCAACTTTTTCGTTGCGCCCTTTTATACAGAAAGTTATGGAATCGGTATTTTTTGTTTGATCTACTAAGCAATTCAATATTTATTATAATAAATAACGTAAATAACAACACTGTTAAAAGTTAAGTAGGCGTTTGTGTGTAAGCGAAATGTCCTTTTTTCATTGGGATACAAATTGCACCACAGAAAAATATAATGCATTTGTCCTCATTAATAAATAATATTCTATTATAAAAGGAAAGAGATGTATGTAGGTAAAATTGTAAGGTTCCGTTGCAGTTATATCAATGTATACCTTCTTGATCAAATATTTTGGCCCGTTGAATCGGGCGCTTAGGACGGCCTTATTTTTTGCTGCTCTCCTTGGCTCCATTGTACTTAGTACTATGGATGCGGAAGTGGCATACTTATCATGTTTTATCAATCATAATCTACAAGTTACTTACCGAATTAACATTGATATTAATTAATAATATAATATAATATATAATATGAATCCACAGATTACGACCTCTCCTAAATCAATTGCGACAATCAGCTGACTACTGCTTCCCGTAAAAGTAGCTTTGTGTACGAATAATAAATTAGAGTAAATACCTGTACTTAGGGTGACCAAACATACTCTCTTTAAGAGTAATGTTCTGTTTTTTAATTTATTGTCCTCTGTACTCTTACTTTTTTTTTAATTTAACAAATGTCCTCTATTTTTAACAGTTAACAAAACCGTTACTTATTTAGTCGTCACTCGCTATATTGCTCTGCCGTGAGAGTACTTGCACTCCGTTGTTTAAGAATTGCATATCGGCCAGCTACCGTTAACTGCGCAAGCAATTTATGTACATTAGTATGTGTGTGTGCGCGTTCGTGACTCTAATCTGTGTAAAAAAATAATATTCCAATTAAGTTATAATCCGTAAGCGAGACCTGTCACAATTTTAGTCCACTAATCATAGCAATTATGGCTCGAAGAAAATGTAAATACAATGAAGCTTTTGAGGACAGTTACTCTTGCATTAAAAAATCTCGCGACAACGACGCTTACAAGGCACATTGTACAGTTTGCCGGAAAGATTTTTCCATTCAGAACAAAGGCAAGTTGGATATACAATAACATATTTTGACAAAAACATGTTAACTACGCTTCGGCGAAAACCAGTCAAAATCTCGATACTTATTTCTCGCCAAAAAATTCCACGGAAGACTTAAATCCCATACAACAGGAATTAGAGTGGACTTACCATAATGTAAATCACAATCACTCTTTTCGAAATATGCACTGCACTAGAAGTTTGATCAAAAATCCGTTTGATAAAAAATTGTTAATTGTTTACTTTCAGAATTAACTAATCCTAAAAGTAAACAATTAATGTCGGGAGAGCTAACAGGGCCATCATCGTTATTTATTTTTACCCTTCAATTGAATAAAAAAGAAATTTAGAGGATGGAAACGTTTAAGTTGTCACGGTTCGCGAAAACAATAAAACAGATTTGATAAATAAATATTAAATTAAATAGCAAAGAAATAATTATAACTCGGAAAGCTAAATTAAAAAGAAATTGAGTTATTTGGTCGCAAATAAATAACAGCAAGTACGGTAACAGGCACGAAAGCCAGGATCGCGTAGGGAGCAATCTGGTTGAAACGTGATGTGATTGAAAGGTATGTAAGTGAAAAATGTACATGAAATATCCACACAGTAAGTATACACTCTATTATTGATATCTTTCTTGCCTCTTTCTATACTTCTGACTTCCTTACGGTAGACGCAGTAGACAAATAACTGTCCGGTAGTAGGACGATACCGTTAGAAGGGAATGCTACATCGCCCGGGGTACGATTTGGCCAGTAACCGGTCTGATCGCTATAGTATTACTCAAGAGAACAATACAATTGCCTTGGATCTACCTGGCAGTAAGGTCGAAACAGACAGGCCCCGTTGCTGGCGACTGTGCAAGAAATGAATGGCGAGTAGGTATACGTGGCAAAGAATTTGAAATTACGAATGTAATGTACGAAAGAAACTTTGATATTATGAACCATTTTGTTTACCCCTGTTCGTTTATTTCGTGGACGAGAATGTACCTTTAAAAATTTCTCACAAGCATCACAAAAGTAATGAAAACAAGAACTCACACCTTTTCTAATTTCTTTTTGGTATTTCATTTTTCCCATAGTGCATACCATGTCGTGACGCCCTAAACGTTTATATTCGTCTATAAAATACCCGATGTTCACTATACGACCTCCAAACGATATTTCATTTAAATCCAAATTTATGTCTACTTCTGTTTCCAGAGGAGGCAAAGTTTCATTCGGTAGACTAAAGACAAGATAACAGAAATGAATCTAAATTATACTTTTGTCAAGAACTAATAAATATTACTTTCGAAAATACTCCACATGTGCGTCCTCTGGAACACTATCACCTTGTCGTATCAATTTAATGACAGTAGTCATATAGGGTCGGTTATGACTCACGGTATACGAATTTTCTATTGAAGGTCAAGTCAGTTAATCTGTCGTGTATGTGCGTAATCCTTCGCTAGTCATATAGAGCCGATCCTGGCTCACGCGGGAATTGCAATAAGTGTGCGAGTGAGAGAGAACGTGTGAATGTCCAAAGTCACTGCTCTTCAGCTTTTTAAAGGTCAAACTTTTGGCGGTAATATTTAAGTTTGTGGAGCGCGTCGAGTTTGAAATGTCAAGGTCAAAATTTAAAGCTAAAAATAGAAATCATCATGATCATATTACAATTCTTAGAAATCTAAAAATAGTTTTCAAGGTCAAAGAGTAATGACCTACAGGGTGTATTATATTACATTTCTTAGAAATATAAAAATAGAATCAGTTCGTGGAAACAAGAAGTTTTTGTCTAGGTTAGTGATTTTGAAGGATGCAGATTTATAAGAAAAGGCTTCCTTGGTTGCGCACGATTCAGTAAACTTTTTATTGGCAGACATGATGAAAATAATACACATGATAAAAAGAGAAAGTAAAGCAAAAGTATTTAGTATTGATGAGAGAAAGAAGAGGCTTAAGGAGTTAGTGAAGAAAATAAAACAATTAAAACTAGATATAGAACTGTATGAACTGAATAGAAAATGAAGCAGCTTCCAGTTAAAAAATAAACATGTGTAACTTGTAATCCTTAGCGTAGATATATAATGTATATAAAAAATGAGGGTTTAGGAAATAAGATGCATGAAAGGTGAAATAGAAATTTATTGAAAAAAAGCTTGTAATTGTAAAATGTAATATCAATATAAAGTCACAAAAATGACGGGCTCCTGAATTTTTGAATTTACACCTAATTCCACATGGAAATTAAAATTTTTACAAACGTGATTGCTTTTTACAGGTGGTGCTTTATCCATTTCATTTTTTATTTTACCAAAAACTATTAAAACTGGCCCACTAAATTGACATTCAAATTTTAAGCAAACTACTTTTTTTCAAAAACATACCCAATTTGTAAAAGCATTCACGTTTTTAAAATTGATTGATTTTGGGAAGAAGCTATTACCAAATTTTACAGAAGCACTTTCAACTGCATCAAGAAGTACAGGATAATGTGAGAATAATTTATCTTTGAAAGCGAAGTACACACGCTTGAACGAAGACTGTCTATATTTAGCGCAATTATCAAACCATAATAATTTTTACATGCTCACTTTTGATAAATTTTATAATTTGTATTATATATATATATATATATATAATGTGTATATAAATTGTTTGACTTTTAATAGTGAATAACATGGCGCGCACCCAACCTCGCATGTTTTCTCTCTCTGACAATAGATTAAGTTAGTGTAACTGTTCTGTCATCGTTCTCTTTCGCTCTCACACATGACATTCTCGTTTTATATGAAAATTAAAAGGTTTCATTTCAATGACTTTTCTTCAGCAAATTACACAAATTATAGTTAGAATGAAATGTTGATTACATTATATCATTGATGAACGTATTTATTTAAAACTAAAAAGTAAAACTGCTTTATTTGTAAACGAAAGATTGAAATTGGTAGCATACTTTAAATCTAACTTGTACTTTATTTACATTATATTTACATAGTCATCAGTCTATCGCTTTATCTTTAAACGTAGTCAGCATTATGCACACGTTAAATTGTACATTACAAATATAAAACTATAATTTTGACGCGTTCAGTCTTAAAATACAAAATTTTGTATAATTTGATGTATTCTTTAAATGTATTAAAATTTGTTGTGTACATCAATAAAATTAAAGTAACTTTATTGTGTTGACTTCTTAATAATGAAAAGTTACAACATAATTTAAAAAACTTGCCTAATTTAAATAAGACACTCGTTTTATATGAAAATTACAATTAAATTTCAAGCTTTTGTTGGATAATTAATTAAACTAATCTGTTCACGATATCTTATAGGCAAACATTTTTTACTTTAAATAATATAGGTGGATAAACTGAATTTTTCTTTATTATTTGACTTTTAATAATGAAAAGTATATCTGTAAATTTTGGAAACTGTTTTTAAAACAGATTAACTACCTACCGGCCATACTGTATATGAATCTCTCGGGAAAAAAACCATAAAAATACATGAATTTAAAACAATGTATTTATTTAAAGACTAATATTCTTTCCTGGACATATAAATAATTTGAGGTTAATTATGTTTCCAATGAAAATTTTAGTAAACACTTTATTTTTACTTTTAGCTGCATTCACACTTTCTTTATATGTGTGATAGGGATATTAAACTACAAGCTTTTTTTTTGATAAATAATTAAACTAATCTGTTCATGATGTAAGAAAAAATTTTTCACTTTAAGTGTAGGTACGTAACGATTTCATCGTTTGATTTACAATATACACCTTGGATGTCTAATAATAATTGAAATTTCTAAGTACTACGTAATAAATTTCAACGTTAAACTTTAAAAAAAAATTCCGAAACTACACTACACGCTATGCATCTAGGCCCTCCAATGCACGCAACATGTTTCAGTTTTTAGTCTATTTTTATGCTTTAAAATTCATTTAATATATTTTTAGAGGTTAATTATTACTTACATCACTTGTAACTTCAGCTTAACTTTCCTTATATATGTGGTAGGGATATTTGATGTAAAGGATTTCACTGGAATTAGATAGATTTTACGTTTAAAATGTATGATGCGCGTGCAAATAATTTGAATCTAATTACTATATATATATATATATATATATATATATATATATATATATATATATATATATAGGTTTAACTTTAAATAAAACAACTGTTAAATAGTTTCAATGTTTCCATAAGACTTGAGATGAATTAATTAATTCATTAATTAATTAATTTATTATAATTAAAAATATGTATAATAAATTTTGTAAAAACTAACCTAAACAAAATTTCCTAAACTGCACTACACACTATGTATCTATGTCCTACAGTGCATGCACCACATTTTCAGTTTTTAGTCTATTTAATCTAATTTGCTCTAACTGTTGGTCAGCTTCAGCTAGCTCAAGAGTTAGTCGCTCAACGCGAGCCTCTCCCAACACTTCACTGTTTTCATATTAGGTCTGAATATTATGCAACCACCTGAGAGTCTTTTACATATATACTTTTTAGAAAAATGTGATGTCGAAGCGAATGGGTGGATTCCACGAGGATAGCCGAGCAATACCAATCATGCACAAAGTCCGACAGTACTCATTTTGACCTATGCATGCGCAAAGCCAGTTACATGAGTCATTGGTTAAGAATGCTTACTTTGCTATTTCTAAGAACCTTAAAGAGCCTAACATAAGAACTGTAACATGATACCTTCTGCATGTCAATAAACCGTGACCTTGAAAATTGATTTGTATGAATTGTAATATGATACTAATAAATTTTGACTTTGAAGAGCTTAGCCAATACAAGAACCTGCAGACTTTCAGAAAGCGAGTGCTATAAATAAATGTCTAACGCTAATGATTTTTTAACTGAAGTGTCAAGTTCATATAAATTTTATGGATAAGCGAAAATGGTGATCGAGCGTTTTACACTAAATAAATGTATAATTTTTAAAACACAATGAATTTGACCTTGAAGAACCTGTTTTGAGCTATTTTTTTGGGAAACGGCAATCTGTGCTGGGGAAACGGATTCCCGTTTTTGACCTGTGCTCATTTATAATCAATGAGATGTCTTTACAATTATCAGCAATTGTGTATCTGCATTTTCCATATAACACAAAAAAATCGTAGTTATTAATATTCTCTTTATTTAGTAAATGCTATACATTAGATAAGCATGATGATAATACAATATTTTTCCATTAATCATACAGTGTTATGGGAATTAATATTATACTCAGTATTCATATCTTCAATTGGTTCATTAATAATTTACGCATGGTGGGGTTGTAGCGTCACTATTGAAAACAAAATATGATGTTTGGTGTTTTCCCGACTGCACCCTAACTACTTATGAACACATCCTTCGTGTTAATTAGCGTTTTATATCCTTCAATTCGTGTTTCTTCTTTAAAATAATCATAATAGCGTTGAGGTAAAACACATTTAAAATCATCCGTTTCCATCACTATACGTCCACCGTACTTAGTATTAATTATATCTATATTCGTCACTTTATACTTTTCTGATATCTCGAACTCGCGCGCATTTTTAAAGGGTTTGCAATAGGTGCTTTCGTTTAACCCTGCTAATTCCATGTTTGCAAGTTGCTAACTGACTGATCTCAACACACGCAGTTCGCTGCAGTTTCTATTCCTAATATTAAAGATTATATCACTATAAAAGACCAAGCCATAATAAGACGAAACGTTAGAATAATATAATTCTTAATATTAGCAATTTTTATTACATAATAAGGAATGTTTAAAAATATGTCAATAAGAATCTTTTAATTTGATTTGTAAATATGGATTCAATTCTGCCTTTTAATGAGCACGATGTTAGAAATTTATGAGATTAATAATAAAAATCTTGAGACTATTCTTGATAAATATTTAGTATTTAATTATTTATTATTTTGCCATTTTTAAACATTTTATATTGCCATCCATACCATAATTTAGGCAGTCGTGTATTGAATTAACCCTAACTTCTGCACACTGTGCTGCTATTTGGTATTGGTACTTTCATGTAAATTTTAAATGTGAATTAACATAAATAAAGGGTCCTGAAGGAATCCATCCTAACCTAATCTAACGAGATTCGATTAATAAAATAATTATTTTAAGAAATACAAATAAATATTCTATTGGTAAAACCGCAACAACGACGGCAGTCAGGGTTATTCAATATACGCTAATTTATAAAACTGCATTGGAGAAACTTTATTTAAGAAATCAACAAAACAAAACTTAGCTATTACATAACATTTTAATAACAATAACATAAAAGTAACTAAAACCCAACTCAATTTAATTAAATTATGGTAGTAGAAACCAATTACATAAAAAACCCAAAAAAAAAGAAAAGAACTTTTCACAATAAAGGTCATCCGCAATTCGAGGTCGGAGATTTAGCATTAGCGCATGCATATGCGCATCACGCTTCCTCCACTGAAGCATCTGAAGTTAGTTAATAACGGCACAGGCGGCGGAGGTGTCCAGTAGCGTAGTGTATTAAAATATTTTAAATAAGATATGTACGCTACATAATTAATTATTCGAGCGCGTAAAATTGTATTTGTTTAATTTATAATGATGTTGAAACGCTTCCTCTTCGTCTTTTTTCTTAGGCTTTCGCCTGTTTCTTGTTCACGCTTCGATTGCTTTCACGGCGTCTCTATTGAAGATGAAAACCACGAATCGGCCCATCTCTTTGGCGTCGTCCTACGTCTCTTCTTCCTTCGGGTCTTAGATGTTTTACTATTCTAATCATCCTGTTCTCATCCGCTCTCTCTATACGATTATTCCATTCTTTCCTATTATGAATTATGAGTTGAAATAAATGTACACTTGCAGAATAAATTGCTTTGGTAGTTCTTTTTTTTAAATGGTTCATAAAAAAAAGAAATATTTGAAAATGTCAACAATGAGGGTCGAAACGTGAATTATCATTAAGTGTTATACATCGTTGGATATACAATAAAAAAAGGAATCATTTTATACCATTAGCTAATTTCTGCCCCATGTAAAAAAATAAAGTTGATGATGGTCACTAATCGACGAAACGTCGGATTAATTTTTTTCTGTCGCCAATCAATAGAGGATAAAAAGTGGCAATGGCAAAGTGTAATTTATTTTTTATATCTGTTCAATTAAAAGAGATATAGCTAAAAATAAAAATTGTCGATTTTCAGTTTTTTTCGAATATTTTGAAAAATGTTTTAGATAGCCTTGATTTCAGAATGTCATTTTAGTGGGCTCAAAAATATCTAAAGCTTTCTCCATTTAACCGTCTTTCGATCTCTTATAGTTTCCAAGATAGCAATATTGAACAGACCAATTTTGGACACACTGCATATAAATATATAATCTCCTAACTGGAGTGTGCCCTTACCTTTCGTTTTTGTCTCTGCTATGCTAAATATATCTATTTGCTTTTGTGATATTTCTGTTACTGCTTCTTGACTCTTCTGATAGCATGATTGAATGTTCCATGTTCCTAATCTTATAATGTTTAGTTTTTTAAATCCCTTTTTCCTATTGCATTGCCTTGTCGTCATCTTATAATCCATCCTGGTACCAAGGCTTCTTTTCGTTTGTTCCATTATTCAATTATTATTATTTTCCCCTTTAGCGTATAGGTTGATATCGTTATTCCTCTCACTTCCATATTCGTGCGTGGTTCGTCATAAACGTGGTTATATGAGCATGTTTGTTTTTACAGTGGGTAGGTTGCTATCCTGACTCACTAACCCTCCTCTTTTTTTCCGGGTTTGGGACCGGCAACCGTATTTATGAGCTACTCAATCCACCCATGTAATACGGCACGCAGACTTTGTTAAAACGCAAAATACGAAAATCATGAGATTTTATAGTCATTAGATCATGAGATAAAGAGCAAAATCATTGAAACTTATCTAAAATCATGAGATATCATAACGCTGTATGGATTCCCTAGAATCACCAGGTATACTAAACAATATAAAGGGTAAAGGGTAAACAGCCTGGAGTTTTTTAAGCTTTCGTCTTCTTTTTTCGTATGTTGTTTCTTTCTAAATCTTAATTGATTGATTTGCATATTAATATTTTAGACATTTCTAAGGACAGTTTTGATCACTGCAACTTTTTTAACATACCATCGTATTCGCAATTGCACATAGCAGGGTATGCGTATTGGCAGTATTTTCTCCACATATGAGAACCATTTCTATTTTTTCTTGAAGAAAGAGCACCATTTTTTTTTATAACAAAATACCTTAATAATGATAGATTTTTGATCAGACGTAATTTTTATTTGTCAAAGCCGTCTATATTGTTTTGCACAGCCCACTATTTATAATACCCGTGTAATCCGTATGTATAATTATCGTTTTGAAAAGAATGCAAAAATGTTTAAAAAGATATAGTTAAGAAGTATTTTACTAACAAATACGTTAATATGGGTTAGATGAAGAAGATCGTTAAAGTGTTTTTTTATGTATCAAAAACATTGAAAAAATTAAATTATCGTAGGTGGCTCAGACTTTGTACATGGACATAAAATTGCATTAGAGACAACCGGTTCTATATGTTGAGGGGATAACATTTGTAATTTTAGCAAGCGAGCCTGCATGATTTTTTATCGAATTTTAAGCACAAACTAACGCAAAACCTAATTCTGTTTAAATTTAATGATAAAAATATTCACGATATGATGCGAACATTTTGAAAGACGGTGTATATGAAAATATTTTTGCTGGTTGGTTATTAGAGTTCTATCAGTTAACTTACTCTTTTGTTTACACTTAAATGAAACAAATTTCCACCAAATTGAATTTTGTGGAAATTAGAAACCATGTATGAAAATGTAAGCTTTCACCATCAAAATAAAAAAGATAAGTATTTTATTTAGAAGCTATTTGTTTCATTTAAGTGTTAACATGAATTTCCATCAAGTAAAAGCCAGCACAATCCAATCTTTGTTTACATTATGGTAAATCTCTCTACAGTTGTTATAAGACTTTATTAAAAGGATGGTTCAATCTGCAGTTTAAAAAGGAGCAATATTATATTATTAGATCTTATTGTTTCATTTTGTGTGTGAAGCTATGATTACACCATTGAAAAAAATAAAACTTTTGACGTTTTAGACGTATGATTGATCTGAAAATTGATTATTTTGAGTTAGATAGCTTTCTAAATGTAGTTACTTTGTATTAGTCTCGAGCCGGCGGTGTTTGTGCAGTTTGTGGAGCCATACGTACCAATAGGTACCAGGTTTCAGTCCATCGTGAGTCGTTGAGTACGCAATACTGGTCAGGATTTATTTAAGCAGGAGTTTCAGTCCTAGATTCGCTATCCCGATCCTACTTCCAACGAGTACCGGCGCCAGCGTATCCGGCACGCAGACGGCGGTCTCCGTAATCCGAGTACCCAATCCTTAAATCCCTCCGAAATGTATATCCTAGCAGAAACCGTTAATGCCAGGAGAGTTCGTCAGAAACGCTTCCTACTTAAAAACCTCTTACACGAACACAACATACACATTCTTTCCATCACGGAAACGAAACTCACAAGCAGATGCAACTTAAATATCACACCCTCCTAAACAACAGCTATCGCGGAACCGCCCTCGTAATTAAAAATTGCTTCACATGCGTTCCATTTCAACTCACTGCACACCTACAGCATCTCGAATGCGTTGCTGTGAGTTTTCCCACCCTGATCGTCTTAATTTCATATTACAACTCGCCAGGCCACAACACCCAATCCGATAATCTTTTAATTTACGCCTTCAGCCTCCTTAGGTGATTTCAATGCCCGCCACACCCAATTCGGAGACTCCAGAAGTAATAGCTGTATCAGGCTATCATCAGCTTGCTTACAGTTGCCGCTTTTGCGGGTCACTAACACACAGCCTACATATTTCCAGCATCTAGGTGCCTCAATAATATACTATATCATTGTGTCAGAACCAATAGTACACTATTTTGATCGTGTGTGCTTTCTACACACCCCGATCACTTCAAATCATTTACCACTACTGGTCAAAACTTCATTTTGTCCAGCACATCCTCAATATACAGCCATTAAAGATTTATCGAAAGCAGACTGAAACGTGTTCTCCGAACACGTCTCCAACAACCTCCCAACACCCAATCTTCTAACGACCCAAGATCTCGAGAGAGCCATTAGAGACCTAACTTCCGTAATTACGGAAGTGGTAGATATATCAGCCCCTTTAAAAAACATCGACATTTCGCGCAAACCGCTCCCACGGCACATCGTGAACTGGACCAAAGAGAAAATACGAATTTATCGTTAATTTCTGCGATCCAGGGACTCGGCTCTAAAAACCGAATACAATCGCCTTAACACCTTAATCAGGCGAGAAGCAAACAAACGCGACGAAAAGTCCTGGACCAAAGCCACCTCCCAGCTAGACAATAGAAACATGGGAAACTCCTCTGAAAACAGGTCAGCTGGACTGACCAGAAGGAAAGTAAACCCTAAGTCCCACTTAACCGACCTACATGGCATGCTTACGGAAACCACCAGAGCATTCAATCACAAGCAATGTAATCTGAATGTGTTTCTGCACATTAAGCAAGCATTTGACAGGGTCCAGCACGCCAGTATCCTACACAAGATTGGCAACCTCAACATACCCGACCCCTTCTCCAAACTACTACTCTCCTGACTAATCGGTCAGTTCCGGTTAAAGTAGAAAACACTTTCTCCGATCCTTTTCAATCCACAGCAGGCGTACCGCAAGGTTCCTGTAAACGTCGAGTACTCAGACGCATACACAAGTTACCTTGGAGGTACCCTAACGATCCCACAATACAACACGCAAACATACCACCCATCACACACAGAATACAGACATTACAATATAATTTTCGGCGACATAATTGCAATCAGAGACCCTTACAACTCCCTACAAGTACCGATTTCCTCAATTCACACGGAAAAAACATAGATTAAAGTTCAAACACCCCCCTCCCCCGCAAGACTAACACAGATCCTTGACGACCTCCCCGAGGAGGATCCCTAGACAACACTCCCATGTGCCCTCCGCATCCCCTGTCTATTCGATGACGACGTAGCATGATACCGGCAAACGAATCTGATTAACAACACACAGCACGCTAGACCCAACTAAACAGCACGCACATTTAAACCAATTAGCAATATAGTCAAATAAATCTAAATCTTTTTTTTCTTTTTTTACACCAAAAATAACCACATCTCATGATTGTAAACTATGCAATTCCACAAAACAGCGCAACACCAACAAGGACTAGGGCTGAAGAGGAGAAGGACTCCTGACCAGTTCACACACAACATCTAGATAAGCTAAAATAAGCAAAAACTAACCATAAGCATGAGCATACTAACAAAACAAAAGGTACCATGCGTTTTATCTGTTCGGGATAATGTTCTAGTACATTTCTGCAAGAAAGTAAGAGTCGTCGAAAATCAAACGCTTGCGTATAATTTTTAAAGGAAGAACACTATAGGAAATTAGCGGAACGCTTACACCAAAAGGGAAAGAAATTAAAAGAAATAAGGATACGAAAGTCACAAGCAATTAATTGTTTTTTCTATTGTTAGTATAAGTATAATAATTCTATATAGTTACGCATATATAATACGACGATTAATTTTCATAATACTCGATTAACAAAAACTTTATAAACGGAAACGCATTAACACTACATAACATTTTATTGTGTAATTCCAGTTTTTCCATTTAACAGTAGTATAAAAAGAAACCGAAAAGAATACATATTATACTTTACTTGCTATAGTAACCATGAGACTACTTCTTATTTTTGGGGCTGTTGTGATATACACATCAACTAGTGTAAGTTAAGAAGTGTGCAAAATTTTTAATCTATCTATACTTTTTAGTCAGCCTTTGAACTAGGACTCCGTGGAAAGGAATGTGCGAAGGAGATAGGTGTATCTGAAGCAGTCGTGAAAAAAAAACTTTCTAGTCAAAGTGCAAATCTGAAGGACCCTGTTTTCAGAAATATATCCGTATGTTTACTTAAGCCGTTTATTGATGATAATAATCAACTTATAATTGATGATAAACTATCTGAATTTGTTACAGCAGTAGTTGCTGAAGGTTTTAAATTAAAAACTAAATCGCCTGAAACTGTTGCTGCAGATATCATAAAACACTGTAAAGATGTGAAAGGATCCTCAAAAGAATATACAGCAGCAAAAGCAGTAAAATGTGGAATTAAATATGTATCTCGTCTGAAAAAAACTGTTTAATGTGGAATAAAATCAATAATTTCAGGAGTAAAAAATAATCAAAACGTTTTAAAATATGATTTTTCTGAATGCTCTCCTCCTACCTTTTGTGTAATCCCAACTTCCTCTGTATTTCGTCATTTTATACTATCTGTCATAGTTAGTTCTTCGTCTTTCACATCAGATAAGTCATTATAAAGCACCTGATAGGGCCGACGATACCAAATTTGCATCCCGGTGCAAAAACGTGACATGCGTGCCCTACACGAGTTCTTCAGTTATTACATTTGAAAGTTTATCATTTATCATTGAGTTGGATTTGTCCATAGACACATATCTAACTAAAAATGTTATTTAACAAACAAAATACTACAAAAAAAACACCGAGCGTGTTTCAATGGTTAAGCTATCATCATCAACGGTCGACTGGGGCGAATTAAAGAAATTTCTCTCATATATATATATATATATATATATATATATATATATATATATATACAGGGTCTGCCAATAGTGCGTGGACGAAGCTTTATGAGTTTATACAATATCGTTTTCAAAATTATTTATTGTAGGATGGTGTGGGATCTTTCGGGTTACAATTAGAAAATGTTTTCGCAAAAACTACTACTCGTGTGCAGGGTATTACAACACAAAGTTATGTTTTTTTAAATGGAACATACCGTATATTATTATAAATTTGGATTCCCTGGTTAATTTTGTTCACAATATGAGGTATCTTAAACGCGCAATTTAGGCGCTGCATTCAATTCTTTGAAAATTTAGAGGTTGAAAAGAAAAATTGTAACAACCGTATTGAGAAATGTGTAACACTAAAATTTTAATGGCTGATTAGTCATAGACTGTGCTACATAAAATCGTAAAAATAATAATATTATCTTTTTTAATTTTCGAGATATCGTAATGCAAAGTTTAAGATTTTCAATCATAGACAAATTGATTTTTTTAAATGGAAAGGTATACATTGTTTTACATTGTTAGATAGGAAATTTAATTATATATTTTTTTGATATAACATTGTTGGTACTTATTTTTTGCCGTTTTTTGGTAATCCAGCTTTTTTACTGAATTTGTCGATTTTCGTAGGTTTACATATGTATGTATAATTGTTTAAATCACATCAAGCTATGAAAACAAAAGAATATTAGAAACAAAGTTCAGCAATAGTATCTGTTTTGTCATTTCGCGTGTATGTTCAAACGTAACTGAGTTAATTACTTTATTGCAGTGTGAATGTTTGACGCTTAACTTTACGAACATCATATACGTAATACGTTTATTTAAGAATTATAATGAGTAATTTTTTGCAAAATGAATTAGTTGACATGATATTTGTGCTTGTAGAATCAAACAAAAATTGTTTATTGGCCCGTCGAATCTACGGGCAGCGTTATCCTGATCGAAGATAACCAAGAGAAGAATCGTTTCGCAATCTTTTAGAAATATTTGAAAGTACTGAAAGTGTTGGATATCCTAAAAACGAAAGAGCTAAAGTTGTTACAAATGAAGAAAATGAATTTCGTGTACTTGTAGCTACAGTTGAAAACCCTCACGTTAGTATTCCGAAATTAAGTGACAATTTAGAAATCAGTCAAACTTCCTTGAGAGGAATGTTAAAGAAAAATAAATTTCACCCCTATCATGTACAATTACATCAAGAGCTGAAAGAACAAGATTTTCAAAATCGAATTAATTTTTGCCAGTGGGTTCAGCAACAGTTAAATGCGAACGAAAATTTTATATCGGGGATATTATTTACCGACGAATGTACATTTCATCGAAATGGATTTGTGAACAGACATAATTTTCATTTTTATTCAAATGAAAATCCACATCAATTTCCGTCAGTCTCTCAAAATAAATGGTCAGTGAATGTTTGGGCAGGTATATTCGGCGGAACTATTTTTGGTCCTTTTTTTCAATGGCACACTCACTGGGGTAGAATATCATATTTTTCTAGAAAACGAATTATATCATTTATTGGAGAATGTACCTTTGGCTCAAAGAAGAGGTATGTTTTTCCAACAAGATGGGGCATCTCCTCATCATGCCAGAATTGTAACCCAGTGGTTAAATTCGACGTTTCACGAAAATTGGATAGGAAGGCAAGGACCGATACCTTGGCCAGCTAGATCTCCCGATATAACTCCATTGGATTTTTTTCTTTGGGGCTTTGTGAAGAATAAAGTATATGAGGAAGAACCAATAACTGCTGAGAATATGAAATTGCGAATTAGAAATGTTTTTGCTACAATTACTCCTAATATGTTAGATCGGGTTGAAGCTTCTTTTATTAAAACATTTCAGTATTGTCTAAATCAGCGTGGTCGACAATTTGAACATTTAATTTAATATTATTTTCTTCCAAAATCGATAAATTCAGTAAAAAAGCTGGATTATCAAAAAACGGCAAAAAATAAATACCAACAATGTTATATCATAAAAAAATGTAATTAAATGTCCTATCTAACAATGTAAAACAATGTATGCCTTTCCATTTAAAAAAATCAAGTTATCTATGATTGAAAATCTTATACTTTGCATTACGATATCTCGAAAATTAAATAAGATAATAGTACTATTTTTACGATTTTATGTAGCACAGTCTATGACTAATCAACCATTAAAATTTTTGGGTTACACATTTCTCCACACGGTTGTTACAATTTTTCTTTTCAACCTCTAAATTTTCAAAAAATGGAATGCAGCGCCTAAATTTCGCGTTTAAGATACCTTATATAGTGAATAAAGTGCCCTTAAAATTAACCAGGGAATCCAAATTTATAATAATATACGGTATGTTCCAATTAAAAAAATATAACTGTGTGTTGTAATACCTTGTATACGAGTAGTAATTTTTGCGAAAATATTTTCTAATTGTAACCCGAAAGATCCCACACAATCCTGCAATAAATAATTTTGAAAACGATATTGTATACACTCATAAAGCTTCGTCCACGCACTATTGGCGGACCCTTATATATGTATACAGGGTGTCCAGAAACTCTACGGACAAACTTTGCGTAGTGATTCTAGACCCAAAAATAAAAAAAAAAATTCATATAAACCTCGGTTTTATGGCGATATTTTGCGAAAAAATTTGAATATTGTCCTGAAATTTGGAGCACAGGGGTTTTTGTGGTCGAGAAACTTAAACATTTTATTCATTTTGATGCTGTCTGCAGAGGGCGCCATCTACAGTGGTATGCTAAAAGTTAATGGCTTTAACTATTTTACCACCCGGTATATTGACGTTCCGTTTGAATTAGTTTGTTCCCTTTTCAGTTCTAAGCAAAAAAGGTATACTTGGTCGATGCCTCTCAGATCAACCGTTTTCGAGATATTGGTTGATGAACAGTTTAATTTATTTAACCAGCTATTGAATCTCTTGCCATTTTAGCAGGCTTTGACTAAAACAAATTGACAAGTTGTTGCTTAGATACACAAATGTATTTATGACATTTGTTGTTACTCTTGCTGATACAGCGTCCCAAATTTCAAATTAACGTAATAATTTTATAGTAATCTAAAATCTGTTTCATATCTAAAAATGGTTGCTTTTAGTAATGAAGAATATGCCGATATGCTTTTAGTATATGGTGAGATGCAGTGTAATGCCAGAGCAGCACAGCAAAGATACGCTGAAAAATTTCCTAACAGCATCCACCCGAAACACTCCACATTTGCAGCGGTTTATCAACGACTTCGAGAAACTGGATGTGCAGCTCCAAAAAACAACCAAACAGGAAGACCGGCCACCGTAAAGGTAGCTAATGAAGATGCAATTTTAATGGATGTCGAAGATAATCCGGAGACTAGTGTAAGAAGGCTCTCAGCAATGCACTATCACTATCACTATCGTAACATATCAAAATCATCTGTCTGGAATAACATTCACAAGGAAAACTTATATCCTTTCCATTTACAAAAAGTTCAGGTTATTTTGGAACGTGACCTTCCTGCACGACTAGAATTGTCTCATTGGTTATGAAACCAAAAAATCCAAAATGCTCGTTTTTATTCTCATATCTTATTCAGTGATGAATCGTTATTTACAAAAAATGGAATTTTCAATAAGTATGCATAATGCACACTATTATTCATATGTTGGAGATAACCCACATATTATTAAGGAAACTCACCATCAGCAACGATTCAGCATAAATGTTTAGATAGGTATAGTAGGCAATCACTTACTAGGACCTGTGGAGTTGCCTGCTCGTTTAAAGGCTAACGAGTATTTACAATTTTTGCAAAATACCTTACCTGGTTTATTGGACGAAGTGCCGTTAAATACTCGTCAAAATCTTTAGTATATGCACGATGGTTGTCCCACCCATTTTGGCGTCAACGTTCGACAATATCTCAACAATACGTTTGGTGATCAATGGATTGGAAGAAGTGGTCCGGTTGCGTGGCCTCCCAGGTCTCCTGATCTCAATCCTTGTGATTACTGTATTTGGGGATACTTAAAATCCCTAGTATACGCAGCACCAATTGAAACAAGGGAACAACTTTGGAACAGAATCCAAGATGCCTGCGATAGCTTCAGAAAGAATGTGGGAATATGTTCACGGATTCGCCGGTCATTATCAAAACGAGTGAGATTATGTATCGAAACAAACGGTCATCATGTGGAACACCTTTTGTAACATTTACTTTTTTAGTTTTATTATTGATTTATTCATTTTCGTTCTTAAATTCAAAGTTAAAATAAAAATGCAAACATACGTTATTTTGATTTTTAATTCCAATTAGCTAAGGATTATTGGGAATTAAATTGAACTGTTCATCAACCAATATCTCGAAAACGGTTGATCTGAGAGGCATCGACCAAGTATACCTTTTTTGCTTAGAAATGAAAAGAGAACAAACTAATTCAAACGGAACATCAATATACCGGGTGGTAAAAAAGTTAAGGCCAATTAACGATTAGTATACTACTGTAGATGGCGCCCTCTGCAGGCAGCATCAAAATCAATAAAATATTTAAGTTTCTCGACCACAAAAACCCCCGTGCTCCAAACTTCAGTACCACATTCAAATTTGTTGGCAAAATATCGCCATAAAACCGAAGAAAATAAAATTTTTAAACGAAGTATTTACGGACCTGGGTTTATATGAACTTTTTTTCTTATTTTTGGGTCTAGAATCACTACGCAAAGTTTGTCCGTAGAGTTTCTGGACTATATATATATATATATATATATATATATATATATATATATATATATATATATATATATATATATATATATATATATATATATATATATATATATATATATATATATATATTGATATAATATAGGATACCTTATCTACTATGCGATTTTTATCAAACATATGTAGGTCTACGGCGTTTCTGTATGAACTAAGTTCTTTAAAGCAAATTTTGATAGTTGGTTTAGTTTGCCATATATACATTTGTGCACAATTTTTATAATTAATTTTACAATATCCAACCTATCCTGGTTATCCACTTAATCTTTTGGATTGTATAAAAGAGCTTGCAAACTATTATCTGAAATAGTGACTTTTCAAATTAATTTTGGAAAAGATTTCAGATATACCTTAAAATTCTCAATTTACTTAAGTATAAAACTCAATTCCCTAGTATACCTATTTTTTTTTTGTATCTTCGCTTAGAAAATAGATATTGAGATGTGGCTTTTACCATTTTTTGTTCAATTCTATGCTCTTTCAAGTAAATGATTAAAATTTATATTTGAAAATTCCTCAAAAAAGTTGAAAAAATAACAATTGTTCAAACAGCGCCACCTAGCGATCGTTAAAAAAACCGGAATAAAACGATGATATAATATTTTATTAGGTATTGAATTTCAAATGATACTAAGTTTGTCAAAATTCATAAAGCGGCACAAAAATTATAACTATTATATTGAGTTAGCTTTCCCACTCACCTCTACTAGTTATTTTACAAGATAGAGGAAAAAGTACTGGAACAAACTTACGTAAAATGATCTGAAGATTACGAACAATTAAGTTTTGTGATACTATTACTGTGCGTTTATTAAAAAAAATTATGTTTTTTGTGTTTTAGATACAGCGGGTTACCTCTCCTAATCCAACACCTGGTACATATGCCATCTGGGGTAGCTTATCTGGTGAACGTGAAAGTGAAAGTTATGAAAATGTAATGAGTTTTGAGTAACCTAAAGGTCAAAGATGGTCATTCATTAGAATCTGTTTGTTTTTAAAGATTTCTAAACTTTCATAACAATCAAGTTCGTGCTTATTACTAATATGTTTGGTTACTACATGATTTTTATCAAACATGTGTAGGGCTACGGCAGACTTGTCCCAACGTTTGTATATTATATGAGCTAAATATTCTTCAAAGTAAATTTTGATAGGTGGTTTAGTTTGCCCTACATACACTCACAATGTTTACAATTATTTTATAAACTCCCGACCTTCCCTGCTTATCCATTTGATCTTCTGGATTGCCCAAAAGAGTTTGCAAACTATTATCTGAAGTAGTGACTGTTTTCAAATTTATTTTGGAAAAGATTTTAGATAGACCTCTTGTATAAACAGGATAGTTTGGTAATTTTACGTACTTTGTTTCTATTTGTTCTCTAGCGTTACCTAATGTAGTTACATTCTTAACCCTCATTGTATGAAGCTTTAACAGTGTGCAATTCTTTATTATAATTTTGAACTTAAAAGAGTTTGCATACTATTTTCTGAAGTAGTACTGTTTTAAATTAGTTTTAGTGAAAATTTTAGATGGACTTTTTATATAAGCAGCACAGTTTGGTAATTTCTTTTAAAATAATGTCTTGTCCTGACATCAGGAGTACAATCTAAAATAATGGAATAGTATTTGGGTTGCATAGTTTCGTTGATAACATATGATTTAATGTGTGAATGTGAAAGTTAAATCAGTTGGTTTTGGATATCTTGCCAAGATAATGAAGTTCAGTTTCATTTTTTAAACACTCTGAGAAATAAAAAATTTCCATTATTGAAATCATAAATTTTGTCACTAGTACTCAAAGGCTAAACAATTTTCAGTAAGCATTATTATTGTTGACAGAATACGTAGAAACACCGCATACCAATAACTTGTCTGAGTAGCAATAAACGATTGTCAATAGTTTTAGAAGATTGTAACCGCTGACCAAATTGGCATTTAATGTGATTTTTTGATGACTCATGTTCCCTTAAAGTGTCACTGAGGTGTCTCCAACGTGTAAATCCTTCAGTGGAAAGCGAACTAAAAGAGCATCTAAAAAGGTTACAGCAAAAACAATACGCGCTGTTTTTTATAATGGTATAAGCTAACCAGCTGCGCAGTACTCTTCCTCCATTTTTCAATGTTTTCGTATAATAATGAGCACTGAATTTTTTGACCAGCGTTATCAACTGGATACTTGTAGTCCTTTAATGGTTCAGGTGGTCCGTTTCTAAATCTTTCAGTGACAAACTACATGGCCAATATCCTGGATTGGAATCTAAGATAACCGCACATTGCATATTTTCTTCAGAAGTACCGAGTGTAGGTTTTTCTAGATTTGTATATTACAGACTCCGTAATTTAAGTTTGAGTCTGCTTCAGCTTGGGACAATTTTGGGATATCAACCTCTTTTTGCTCATTTCGAGATAGTTGAGTAAACTCCCAACCTGTTTATCAATTTCTGATTGATTTTCGAGCCTTTTTCTTATGTACTGAGCATCAGATAGCTTTTTCCGTAAATCTGTACTTCCAAAATATACAAAAAATTATTAACAAAGCATTTTAATGCTCAATCACCGTCAATACTGTTGAAGTCAGTAACAAAATTATGTGTAACCGTTACTTCATTTCGCACCCTAAACTCAAAAGATAAAAGTACGCTTTCAATTGTAGAATGGGTACGTGAACTATGAAGAAAAAAACTGATACTTTACACTCATCCTTGCTTTTTTTTGGAACGCCCACCTTTAGGAGGCAATTTTTTTATTTGAAGTGATCATTAACTTCTTTTAAACTTAAAGGAGAAATACATTTTGAATATTTTTTGAAATAAAAAAAATTATAATAGTAGTCGCGTTATCACGTGTGCGCGGATAAACTCCACCTGTTACCAATTCTGTCACGCGAAATAATATTTTCATCTCGATCTCGAGATTTACTTATCAATCAATACACATTATATAAAAAATTTTCTAAACCGTAAACCAAGAATTTGCTGCTTAAAATTTCAAAACTTGAAGAAAGTTAAAAAAATCGTCATTAAAAAAATTGAAAAATGGACTCTTCCTTGACTAATTAAAAAAATAAAAACATATATTTTTTTAATCAGGATTCTTTGAAATAAATGACGTTAATAGGAAATTATAACTAATAACCACCTTTGATCTAAGAAAAATTACCTGGCTCTTTCGCAATAAAAGAAGAAATATCTCCTAATCCTTGCCTGAGAACTGCCCATTAGAACTAATTACATCCTTTTTGCAAGAAAGCATTTAGAAGTTGGGGCAAATAATAATGCTCCACCACCTTTCAACAATTAGCACCTTTAATGTGAGCATAATACTGTTAGTTCATCTTCTAACTTGTGGAAACCGTTTGGTGTTAAGTATAGTGTTCGTAAAAAAATGGAAAAAATTGTGAGGAAACGGCAAACGAAAAAGTACTCACACGCTGGTTTCATCTACGTCTTCAACCGAATGAGCGCTTGCGGAGCGAAGCTATTTCAGCGATGTGGAAGAAAAGATGATTGTAAAGCTCGAATCTACGCTAAAAACTGTAGTGTCGTTAAAAAAGTCAATGATCATTCTCATGACAATTCGGCGGCTCGAGGTTCATGCAGCTGTTTCTAGAATAAAAAAGAAAGATAGAGAAGTGATGGAAACAACAGGACAAGTCATCAATGTTTGTTTTGGAAAATTATCGGAAGTTACCCAAGGAGCATTACGGAAGATGATCCAAAGAAATCGAAATCTTGTGAGATCGGCACCTCCTGCGGCCGAAATTGTAGAGGACTTAACAATTCCAGATGAATATAAAGTTTACGAACGAAGTTCGGGAATCGAGAAGATTTTTTACTAGCTGATAGTGGTCCAGTTCCCGGAAGACCTCTGATTTTTGGTCGTGAGCGTAATCTCCGCGTAAGTATTTTTATTTTACATTATCTGCACTATAACGAACACCGTCTGGATGATTTTCGGAAAAACAGTGGTTCATAGATGGCACCTTCAAATCGACGCCACCTCTGTTTTCTCAGGTGTATGTGAGCCTGGCACACAAATTTGGCGAAGTTCGTCCATTATTATACGCGCACCTTCCCAACAAGCAAGTTGCTACATACACGACAATGTCAGAAATGTTAAAAAATTTAGAGCCTAGTTAGAATCCAGCTCATGTATCATGCGATTTCGAATTGGCTGCGATTTTATTATTCAAAAACGCATTTCCAGCTGCAGAAGTGCAGGGATGTTTTTTTATTTGACCAAAAATATGAAAAAGCACATCGTTGATCCGCTACAATACGGATGCCCATTTTGCGCTACCGGCATGAATGGTAGTGTCTCTTGTGTTTATGCCAACTAGAGATTTAGATGCCGCAATAGACAGGTTAGCAGATGTGTTGCCCGTGGAGCTACAACCGCTGTAGCAATGGTTCGAAAATGTTTATGTCGGACTAATGAATCGTCGCGGAAACGTTAGGCAATTTTCCCCCCTGAAATGTGGTCCTTGTACGATCACGTAGTAAATGACATGGACATAACCAGCAACCACACTGCAGCGGTCCATCCGTGGAACGGTAAAAAGCCGATCATATGGACTACAACTACCGCACCGAAAAAGGATTAATTAATCTAATACATAAGAATTAGATTTAAATTTTATTGTACCGAGACAAGTACGATTATCTTTTAAGTACATCTTGTTTTTGTTTTTGTTGTGTTAATTACGGTTCATTCAAAGAAAAAAAGGTAATCCAACTTTAGCTATTTCGTTGTTTTGAGTGTTAGAAATTGAGGAATTTTACTCTTAACGTATTTATGTGTATGGCGGTTTCTTTAAACCACGTCGTTGTAAATATTTACATGCGAATTTGTCTATATATATATATATATATATATATATATATCCACTGTTTATTTTATTTTATTGTTTATTTGTATCAATTGTGTGCCTAACTGGTTACACCTGGTAAGTGAAATTAGTCTTTGCATATTTTCGAATTTAAGGATAGATTGGATATTAAATAACCCAGAACGATCACAAAATTTCATTTTAGCTTTGAAATATTTGACAGTCAAGCGCGGCAGAACGCTACTAACAAAGTACTTATTATTTGTTATTCAGCATAAATTAGAAGTTTTGAAGTATTAAAGTTTAAACATATTAAACAAATTAATGAATAATAAAATATAACGATATTATTGATGATACAAGCACTAACCGCTCTATGTTTGAATTACTATGAGATAACAATTTATTGTTAAACCGATTTCGTTTATTTTATTTAGAATTTTATAAATTGGGGATATTTATTTAATTCAAAGTTTCATAACAGTTCGAAATATAAATTTATAGGTATACGAGGGATACTTAAAAAGTATTCCAGTTAACGTCTTACTATTTGGGAATATTCATTTATACAGGGTGTGTTCAATAAGTTAATGACGACCCGTGTATTTCAGAACTTTCTTAAGCTTTTGGATCAATTTATTTTGAAGTGTGATTGAATTTGAATGGTGAATGGTTTTACTGGGTAGGCTGCAATCCTGTCTTCCACAGTCAGATAGGATTAATTTACCATCCCGCCTAAAACGATTTATTTTAGCAAAATTTAAGATTGTGGTGGTGCCTAGAGACAATATTTCCCGGACTGAGCTTTGTGAGTTGCAGATTTATGGCAAGTGTAAGGTGTTTGAGACTACCCTTCAATCATTTTACTCCTTATATCGACCACGCCCATTTCCACTGCAGCTGGCTTAGCAACCCGCTTATTTCGGTAAGCATACAGGACGCCTAGTGCGGTTTTGACGTGTAACAAATGTATATGTTTAAGGTCTATGTCCAGGTTTTTCTATATTTGAAATATTTTGATGAAAATCACAATTAACTCGAATATATATTAATAATAATAAACACAGAATAGATCTTTGTTATATTCCGGTGAAAAATACGCACCCCACGTGAGCGTGTACAAAAACTGGTGGGAAAGGTGTCCCAAAGGGACCTGGTGTCCCAAGGGGACCTCTGACGGCACAAAAAACAAAATGGGTGCCCGTGTTCTACTGGCGTTTTAGAATAGGAATTATTTTTAGTTATGTAGACGTGTGTGAAAATGAATAAATGTGTATTAAGCAAAACCTGAAATTACTTTTTAAAATTTGTGATGAATAATTTGGTGCCTTGCCTCTAATACCAACTATATTTTAATGAAGATACGTTTATAAAAAAATTGAATAACATTTCTGTTAAAAGTGCAATTTTAATCAACTGGCGCATCAATGTATGCTGTTAAATAACACTTTTATTTTGTAATAGTTAGATTACTTCTTAGCAAGCTTTATATTGTGATTATTTCAATCGCGATTATGAATTTGGCTACCATATAATGAAAAATGAAAAACGCTTTATGCAGTTGATATTGAATGGTACCGTAGAATGGGGATACTTTGACCATTTTTTTTCTTTAAAGTTAAATAACTTTTTGTTGGTAAAGATAAAATTAAGAAAAAAATGTAACATTGGTTTTGCTATTCTACCGATTACCGAAATATGAAGAAAAAATATAGTAGCTTTCGAGTAAAAATAAAAACTCCTTGATCAAAGTTATACTGAAAGTGGGGATACTTTGATCACCCTGTTTTTCAACGAAATTCTAAAGTATCCCCAGCGTTTTAAATATCAGCGTTTTTAAAAAAATTATTCCTTTTATTTTAACTTTTATAGCCAAATTAGAAGGTGGGGAACAATGATCAACCCAAAATTTAAAAATAAACTTTCTTTCTTAGAATATGCAAGGACAACTTAAATAGTAACATAACATAACATTTTTTATGAAAGTATTTGTTTTAACCTGACGACAATTACAAAAATCGTTTGAAACAAAACATTTCTTATAAAATACCTATTTATCTTAAGCTAGAAAACTGCAACAAGTAAACCTTTTATTTATGTATTTAATAAAATGAATAATAATTTTTAATTACACATTTACTTTTGAACTTGTTCGTTCATAACAAAACTTACAATTTAATATTGGTCAAATTGCTTCACTATGTGTGAATCCTTGCGATATTGCAATACTCACATTCCATTAATATATGAAATTTGATTGTAATCTCATTACATTTAAAATTTACTTCAGTTCTACATAGATAAAGATAAAATTTACATCGATTGGGGCTTGAACCTTGATGCGTTGGTTGGTTAGCGCGGTACTCTAGCAAGTACAGGTCGTAGGTTCAAATCCTACTCGAGGTAAACTTTTATTTATTATTTAATAAAATTATAATAATTTTAATTACATATTTACCTTTGAACTTATTCGTTCACAACAAAACTTATAATAAAATCAATGTCGTTTTCATTGCAAAGTTGTAGTACTTCATATGCTGATAAATTGTCGCCTATCAATGCTTTCCTGCCTTCTAAACGTTTAACATGTGGAAGGAATACTATCTTAAACCAGTCTAAAAGTTTCACCATCTAACCATCCACTTAATGCGGTTGTAACGTGTTCCTTCATTGCAACAACCTTTGACTAACATGGATGTCCCAGAACCATTCTCTTTCCTTCCATGTGTCATATAAATGGTGACTTTTATATAACAGCGTACCATCTGCAGACAAACCATTATTGTTGACTACTTTTCGAATGATTCAAAATTCGGATACTTAACCTCTTCTGTATAAGCACTTTCTCTTCCTGGATCATCCGCAAGGTTCGACTCATCATAATTAAATATATTTGATGCAGGGAGGTTTTTAATAACATTTTCTATATTATCGAAAAACTGTCCTAAAGTTTCTTTTGAAACTGCAGCTCTGCTTCTCTTAATGTTAGTTGCCACTCTTTGCCCATAAGCGTTTTTGTTCCTTTCGAGCAAATTATATGCCCAGTCAGCTCCGGGTATATTATTTTTGAACCTGGTAATAACAACACCTTTTATATCTAAATAGTATTTGGCCATAATGCGTATATCGCATAAGGTTAGAGGAAACCCCCAGTCTCCGCATTTTGATGCTGTCTGAAGAATCGCTTGCTCCTCCTCGTGACTAAATACTGGAGGCCATCCAGGTTTTCGTCCATGCTGTCCTTTGAATTTATTATACAAAGTGCCAAATGTAATTTTGTACTGGTCGGATGCTGCTCGAATGCTTAACTTCCCATTGGCTATTTCTTCATGGGCTTTTTCCAAACTTTCTGGCAAATAATCTGCATACCGACGAGATCCAGGTATTCTTTTGTGTTTACGAGGCATCTGCGGAAATAAAAACGTGTTATCAATGTTACCCCATATCCCTTATCAAAGTTTCCCCAGTCATTAAATATAATTATTACGCCACTGTCTCTCTCTCTCTCTCTCTCTCTCTCTTATATATATATATATATATATATATATATATATATATATATATATATATATATCTGATTTAATTATGTAAGCAGTTGCACTAATACTCAAACAAAAGCATAAAATTAAAGACATTAAAAATTATGTAAATCTTACCTTTGCAGCAGGAAAATCACGCAAAATAATAATTCACCTTATATCACGCTTATTCTACGTTCGGCAGTCAACTGAATCGAGTGCTCACCGAATTTCGCTGACAAAACCATGCGACTGTAAACCTGAGTGTTCGAAAACTAACGTAAGGAGAAGCTCTTTGTATTAAGGCAAAGTTATAATCAAAGTATACCCGTTATTTAAAGTATCCCCATTCTACGGTACTAATTGTATTTTGGATAACGAATGTTGACGGTTATGATGGACACGGATAAAGTATGAAGTGGCTAATAGTAAATGATACAGGTGAAGGTGCATAATGGGAAATTATTATTATAAGAAAACATTGACTATGGTCCGTATGGGCTATGGTTAAATGACAGTTGATAATGTAAATGTTTAATGGATATTAAGCAGAATAATTAGGTAAAATTATGGAATGGGTTATGGAGTATGCAACACCATGGTGCTACCTAACGATAAATGGTTATGAAGAACAAAATTGGATTGGAAAAAAAGGAGATAATAAAAATGTGTAAGTCTATTCATTGAGTACTTATATAAAACTAGGAATGGGTTACGTAATAATTAATGGTTAATGGTAAATGGAAAAGAGCAGCATCAAATATATTTAAATAGAATTAATTTGTATAAAATCCTTTTGTACATACACAGGAACCGACTGTTAACTCTCTAAGACTTAGTTGGATCCTTAGATTGTAATTATTCTTGAAATAAACCAAATTCAAAAAAAATATTATTATTATTATTTCTATTATTATTATTAATAGGTGTATTATCGTGGGACATTCCTTAATACTAAGTCCAGTAATCTATCTTTAATATTAGTTACATGATTAAATTGGATCAAATTACAAAAATCATTGTAGTGATTCAGAATAATGGTGCGATTATCTGTAATATTAATATTGTTAAAATTAGGTATGTTAAAGTCTCCTACAATGAGAACTTTGACAAAAATACACTCATGTTATTAAAAATTATTATTAATTTTATTAAATACTTAAAAAAAAGTTTTCTCCGAGCAGGATTTGAACCTACGACATGTGCTTTGCTAGAGTACATGTCGTAGGTTCAAATCCTCCTCGAGACAAACTTTTTATTTATATATTTAATAAAATTAATAACAATTTTTTTACATATTTGCTTTTGAACTTATGCGTTCATAACAAAACCTATAATAGCTTCACTAATGTCAGTCTAGTATGTCAAAAAATTATTTAATGTAGTATTAGGAGGAATATACAGGGTACGCTAAAGTCGATGGCCTATTAGAGGTATCTAGAGAACGGAAAGAAATATTTTCTGAAACTTTGGGTACTACTACTTGATGCTGGGATTTAGCTGTTGCAAATATTTTTACCAGTGCGCTGTTGCCAGATCGTGAAACATGAACATGAACATGTCCTCTCTTACTGTTTTTGACATATAAATTAAGTTGGAATAAAAAAAAACAGCATTATCAAAAAGTGCGATATTTTTCTCGCCAGTACTGACAGAAAGTTACAATTTTTACAGCGGGTTCCTTAAACATCAGTGTTTTATAAATACTGACGTATATTGATCTAAGGGTGTGAAAAAAGCGAGTTAACACTTCGATACAAAAAAATTGCATAAATGGATTTTTTTTAAATGGAACACCCTGTATTTTCTATTATCTATGAATTAAACACTTAATTACCTGTCAAATGATATAACATGTTCCTATACCTATCTTCAACGGATTTTGATTATTTTAGGTGAAAACGGAAAAAATACGTTAATATTATAGCGGGTCATGAATCAAATCTATCAAATAAAATACTTATCTTTTTTGGGATTTTTTAATGGTGTACTTTAAATTATACAATCTAAACGTTTCGATAACACTTACAGTTATCTTCGTCAGTAGTAATGTTTGTTAAAAATTGTTAAAGATGTAGTAAACAATTTTGTCAAATTTGAAAAATTCAAACATAAACATAAGCCTGCTATTAATATAACAGTTTGAGAAACGTATAAGCCAACTATAAAATTGTAGTAAAGAATAACTAGGTCATTAAAATTAAATATTGTTAAACTGCCTCAAAGATGACAAACCAGAACACTCTCTACGACGAAAGCTAACAATGAAATTTGCCAGCCAAAAACATATTTAACAAAATTTAATCGAGTTATGATGTAAGTGTAAAGTTGTGAAAACTTCAATTTTAAAATGATAGAAGCATTCACAAATCCAAACATTACATCAAAAAATAACCCAGTTAAATCTAACAAAGAGATATCTTTATCAATAATTGGAAGTGTTATTAACAATGAAAAGCACAATGCAGAACGTTCTTTGTAATTTTTAATTTCAATTTGATTTCAACTACTTATGTTAAATTATAGTGCTGTGGAAATTTAACATATAATTGGTAAAGCATTTGCTTCAAGGTCTAGGAAAAGCACAGCAAAAACCTAGACATACCAAAAGTTGAAAACAAATTAAAATCAAGGCGTATCATTATGCTCTTTTTTAATTATAAGATGCCAAAACCTATTTAAACGGAGATTTTCTTCTTGTCTATTAAAATTATTCGGGTGTTTATATATTTCAATAGCTTCACGTTGCAAACGAACATAATAATGGGTTTGTCTTGACAATATTTTCATATTGTCAAATTGAATGTCATGATTTAGATTATTCAGGGCATGGTCAGCCACAGCAGACCTCTCTGGTTGGCCCAATCTACAAAATCTCATATGTTCTTTGCGTCTTGTATCAAAGCTACATTTTGTGGTCCCGATGTATACTTTTCCAAATCTATCAAACATTAATAATTGACCTAAAAACTAGTACATAGAAATTTGCGCTGTTAAGTTGTGATATAATAGAACATAGCAGCTAATGAAATGTTCCTGTATTAAAAAAAAACAATATACAATACCACAGAAACCATTAGATTTATTCAGTACATTTTGAATTGTAATGAGAAAAAAATATAAAATTAGAATGATTAATATTTAAATTGTTTAAAAAGTCCTCCCTCAGCTTTCAAACATTCAAGTATTTCCTTCATTACATGATCGGTTGTTGCTGTTTGAATTTCAGAGGCACCCAACGACATCAATGCTTTTCTTGCTCGTTCTTGCTTGTTCTTCTTTACTATTTATTGGCGTACTGTAAACCCGTTCCTTTATCGTACCTCAAAGATAAAAATCTAAGGGAGTAATATCTGGCGACCTCGTAGGACAACTCCATAGACCCAGATGCCGAATCCGTCTGTCCTCAAAGAGGTCTGCAAGCTCTGAACTCACTTCATTGCCACAGTGAGCTGGTGCACATCTAATTGATACCAACAGTCTTGGAGCAACTTCAGAGATAATTCGTCAAGGATATCGGATACCGTTGTTCGTAATAATTCCAGGTATTTCACAGAATTCAAATTCACATCATAAAATTCAAATTTTATTTGATCATTCATCATGAGGCAGAAGACGTTAAAACCAAATTTGCATTGGAAACCTTTCTCTTTGACAAAATATAGATTTTCTGAATCCCAGTAGTGCGAATTTCTCATATTAAATATGCCATCTCTAGTGAATTGACTTTCATCTGTCCTAATAATTTTTCTCAAAAAGTTTGGATCTTCCTCTACACGTGCTAGCACCATCTCCCCATTAGGAGCAATTGCTCGAAGTATAATAAATTTATACTTATGCATTCAATGCTTATGCAAAATTCTTTCAATTGACTTGTATGATATTCCCAAGTCATTTTAAAGTTATCTAATCTGCTACTGTCGTTATAAGTTAATATTTTGACAATGTCTCTTAGTTAAGTGTTCATTATTTCGTTCTAAGGATTGTTTAATCCACCAGGCATATTGTTCCTAAAAACTTCTAAAATAGTTCTTTTTTATCAAAGTAAGTTTTCACCAAAATTCCGACTTCAAGTGGAGTTATAGGGCTTCCACACTCAGCACTTGCTTTTATTACGTCTACGAAATGACTTTCTTCAATTATGCTTAATGCAGTCGGATGCCCAATGCGCTGACCATGTTTGTCTTTTATTTTATTTAATAATGTGGAATTTTAAAATGTTCATCCACTATTCTTGAAGGCATACCCGCCGAATTGTTGCTACGGCTTCTTCTAAGGTTGCTTCTTCATAATCTCGATACTTTCTAGAACCGAATTTGCGTTTGTGCTTTCACACGAAAAACAACATAGTAAAACGCACAGAAATGTTAAATAAAGCATTTTACACGATTACCGTATATTAAATTACATAAAAATTTTCATTTAATTTCAATGCCCAATTTTTCCCACTACTTTGCATGATTGTTAAAGATAACCAATCTAATAAATAACTCTGCAATCTGCAATTTAGTAACACTACTGATAAGTATCGTATATCGAAGTTACAGACCAAAATAGCGTGTGATTACTCGTATACAATGCTTAGCTGTTAGTGTTAAAAATATTGCATTTTACCTGTTTAAAAATATCTTGTATTAACAGCTACCGCTCGTCCGGTGGCGGACTGCACTGCCTAAATGCGTATACGGTATAACCTTGCAACTTGAATTCTCACCGGTAAACACGCAGTGTTACCTGACTGTACAAAATATTGACACTAAAATTGATGACGTGGGCGAAGTTGTGCTGGATGGGCAAAGTAAGATGCTGTTACGGTAATCAATTAAATTGTTTAATCCTAGTTAAAGCAGAAAATCCAAACGAAACTTGGTTAAAAACTCAGAAAATGTGTTTTTCCCCTACATATATGCGTCTTGCAAGAATGGACTGGAAATACCGAGAAAATTCTTTTACAGTGGGCGAAATCCTACCTTCTAATTACATTTAGGTGCGCCGCGGAAAGACAAAAGGATTTTTAAATTAGGTGGAGATGTAAATAGGTTGAAGTTAGCTGAAATTGTACAATTGTAAGAAATAAAAGTTGTAAATATTTTCCGAAAGTAGGTCAATCGGTAAAGCTTCATTTCATTTCTCCTGGAGATGATTAGATTTTGGACAAAAATTCTTAATACAAAGTCAAACAGGTCTAAGAATGAATTAAGTTAGCATCTAGGTGTCTATTAAACTTTAGCTGACATGTAGGTTTAAACGTCCACCTGACAGATTTTTGTTGTCATTTTTACAATGTTGCTTAATTGGGCGCATAATTATCATACAAAAATTCTTTTATTTCTTTTAACTTCCTCCTTGTAGGTTAGGAGATCGTGTGTTTTTCCACACCGGATATTTCACTTAAGTACTTATGGTAAACCTTTTAATAAACCATTCAAAAGTATCCAGGCTGACAAATCTGGTGGTATTGTTTTGTGATGGTCATAAATTTGAGTATTAGCATTGATTAACTAATTAATGAAATTAGTCAGATTCACACTTACCGTCCTCAGTAACCATGAAATATATTAAGTAAGGTTAGTATGAAAATAATTGAATAAAATTTAAAAAAATTATGAAACAACATTCCATGCACACAATCATCTTAGTAAGCTTTGGAGTTCTGAGAACTAATTTTTAATTTAGTTGTTACAGGCATGTCACTCACAAGAACAACAGCCCGTTCAGGCAAAGTGCATGGTACCCACATAGTTCTGTGGTTGTGGTTACTAGTAAAACTACAAAAAGTACATTCCTCACAACGCAACAAAGTCGAAATAAAATAACTTATATCAACAAAAATAACATGTATGGATGAAATATACAAACATAATTGTGTCGGTTTAAGGCACAAAAGGAAAATGCCAAGAACATTAGTCAAAAAGGATAAAATACACATCGTTCCGATGGAACCGCTCATGCAGGATCAGCCATAATTATTAAATCAACTTTAAATCATAACATACTTCAACCATATCAAACAAATAAAATCCAAGCAACAACTCTCAAACCAGAAACATTAAACGGGCCTCTTACAGTTGCAGCTCTTTATTCGCCCCCACGCCATAAACTTTCATCTCAAGAATATGGTATCTGCTTTCGTCTTCTTGGTTTTCGTTTTCTTGCCGCTGGAGATCGAAATGCCAAGCATACCATGTGCGGGTCTAGACTTGTCATATCAAAAGGACGTCAACTGCTTCAATCTATCCATAACAATCATTTAAACATTTTATCCTCTGGTGAACCGGGCTACGGGTCGAAACAAAACACTGGACCTGCTAGATTTTGCCATTACCAAAGGTATATCTGACATTTATTAGAATATAGATTCTAGCTTAGATTTAAATTCGGATCATTCTGCAATAATAATAACGCTAAGCACAAACATAATATAGAGAGCACCAATCCCCAAGCTATGTACAAAAGAGACTTGCTTAACAAAATTGAACATGTAATAAAACAGCTAACAAACACTTACAAGAGGCTACACCTATTCAAACTAAAATTCTACCAGAAACGCATAATATACCATTGCATATAAGGTAATTAACAGAAAAAAGACGAGCATGAGCAAAATGGCAAAGAACGAGAAATCCCCACGAAAGGACACAATACAATAGGGTAACTTACCTATTTCACTCTGCACTCCAACAGGCTCGAAATGATTCATTTAATCGCTACATTACCTGCCTTTCTCCAAAGGACTACTCAATATGGAAGGCCACAGAAAAATTTAAAAGTCCGGTCGTGTCAATTCTTCCAATTAGGAAACAGGGCAGTAACTAGGCACGAACAGACGAAGAAAAGGCGAACGTACTAGCATAGCACTTGGAATACTTTTCAACTCCAATGTTTCTCTCCAGCCTAAGTTCGCGAGCAACTAAACAGAACAAACTCATTCAAAGCTCCTGGATACGATCTAGTAGTCACTGAAATATTGAAACATCTTCCTAAAAGCATATATATATATATATATATACATATATATATATATATATATATATATATATATATATATATATATATATATATATATATATATATATATAGGATTACTCAGTGGCTCAGCGGTAAAGGTGTCAGACTAGTAAGTGAAAGGTACCAAGTTCGAATCTGAGAGTAGTCAAATGCTTGGGAAAATTTATATATAACATATGAATTCGGCACAAGTGCGAAAACAGTCCTTCTCAGGACTAAGCCTGATGACGGAAGCAGAGTCCACTTCCGAAACGTCGCGCTCAAAAAGCATAAACTGTGGAAATAGGCCGATCCACTCCACTAATAGGAAACCACAGTTACAAAACACTTATAATACAGAAATAGAAGAATCTTCAACTAGCGGTTTGAATAAAAGAAAAAGATGTGAAACATGCAAAAGAAGAAAAGAAACAAAGATACACAAAATACTTTTGTAAACAATGTAATAGATATTTATGTTTAGAACATTCAACAGTAGTTTGTGAAACATGTTTTAAATCAAGGGTGTATAATAATGAAGATGACTAATATTTTTGTGTCTATATTTTTCAAATTTAGTTTTAAGTTATTTATGGTTTATTAGTAAATTTATGTTTGTTTATTATTGGTTTAGAAAATAATAGTTTTGTTTTTCTTTATTAATATTTACTTCTAAATATAATATTGTCTTGTTATTTTTATTTCTATAGTTTTTAATCTAATATTAAATTCTTAGGAAACAATTTAAAACGGTTTAACAGATGCAAACAAGCCGATTAATACTAGTAATCTGATAGATGCATTGCGCCCAAATATGTAGCTGTTACTATTGCGTTCGACACAGGGTTAATACAGTTAGACCATATAGCTTATTCTTTTGTTTAAATTATGGCGAGCATTCCTACAGTTTTGTTAAAGTGATGGTTTAATCCACAGTTTAAAGAGAGCAACAGCTTTCTTTGATGTGTGAAGTTGGCGTGAAGAATTGGAACGTGTAAAAATAAACAAACTTTTGACAATTCGGATAGATGATTGATCTGAAAATTGTTTGGCTCAAACAGATTAGAAAATTTAATTATTTTGCATTCATTAAAAGTTATTGAGTGTACAATTGGTCACGATTTATTTATTAAGTAGAAGTCTCAGATTTGTATCACAATGATTCCAAACTACACAGTGAAAATTAAAACAAATGATATAATTTTAATAATAATTTTTTTCTTAGGATAATTATACAACCCCTTTTTTAAAACGTTCATCCACTGCAGTTATTCTTGTTCGGATTACACATAATTTTGAATATTAGTGCATACGCGTTGGTATTTAGCCACATCTATTTTTAGTTGTATGCGCAACACGACGAGTAGCTTCATTGTTCGTCTGCGTTGTGTCAAAATTCACCTCGTGTGTTAAGTTTACGTTCCTGGAAAAGGAAATTCCTCCCGTGCGTTTAGAAAAGTTTGATTTTGTGTTGAAGTCCGCCACTTATTCAACACAGCGTTTATGCTATATAGAGGCCGCGAAACGTTTTCAGGAAACGTTTGAGTTGCAGAATAACTCTTATCTTTATGTCATTAAATCTGGAAACCACATACGGGACATCTCGCGTCTGCTTTTGTACCGATACCAACCAGGGTTACTTGATTTGGGTCGACGATACGTTATGTTTACCTTTACGCTAATAAAAGTGTTGATATTACGGTAACTTTATATTGATGCTGTGCGTTACATACAGTAATGAAATTTTGCAAAAATTATACATCTGCAGCAAGATGGCTTTGATATAAAATAATACCTTTATGTTGAATGTGCAAAAAATTCTGAGTAGATGGCCTTTGTTGTACAATTACGTTATTAATTGAGCAAATTAGATGAATTGATTTACAAACATTAAAGTAAAGCTAGTCTGATATTGTTTGGAAAATTTTAATTAAATGATAATGAATAGAAAGCAGCTGAGTTAAGTTAGCGTTTTCTAATATAAAAACAGTAGTGCATGACCCTATCTCAGATATTGTTGACATAGGTCATACATTTAGTTATTAAATTAAACTTATCTCAACTTTGATCTTGAAATAAGTCTACGTAATGATCAGTTTTATTTTATGTATATCTTATTTGTATAATTAAGAATTAGTTTACTAAAATAAAGCTTTGCGAAATGTTTCAATTAACACTTAATCCATATGCTGTTGGTGAATCGATGAGAATTTGAATACTTTTATTGGTTTTTTAATGGCCATGACATTCGAGTGTAATAATCGTTATAATCATCAACAATAATTAATAACCCTTTTTATAACACCTATCATTCAAGATTTATGGCATCTATAAATTGTACACAATGCATGGATTAACAAAACCTTGATAGACCGAAAAGAATTAACACTACACAATATTTTATCATCTATTATAGTTTTTATATTTATCAATAATACAAGAAACAACACGAAACCAATAGAAATTCTAGTTTATGTGATATTGTTAAAATGAGATTACTTCTTATATTTGGTACTGTTGTGAATTACACGTCAATTAGTGTAAGGTAACAAAGTTGTAAACTTTTAAATCTATCAATAACTTTTAGTCTCCGTTAGAACTCAACTCGCATGGCAAAGAATGTGCGAAAAACGTAGGTATATCAGAAACAGTGCTGAAAGAAAAAATATTTGGTGAAAAGGCACTTAATTTAAATGATGACATCTACAGGCAAATATGTCTATGTCTTCTGGAACATTTTATTGGTGATGATAATGAAATTATAGCTGATGATAAACTGTTCAATTATGCTGAACTAGTTTTTGGGGAAATGTTTAAATCAAAATTTAAATCACCTGAAATTGCTGCTAGAAAAATTGTACAACTTTGTAAAGATATCAAAGGAGATTCAAAAACAGACACAGCAGCCAAAGCCGTAAAATGTGTAATAACCAATAGTGTTCATTTAAGCGATAAGAACAAGCATTGATCAAAAAATCGGTTTATTATGCAAGACCATTAGAAACCTTTTTTATTAATTCATTATCAATTGAAATAATTACATAGCATAAAAAAAATATTAGTATGCTTTAGTTGGGTATTGTTTTATTTATTCCTAACCCAATAAATATTATTTCTTTGAACTTGCTGCTTTGGGACAGAAAGGAATATTGGCTATTAATAGAATATTGTAGCTAACAAACTGCTGCAATGCAAAACAATATTCCTAATAATCTGAAAAAAAATCCAAAGCTTATTTGGATGTGGGTACCGTCTACTAGTTCTAATGTAATTAATGTGGTATGAAAATGTAAACTTTCACCATTGTTACATATAATTAAAGTGTTTAGCTTTTGGTTTTCTCACATAGTGTATATTTATATAAATCTATATGTTTCCATAACAATATTACAGTTGTCATCCTTATTAGAAATAATATTTTTAAGAACTGTTTAATAAAAATATTGAAAACTCAAACATAAGTCTGCTATCAACATAACAGTTTGATAAACGTATAAAGCCAACTATAGAATTTGAGTTTCTTTTTAATAAAGAATAGCTAGATCTTTAATAAATTAAATATTATTATTAGCTGCCATGAAAATGAGAAATCAGAGTACCCTATAACGGTCGAAGGCTAACTGAAAATATCACAGTCAAGGAGCAAATTTAACAAAGTTTAATCAAATGATGATGTGAGTGTAAAATTCTGAAAAACTTTAGTTTGAAATCGGTAAAAGCATTCACAAGTACAACTTGACATATCAATTAAAAGTAGTCATTTTAATTGTTATGTACAGTACAAATACAATGTAGTACGTGTAATATGATTTTCAATTTTAACAAAGTGTGTTAATTATAGTGCTGTTATATAATTAGACTTACCAAAAGCTAAAATTTAAATTAAGATGTGCCATTGTGCCTTTTTTTAAATAAATGCCAAAACCTATTTAAACGGAGATATTCTTATTGCCTATTGGGATGTTTATGTATTAGTTGAGTTAGTCGACCAATTTGTAAAGTATCTGCTTTTATAGCCCGACGTTTCGGAAGTGGGTTATGCTTCCGTCATCAGGCATAGTCCTGAGAAGGACTGTTTTCGAACTTGAGTCGAATTCATATATTATGTTTTTTCCCAATCACTTGACTTTTCTCAGATTCGAACTTTGGTACCTTTCACTTACAAGTCTGAAACTTTTACCGCTTAGCCACTGAGTGACCCAATATATATTTTTGAAACATATAAAACAGATTATTGTAGTCAACAACGAGAATCACCTTGTCAAAATATTATTGTATATACTGGGTGTCCCATTTTCTAGCACCTACTACCTTGTGTTTTTTAATGGAACACCCTATATCTTTTATATATTTCAATTCTCTGTTAAATGCTGAGCAAAATGATATAAGGTACTATGGCTCTGCGACTAACGGTTCCTACGTTATTGACATTTCAATGTAAAAAAATTAGTCAATTGAGTAGGCTCCCGTTGCGCCATCTTAAAAGACATCGGAGTGAAATTTTGTTGTTTTTCCAATCTATCTAGTTTTAACTTCTACATTTAGATTGCAGACTCTTTTCTTTACATATACAAGGTGGTGCATTTTGCTCAATGTTATTTTTCTCATTTTTTTTAAATGGCACACCCTGTATTTTATTACAGATTTGAATAGCATTTTTTACGGGCTTTCAATAGATACTCACTTTTTCCTTAGTGTTTTTGAATTATTTAGTGATAAAGTTGAAAATTGTAAACATTTTTATTTTTGTTGAATTTGTCACAATATAAAATAAATAAAGATAATATCATAATTCACACAAAAACAAAAATGAAACAATGCTAATTGCTATAAAACCCTGAAGCTATATGTTTATGACACAAATCAACATTTTGCACTATAAAATAGCCTCGCTGTTGACTATAATAATCTGTTATAAGATTTTTTATTAAATCAACAATATAGACGTAATCTTCCACCCCCAAATCGTTGGGGTATATATATATAACTTTTTCATAGTAGCGCAGTGGTTTATTGCGCATGTTGTGCCGTAACCTATTGCGCAGGTGTATCGCGCATAAGCTCTTCGCGCATTATTGGGATCCATATTGGTTTTATTTCTACACTATTGGATTTTCTGCTAGTACAATGTATGTGGGTTCTTTGAGTCCTTTGCTACTACCTTTCTGTTATCCAATTGGATCCGGTGGTCTTCGTTCCAGATATGCTCGGCGACTTTTGATCTTTCTGTTTCGCCCTTGCGTATGTTGTTCTTATGTTCCTGTTCTCACTTTGAGTGGTCTACTGCTCTCTCAGATGTTTGCTCTGCCACATTCGCATGGTTGGTTGTATACGCAATTCTTGGAATTCTGGCCTTCATTGTGTGGTTTGTTTTGGTTAGTATTCCCCTGATCGATCTGGTCGATTTGAAGGTAGTGCGTGTGTTGTATTTGCTGCCTACGCTTCGTATTTTGTCTAAGGTACCTTGTACATACGATATTATCGCTGTATATTTAGGTTCTTTTTCGGTCACTCTCTCTGTTTTGGGTTAGGTGTTTGATCATGGTAGCAATTTCCTTTTAAGTGTTTTAGCTATATTTCCTTTTTCGTCTTTCAAGTCCTCTTGTTTTGAACATACTGCCTTCGCTTTATCCTACAAGCAAAAAAGGGTAGGCTTCCTGTACACACTTGAAAGAGTAGTCATTCCTGTGTGCAAGTACATTCAGGAATGTCAGTTTTTGTTCCAACTATAATTCCATGGTGAATTTGATGGAGGGTGCGCGGATATTTAGATGATATAGCAATCATCGAGTTTATGCTTGCCGTGATGCCAAACTACGAAGGTATCGTCCACGTGTCTATGCCACATACTCGGTTTTTCCGTCAATTCTGATATTGATTGGTCTTCAAAGCCTTCCATATATACATATATATATATATATATATATATATATATATATATATATATATATATATATATTCGCTTTCGAAACCTCGCGCTACAACAACAAAAGCTGCGGAAATAGGGCGATTAACTCAACTAATATGAAACCACAGTACCAAGCACCTATAAAACAGAATATTTATATATCCCAATAGTTTCACGTTGTAAACGAACGTAATCGTGAGTTTGTTTTGATAATATTTCCATATCATGAAATGGAATGTTAGGATTTAAATTACTTAAAGCGTGCTTAGCTACCGCATTCTTTTGTGTTGACCTAATCTACAAAATCCTGTATGTCCTTTACGTTTTACACCTTTTACCTTTTACACTCCGTACGATGATAATGGGTTTGAAACATCTTTAGGTGACCTTAAATGCTGTTTAATTTTTCTTT
>JARFJB010001941.1:3110000-3447500 GCA_036346205.1 Vesta saturnalis
GTAATACACGGATGCTATTCTGGCTAACGAACGAGCTGATGTAGTTTTTAGAACTAAACAAAGCTTTTACAGCTCCCGTAAACTGTTTTAGCAACTAAAAATCCGGATTTTGCGTATGTCAAAAAATTTTTTTCTTTATGGTGTAAGATACGACTTTCCCTACTATGTTTGACCAAGTCAATTGGTTTTGATTCGCTTGAAACTTTGATTTGTGAATGATTAAACAGAAAGATATTAAACACGGATCAATGTTACAGAATTCTGTAACATATATAAATTTATATATGCCAATTTTGGATGTAGTTTGGTACGGGTAACATTGTGATTCACTTAATTATTATTAATTAAATTCAATTATGTATATTTATAACAAACTTTGCTTTAGGAAAGAAATGACATTGCTTTTAAAATTGAAATACATGATAACCTAGACATAGGCGAGCAAGATGTTACGTTAAAACAAACAAATTCAATATTAAATGTATAATTTATCAAGTTCTGTTTATTTTTCTTCGAAAATGCGCGTCCCTCGTCCTGTGCCTGCAAATAGCACATAATAGAACCATAAAGAAGATTGGCAAATGAAAGTAAAAATATGAAATGTTTAATTTTTGTTATTTTAACTAAACATTTATCAATTTTTTTTATAGACTGTGTATGTTACATAATTGATAACGCGAAAGATATATAATGTTGCAAACATGGTTTTCAAACTACTAGTCATCAAAATGAAAGCATTACTCATTTTAGGTGGTTTAATAACAGTTTTTTCAACGGTTTGTATAAGTTTACAAATATGCACGTTTTAAGTGTATTTATTATTTTTTAGAGCGCCCTTGAACTTTCATCCCGTGGAAAAGAGTGTGCGATAAAATTGGGTGTAGAAGAAACGACAATAATTGAAAAAGGGTTTAGTAAAAGAGGACTTGATTTAAAGGACGATCTCTACAGAAAAATAGCTTTATGCGCGTTTGGTAGCCATATTGGTGACAGTAATCAAATCATAATTGATGACAAACTAACGGCTTATCTTAAGCATGCGTTTACTGCGTGGTTAGAAGGAAAAGACGTTAAACCTGAAAAGATTGCTGAAGAATGCATCTTATATTGTAAACATATAACAGGAGATTCAAAGGAAGATGCAGCAGCAAAGGCATTAAGATGTCTAATAAAGAAGAGTTTTGCTATAGTCGGTGATTATTACTAATGTCGAAAGAGTTGTAAATCATGTAAAATTCTTTTTTCTAACAAAATATGAAAGACTAAACATTTATTACATTAGTTTTTCTCTAATATGCGTAAAGGATATTCTTAGTGAAACGTACGGTATACTTACCTATCTATCATGTAAAATATTTATTATGTAGTACAAAGACTCCCCTTTGGATTTCAATCGTGTCTTTTAAGAAAAAAAGTTTTAAAACTGATATTTAAATCATAATTAAGACAACGAGAAATTGAACATGTAGATATCATCTATCATGAAACTCAGAATCCTAGATTTATGAAGTGCCACCTCATTGTTTATAATATTTAAGAGTGTAACGATACAAACCCGGCACATAAAATTAAAAGATTATAAAGGTTACAAGGATTAGGAGAGACAAAAATAATGGGGTGACTAACCCTACATGTACACAATTTGCTCATAGAAATATGTTTAACTTGTTCTGCGTAGTAATGGTCAGATTCCTCTGAAAAGTAGGGTTTCACATGTCAGCTGATTTAACAGGAATGTAAGAAAATAAAATTAAACAGGTCAAAGATCAACTGAAAATTCGTCAAGAAAATAAAGAAAAAGTTCGACTAAAATGTATTCATGGTAAACCAACGATTGTAAAAATTATTAATTACCTGCGTCAGAACAATTTATAATACCTATCCCCATTGATTTACTTTAAAAATGCCGTCGGTAGCAAAACGAAAAGGGACATTAGTAGCGACTTGTTCATGCTGTAACAATTCGAGTCCCACAGGTTAGGCGATAAATTGTAATCAAATGGGGAATCTATACTGACACGTTGGGAGGCAAATGTGTAACGATACGTTCTTAATCTTGGTTGAAAAGGAAGAGGTTAAGACAAAAACAGTGCCTTCACTGTGGGCGACCAATCTATAACGTATCGCATAAGTTACAAAAATTTATTATGTACCCAAGTTAGCTCGTTAATGAATGGTTAACTTATTTCCAATATCAGTTATTGATATAAGCAAGTGCGTATGTTAATAGAAATTAAACTCTGTTAACTTCAGTTTGCTCAGCGTGCCTGGTAATGTATTTGGAAGATAGATAGATAGAGTACGAGAAACTACACAAACTAAGATTTGGGATGTGCAGGGTAGCTACATGCCAGGGGGACGATGTGTCGATCAAATGGTCGCCCACCGGTAGGTGACCTAAAAGTGTTTAAGTGTAAAAAGGAAGCTGTACAGTGCGTTTGTAGATCAGGAGAAAGCATACGACAGAGTGAATAGGGAGAAGCTGTGGGAAATATTAAATGAATATGGCGTAAATAAAAGTCTAATAAATGGAATAAGGGCAGTATACAGCGGTAGTCAGGCATGTGTTAGGGTGAGAGGAGGTGTGAGTGAATACTATATTGAGAAAGGAGTGAGACAAGCACCGTGGTTGTTCAATCTATACATGGATAAATGTGTTAGACAAGCCTGTACCGAAACAAATGGTGTAATGGTTGGTGACGTAAATGCACGACTTCTGGTGTATCCAGATGACACGGTCTTATTAAGTGACACTGTGGGTGAGCTACAAACCGCTCTGAGGAAGTTTGATACAGTGTGTGAGAGCATAGATCTAAAGGTAAACGTGAATAAAACTAAGATTGTGTTGTTCAATCAGGAAGGTGGGTAGGAGAGTAGAGTATTTACTGTGCAAGATGAAATTGTGAAGCAAGTGGATGAGATGGTATATCTGGGTAGAATGTTTACTGCATATGGTACAATGGAGGGCGAGATTGGGCGAAGGGTCGATGATGGAAGGAAAGTGATTGGAAGTATGTGGACGATAATGAGAAACGAAAGCATGAGCGTAGCTGCGAAACGAGCAATCTATAGTGGCGTGTTTGTTCCAGCAGTACTGTATGGAGGTGAGACATGGGTATGTCAAAAGAAAGCACGAAATAAAAATAAATGCCATGGGTATAAAATTCCTAAGAAGCGCATGTGGTAAAACGAGAAGGGACAAGATAAAGAATGAATGCATAATGGGGGAGTGTGTCAAGGAAAAGACGATGATAGATGGATATAAAAGTAGTACATTATGTTGGTTTAGTCACATTGAGAGAATGAACAACGCAAGATTAACGAAGCAAATATATGTGAGTGAGGTTAGAGGAAAGGGCGGACTTGGTAGGCCGCGTAAAACTTGGCTGAATGTAGTAGAATGTGTGATAAAGGAAAGAAAGATAAGGAGTTTAAAAATAAAAGGGCATGTCAGAGACAATGTATGAATCTTGCGGAAGCTAGGGAGGTATGCGGCGATAGGAAAGCATGGAGAAAGATTGTCAATAAAAAATAAACAAGAGGCAGGGATGGTTTTGCCTACCCCACAAAAGAATAGCGGGAAGGTTAAGTTAAATTAACTTCAGGTTAGGTGCCTTTAATTTAAACTGTAAATCGAGTTATCTCAATCTCACTTTATATAAACTAGTTTAAATATAAATTCAGTAGTGAATTTTGCCAAAGGTTATTAATGTTTAACATTAATATGAAGAATTTATCAATAATATGCTGACTGCAAATAATATCAATCAATTTGTTTCTAGAAATCTTCCGATGTAATAACCCTATAAGGTCACCCAAATCTATCGGTTGATATAAAGTTCTGTTTAATTTTATCAATTTTATTGAATCCATGCCTGACGTCACTACATCAGTAGTAATGTATCCACTATAAAGTACTGTATAGTAATGTTCTAAGCTCTTTTAATTGTCCTTTTCAGTAATGAAACACACCCAAACTCTTTAATTGCGAACTGAAAACACCGGTGATCATTTGCAGGCGTAATGGAAGATTTAAGTACATTTCAGTTTTAATTTGGAAACTGTTCCAATTCACTATTTATTTACATAAATTGTTTGATATTTATTTAACGTTTTATTTAAGTTCCAAGCTTAAATACAGTTTAAACTAATCTTCTAAACTCCCAGTTATATTCAATTAACTGTGAAGCATGTTATTTCACAATTTACTTATTTAAATGTATAAACTACTTATAGAATGTTTTATTGCACACATTTTTGTTAAACATTCACTTGTCTAACTTGAACACATAACACTTATTATCTGCTCAGATCCCGTAATCTGACTTATACGTCGTTCGAAATTTTATGTATGATATGTAATAACTTTAAATGACTTTATTTTTCCCAACTGCTGGCGAAAAAATTTAAGTTTTCAGGTGTTAAGTTTTGTAGAACTTGAAAATGTATATTCGAAATGCTCACGGACAGTATCGACGATTTCCCGTCTATGTAAAATGAAGACTATTACATTTCCTAAAATTTTTTTTACATGTCGCCATTTCCGGCGTATTAATATATTCAATTTCCAACAGGAACTCATATAAAGCATCCTTAAGATGGCCTTGGCCAAATTTATTAACTTATGTTTCGATTTTATGTGTAAAATAACAAATTTCAGGATAATTTACTAAATATAATGTGAATTTCTAATTTACTAATTTTTACAAGACTTGGGTATTCTAATATAGATGAACCATGTTTTTATTTGATTAAAGTCGATTATATCCATTTTTTTTAAATTAACGTTGTATCAAATTTTTGAATCCTCCCTAAGTAGATCAAAGTTTTGTGTAAAATCAATATGTGGTTTTTATTAAACAAAACACGGCCTTCCAAAATCTGTTTAAATTACTTCATTTTATAACAATTTTTATTCATTTTCACATTAATTTCATTCATAAGTGTTGTCTCTCTTTGCGTCTTCTAAGCTAACGTAAATTAAGGTTATAGCTGTGACGGTTACAATTTTTAGCTGGATTTCAAGTTTGTTATTGGTATAAATACCAATTTATACTTCTTTCAAGTTGGTTAACAGTTTGAAATGTTAATTTTAAGCTTACAGTTACAATTCATTTTCAACCCCTAATGAACGGATTCATACATCAATGGGCGTCCGAAATGGTGTCTTCCGCTACAATGCTATTAGAAATCGAAAATACCATTTCCAACTGTGTTTTCCTTACCCTTTTGATTAGTCGCCTCATACGATAAGCAAAATAAACTTTGTTTCATATAAACTCAATAATAAATAAAAATAGAATAACGCTCAATTTAGGATAACAAAAAAAATTTACTTCAATACGATATAATTGTTTTACTAGAAACGTGGCTTACTTATGACATAGTTACGCAGAATCAATTTTTTTTAGATTTAATGGTGGTGTACATTATAGCAGCTAATAGTAATACTGATACAAATTAAATGTGATTCAGGAGAATAATTGTATGATTTGATGACATTTTTTAATAAAGGACATGTAATAGGAGTAGTTATATTCTTCCAAATCATCTTAGGACATCTAATTTAAGTGTCATTGTTATACTGTTGAATTGTTGGTAAGTAAATTTCCCGAGCGCGAACTAATAATGTGTAGTGACTACAACTTATCTGACTCAAGTTGGAAACAAAGTAAGTTGCAATCTATACAAACTACTTATTCTAATACGACAACAGAAGTGGCTCTTCAATTTGCACCACAACCTATTTTAATGTGTTTCTTAATCCATAACTTTAACTTTGGATAACATGCACCACGTAGGTGCAGAATAAGGAAGGATCTTTTCAAAGAAACTGCATTCCTGTCTTGTTTATAAATACAATCAGTTGCGCACGCCTTTCCCACCCTGTCCCGTTTTTCCTGTAAATACCAGATCGCCCACTTCCCAAACACAGAGCTGGTAGACTAGTGCTGACACGACCTGCTTTGCATTCGGGAGGTAATGGATTCGATTCCCGTTACCATCTACCTTGTATGAGGTTTTTTCAGGGTTTTCCTCATACACTTGTAGCGGCATGGTCACTGCGTATATGCACACCATGTGCGCCTACTTAGGCGAATGCTTGGGTAGTATTTTCCTCCTCAGAACCGTAACTACGTTTCTTCTGATCTTATCCTGACCACACCCATCCTTAATCCCACCATGCGTACATTCGTAATGTTACGTAATGTATGTATGTATGCTGGAAATCCAAGATTGTGGCTGAAGGAGCTTGCAAGCGCAAACAGCCCGCCCTCCCCCTTGGGGAGGGAATGAAATACGTGACCTTCTCTTTCATTTCTCTTCCCAAACTCACTTTGGCACATTTATTCCTGCGTCTATACCTGATACACCTGTGAGTTTCTTAGATTCTTATCTGCACTTCCGCATCCTGACATCTGTGTTTGATAATAATTCTGTGATTCTTGCCAATAATCCAGCGCTCTATATCACCACGACTCTACCCCTCAATTATCGAACAGAAAAACCGTTTCTAATATATTATTCGGGGTAGGTACCCAAAAATATATAAGAACGCTTTAGGGTAGTTTTTTACAGAAGTCAGTTTAGGCCCCGAAGGTAACATAATTACACGCCACGAATTACGTTTTCCTCCTCAGAGAGCTTTACTCTTAAAGAGCAACACCCATTTCTCCTCTCCATTCAATTCCAGGGTTCTTCATTTTACCCCGGGATGGTCTCTGTCCGCTACAAGGGAACACCCTTGATAGCCTGTCTTCTCTCTCTCATGTCAAAATGAAAATAAAAAAAGATATGAAAAATTATATCATTCTGCCATTTAACCACCACTGCTATTGCTTGCCTTGGCACACTTACAGCCGCACACCATAGCCAATGAGACGCGTTCGGAGTTTTTAATTTTGTGTGGTACGTGGTTATATTTACAATCCCACTAGGTGTATGTAAATCACTTCACCTGAGTTCCAGTAATTTATGTAATAATCAATAATTAACATATCGACTCTAAACACGTACATTAATCCGTTATTTTTCAGTATTTCCCTTAAAAGATATTTAGAGCCATTTATGGCGGAAAGTTCAAATTGAGAAAGAGCCTGAAATCCAAGGATGGGACACATTGTGTTGTAATTAACTATAAAACACGTAATAATTATTACTGCTGTTGTAATTGGGATACATAAAGATGTATATAAAATTTCTCTCTTTTCATACACAGATAGGCAACACATACACCACTAGCTGTAACTTAATATCCTACTCTAAAGGATATAAATATAATTATACTATTGTATTAAATTTGTACAACAAATAAGTATGGTGCAGTGAATACATCTTAAAAACCGTTAAGCCTAGAAATGTGAAAACTGATATTTAGATGTTCCTTTAAGAAATAAAGAAAACCCATGATTTGACTTTTCCCAGAAATCATCCCTAACGGGTAGAAATGGGGAGATAAACAAGGAAGCAAATTTAAGTTTTCTGAACCAATTATCCCGGGTGGAATATCACGAGGATGGAAAACAGTTGACAAAAACAAGGAAAAGCATTCATGAAATTAATCATACCTCAAGGATAGCTTTGGGCTTGAAACTTCAAAATATTGTAAAATATCATGTTGGGTATCAAACTAAGTAATGTCTTACAACCAAAAGGAAGAGAATGGGATGATATGAGGATTGTTGGGTACCTTGAGACTGACAGCAAAGACATCTTAGAGATCTTTGAAATTCAAATTAACGGTGATTTCGGGAGTATTTTTAGAAGGCGTTTGAAAATCAATATCGGTGGGATGAGAGGTCAGACCATTAAACCTATAATCTTCAAAATTGGGCAACATCACCGTATAAATGGGTAGAAATGGGAGGGGTAAACAGAGTATCGATTTAAGTTTTCTGAACCCAATTAGTGAATGTTGGTATACCATCCCGTTGCAAAGCACGTGTATTCCGCTAGTAAGAATATAACCTTTATGGATTTAGTTTTTTACACATAATAGCAATTTATCAATCAATCAGGCACTTGCTCATTTGTTTCCATGCACAAATCATCACATTTCTTACTGATTTAGTATTGTAAATAATTGTACTGAGAAACTATGACTAATGATACTGTCTACAATTTTTATAAAGAAGATTATGAGAAATTGAATATTTAATTAATATCAGTAGATTAAGAATTTATTTTAAATGCTAATGTATCTAATGCGACCAATAATTATTAGGATTACTGGGTTTAGGACTATTTTTTCCTAAGAATCTTCCAAAATCAAGAAAATTTGCTGTTTGGTTTCGTAAGCAGTTAATTAAGTTAAAAATGGAAAAAACTCGCTCATAAAAAATTTCTAACAAAACTACCAACACACTCAATTTCCAAATGTAAACAACATATACACGGAGTCTCCCGCTCTTAATACATGCCAATTCCAACATACCGTATGGTACCCGTCTCAAATTGCCTCTCAATACCATCAAGGTTCGCTAACAACTGATGAAGCAGACTGGCAACTAGTTAATAAAAAATGTGGCCGTCAAGACATCCCAAATAAACAAACAGAACAAAATAATTAATTCAATTCTGCAAGATACTGGCTAAATCCTACAATCCGCTTCGAACCCCTTGCTGAGGTTAATCCACAAGAACAAGTTCCCTGCAATTCAAAACAAACGTACGAAACCTCCCCCGATATTCATCTCGGGTGTTAAAACTATCGAGCCCTTAATTAGTTACTTGTAAACCATAGCTACAGGTGAATATACACTCTACCTAACTACGAAATAAAAATTTAACCAAACACATCAGAAAAATACACAAAAATAACTGAAGGATTAGCAGAAAACCAAACAGAATTCCACACCTTCAAAATTAAGGAGGAGCGAAGCTTTCGAGTATTCCTAAGGAACCTACATCAGTCGACTGGTATGGATGGAATTAAAAACAGTTGGACACCAAGTGGTCAATATATGGAATGTCAAATAAGCCTTCCCAAAAAGAACTGCCTCTTTAGAACTAAAACCGGGAGACAACAATAAAGAGATATACAAAGTGGATAGACTTATGCACTCTGTGGTTAAATTTGAGTCATCACGCGTCAAACGTACAATACCACAATTCTCCAGATATCTGTAACATGGACATACAAAAAATTTCTGCAACAGAACCCCTTGCTGTGTTAAGTGCAGTGGCTCACATAAAACTTCGGAATGCGAACGAAAAGACAGATATCCCAACGTTACAAGTCTAAACTACAATGGGAATAATCCTGTGAGTTACAGGGGATGTCTAACCTACAAGGAACTACACCACAGAATGTTTCCTCCGCTAAGAGCGAAAATACTCTCAAGCACAAGATACTATCAACAGGGTCTCACCCACGCACAAGTACTAACAAACAAACTCACAACAAACCAGCCAAAATACCGAAACGAAAAACCAGACCAACGACTAATGATGAAAAAATTCATTGAAAAGCTAAGCATCATATTATACCTGCTAACCATGTTCGTCACCAAAACACATAATGGATACTATTCTTAAAAAGCGACAAGGAACGCTGACAGGCTATTGCACCACAAAGAAGAACTTACAACCTTAATCACAAAACACTGTATTAGACATCGTATTAATCTCAGAATCGCATTGTACACAACGAAGCTACTTAATATTCTAAGGTATGACGTATATGCAACACAACATGCAGGCGGAACCCCTCATGCTTACAGCAATAATAATATGAAACTCAATCAAGCATCATGAACTACTAAAATACAGTCAAACACAACTACCAGCTACAACAATAGTAATTGAAGACTGGCTAGGTCCAATTACAGTATCAGCAATCTATTACTCACCACGGCACAACAATAATCAGGCAACATACGAGCACTACTTTCATACAGTAGGCCCAAGATTCATCTCAGGTGGAGACTTTAACGCCAAACACGTGTGTTAGAGTTCTAGACTAAGCACCACCAAAGGAAGAGAAATTGTGAAAGCAATGAATAACTTAGGGTTACGACCGTTATCCATAAGCGAGCCCACCTATTGACTCTCAGTTCGAAGAAAATAACTGGATTTGCTAGATCTGTGTTTCGTGAGAAACATTAACCCGAACTCACCAAAAACGAATTCTTGTTTCGATCTCTCGAGGGACCATTCCACAGTAACGGTGACATTAGGGGCAAACGTAAACGTCAATGTAAGGTCACCATCCCTCATCAAAAAAGCAACAAACTGGAATATCTTCCAAGAACTAGTCAACGAAATCCTTGCAAACGCAAACACCTTTAGAATTGTAAAAGACCTTGAAGAAATAACAGAACATTTCAATCAGGTTGTCCTGCTCGTCAGGTTACACCAAAACTCGGTCAGCGCATCCAATCGGAAAATTATCCTATTACAGTTTAGAGAGAAGTGCAGACTAAGAAGAATCTGGCACACAACAAGACATCCAAACTATAAAAGAACGCTCAATCATGCTACCTCCGAGCTCGAAACGTCGTTAGTCGCGGTTAAGCCATGAAAGTGTAAACACATTAAACTGTGCCGGCTCCTAATAGTTTAGTAATAGTGGTGTTACTTTTAAATACAAATATATACATAGACATGTAAATAATGCCTTAACTAAACACAATTTGGTACATTTAACTGATAAATTTCAAATTAAAAAATAAAATCAAGGATAACGTAAATTTTGCAAATTTATTTATGTGGCATATCGAGATTGGTTGTCACCAAACCTGTACCGATTATAATAACTAGACAATCAATAAATTTCTTAAATATTTTAATAAACTACACTAAACAATCATGAGTGAGTTACATTATAAAATTCAAGAGCTGGAACAAAACTGTATGTCTACAATGAAAAGTTTTGAAGATAAGTTAAAAAATGACGATTGTCCTAAACCGCAAGATGAAATCTCCACAATAGAAAGTAAGTTTATGGTTTTTAAAGCATCAGTTTTACAAAATACTTCAGAATTAAAAATTTTAATACCAAAATTTGAAGATACGATTGATGAGTCTGAAGAATATTCGAACAGAAATTGTATTTTGATACACGGCCTAAAAGAAGAACACGAAAACATTCTGCGATAGATAACTGTCACCGTATTGGAGAAATTAAAAAAAAAAGTAAATTTCCACGGCCAATGATAGTCAAAATTATGTCAAACAAAGGAAAAGTGTGCATTGCTAAAAAATCACTGAAAGGAACTGGATATTTAATAACTGGATCTCTAACAAAAAACGTTCTGTATTATATCGTAGTGCATGTGAAACATTTGGCAAAATGAACACCTGGACTACGGACGGTCGTATACGAGTGAAGCTACCCAATAATGATAAGAAAATAATTACCACAGAATTAGAGTTTGAAAAAGTACGAGAATTACACATAGAGTTATTAAAGAGCTATAGTACAACGTCTTTAAAAACCAAATAAAATATTTACATGTTACATTAGTTAGTTTAATTCTTTACATGAAAATAAATTATGTTATTATAATATTTATCTACTTAAATTTAGTTTAGTTGTTAACCCCCCTATTGTGTTAAAATTTTGGTTTCACTTATTGTGTTTGGGTCATTATAACCCGGGAGCCTATGTAAAGAACATCTGAAAAACGTAGTAGTTAGTTATATACATATATTTGTTATAGTCTTGACATTAGTAATAAACATGAGCTTTACATAGGTATTTTGAGCAATTACAACATACCATAGCAGTTTTATTATCATTTGAAGAGGGACAAAAATTACATCTTTTACGCTTGGTTGTGGTTGATTGTTCCCTTACTTCGGCGTTACTAGTTGAAGAACGTGACTTCATAACAATTTCAGCTGCAGGAACACTTCGAGGGAAAAAAAACTAATCATAATTTTCTAAGCGCTAGCTCAAATTTTTTCAATATCTGAGATTAGCATGTTGTATTTATGACTATTAATTAATTTCTATCTGAGGTTTAAACATCATTCTGATCTAGATAACTATTTTACAATGTGTTTTCGTAATAGGATCATCTTCAACATTATACATAATTAAAAATGAGTAATTAAGTTGCCATTTAAACAGAAATAAAATGCACTAATACGATAAATGGATACACATATTTATTATAGGCTGTTTTACGCTTCATTATGTACCCCCTTTAATAGCGGGACCAATTATAAATTAAAAGTGAAATATGGAAGGTCGACTGCTAAATTATATACTCAAGGTTTAAGTGGAACGTAAAATTGCTTTAATACGTTAGTTAATACACATACGCATTATAGGAAAATTTCCCACCAAGAGACCCGAAAGCAAGTTGCGAAGCCCTATGTCTGTCGTGTAAGTTAGCATTAGGCCTCTTTATTAGAATACAAGTTCAAATTTCTCGCAACAACCAATCAGGATATAAACACTTAAATACAAATTTAAATTTCCCACCAAGGGTGCGAAGCCCCGAAAGCAAGTTACGAAGCCATATGCCTGTCTTATAAGTTAGCGTTAGCCCCCCTCCCCCCTTATTAGAATGGAAGTTCAAATTTCCCCCTCATAGATGGCGCCACAAAAAATTTTCGGTCAAGGAGCGAAGACCTGAGAGTAAGTTGCTAAGACCTACATCTGTCTTACATGTTAGCATCATGCCCATTATTAAAATAGAGACTTTAATATAAATTCGAATTTTCCGCTAATGGGACAGAGCCCCGAGAAGCGAGTTGCGCAGCCCTACACCTGTCTTACAAGTTAGCATTAGGCTCCTTATTATAACACAAATTCTAGCCTCGAGTAAATTTCTCACTGTAGATAGCAACACTCTAATATCTCCCCTAGGGATACATTTATAAATCTAAACCTTTTTTTTTCTACAGTTCTGTAAAATCGTTGTATGTTGCAGGCCCTTATCGGTAAAAATTCGGTTGTTAAATGATGGTGTTGTAATAAGAGTCCGGTATACTTAATTTGATTATAAATTAATATATGGTAGTTCTAATTTGGAATATAATTATAATTTAGTGTCACCAAAAATTGAGTTTCAGTTTAAATGGAACCATGCATGGTTATGATGGCGTTTTTAATTTAAATAGCGATATAACCCTACTTCGCTTATAATTATGTAAAACCACGTTAATTGTGATTCTAATAATTGAACTTACAAAAGATCATCAATATTGAATACTTTACTGTCACTTTAATTTTACTGTAATTTGCAATTTTCAATCTGTCAATTTATTCCTATTTGAAATCAATTGATCTTGGAATTGATTTTTGAAGTTCATCCGTATAACATTTTAACTGATGCGGTTACTCAAACCAACCTCTCCTGTATATAAATTTGCTTGATATCCAACTTTATTAATCTTATTAAATTACAATATGTCATGAATATTGAATTTAGTTAATCAGTTCCATTTCTAATAAATAGTTAATATACATAATCATGTAGGAAACATTTCTTCTGCTTAAAGAAAAATGTTTAAATAGGTGATAATTTACATTTATTCCTTTTCTTAAAGAATATACCCAAACTAATTGATTAATTGGCTAAACTTGTTCTTTATCCATCAATTCCCATAAAAATTCAACAAATCTTTTCTAATCTTTATTTCCGAGTTTAAATGAATTAACTTTGGTCTGTGCGTACATTTCCAAACTTAATATGAAGAAAATATTAGCTTCATTTTGTTAATAATTTGATTTTATTGATAGCAGAGATCACATAAAACCCAATTTAAACATTACAATAGTTATCAATTTATGAATGTGCTTGTTGGTCAAATGTAACTGTAAATTCTTATATTAAACCTTCATCCGTGGCTATCTATTAAGTGTTTCTAACCTTAAAATTAATTCATAGATTCAATTGCCGGGTTTTAATACCAAAAGATTTAATTAATTATATATATATATATATATATATATATATATATATATATATATATATATATATATATATATATATAGATGGTTAGATATAAGTTTAAGACAGAGATTAGAGTGTATAAGCTTGTATTTCTTATATTGGGCATTTTGAGATAAATTACAGTATATTTACACTGCACTTTATTAAGTGATATAGCTAAACGAGTGAAAGAAATTGATTTTGATTTAACGAAACAGGCTTGGTGAAATTTGCACAACTTTGTTTAATCATAAAAAGCATTGTGCTATGTAAGGAGCATGTCAGGAAGGTCAGATGAAGTTATATTTGTAAGTACGATTAAGTTAGTAGAACATATTTCATTAAATTTACAGTTTATATAAAGTATTTTGGCATTTTAGAAACCTTACAGATGTTTATCACACAGTTTAGATTTATAATTATAGTTAGAACATGTATCGAGTTAGATAAAATGCAGGAAAGATTTAAAATCTTAAGAAAGGGTTATGTGCGGACATGGTTTAGTTATTACTCACAAAATTAGTGTACAAAAAAGTGCAACAGAAGAAGTAGTACATTATTAACATTAAAGACGTTTTAAACAATAATCTTACTATGGATATTTTACATACAAATACTGATTGTGTAAAAATTTTAAAGAAGTGTGTTTAACAATATGGATTGTTGAGTTGAGAAAGTTGTAGACAGTACTATAAAAGTGAACATTGGTGATGTTGAAGACAGTTTTAACAAAGTATTAGAGTAACATTTCAAGTAATTTGGACGTTAGAAACGAAGATTTTATGTATATTTGTATAAAATTAGGTTGTTTTAATTTTAAGGTTTTGGCAAATTTAGTTTTTATAGAATAGTTTGAGTATAGAATAAGTTATTAGAGCAAATAATAGGAGGTTTCCCTCATTTCCATGTAGAAATTTACTTTGAACAAGCTATTTAAATAAAAAAATGAAAGTGGGCTTAACTACATAAATTTCCTGTATGAAAAAGAATTTTCCTTTAAAATTAAGATATTTGAGTTTAAATAAATGTTTTCTAGTTCAGTTTTTCGTGTAGATCACGATTATGTATTTAGTTTAAGTGTAGAGTTTAGGGTTTTTAAGATATAAGTAAATTTAGATTAGAATATGCCAAATCGTACATTTTTGAACCAATATATGACTAGTGAGGTATCATTTTGTGCGGAATTATGCACAGATTACAATTCTGTTTTCAAAATGTAAATCAGAAGTATATTAAGAAAGTTATGGCATAATTTGTATTTTAGATAAGTTTTCAAATTTGTGTAAACTAATCAGAAGCTTAGTTACTTTGTTTGTATTGTAAGAAAAAAAATTGAAATTTTTGTAGCTAACAGGATAGTATATAAGGAATTGATTTTAGATTAGAATATGCCAAATCGTACATTTTTGAACCAATATATGGCTAGTGAGGTATCATTTTGTGCGGAATTATGCACAGATTACAATTCTGTTTTCAAAATGTAAATCAGAAGTATATTAAGAAAGTTATGGCATAATTTGTATTTTAGATAAGTTTTCAAATTTGTGTAAACCAATCAGAAGCTTAGTTACTTAGTTTGTATTGTAAGAAAAAAAATTGAAATTTTTGTAGCTAACAGGATAGTATATAAGGAATTGATTCTGAATTCCTCTCTCTCTTCTCTTCTTTTAAATTTTAAAAGTTACTAACAAAAGTCCAAGTGTTGTGTTGTGTGATAACATGTAAGTTTCAAATTACGTTACTTTCGGAAATTTTGAAACGCGGTTAGTGAATAGCCGAGAAATCAGAAACAATTGTTCTTAACCTACGATAAACATAAAGTTAGGTTACCGACAATTTTCTATAATAATAAAAGTTTGTTTTGATTCAAGTTTACCGTAGTCAAAATTCGGTTGATGTATTTTTGTTTTGTTTATGTTTGTTGTAAATAAAATTATTCAATTTTTCTGAATTGATGTTTATTTTGCTAGTGCGACATATAATAATAATAAAAGATACTCCATATCGGGATCTAAAACAAAAAAGTGAATCAGCATAAAAGTTTTACGAACATAAACCAACATTCTTAAATCGTAAATTTTACAAATATTTTAAACAACATTTAAATAAAATAATAAATACAGTGCTTAGTTGAAGTTGTTTAAGCCATTATAAGCAACAACACGATTACCAAAAAAGAAAAATCGTCATTCAACTAGGTGTACGGTGGTTCAAGATTGGAAATATTTGCAGCAACGATTTAAACAGCGAACCGGTAACATCGACTACAAATGGGAAGAAGCCTACCCAAGTTTTTATATGGAACCAGCCAAATGAAGACATCTTTTGGAAATATGCCGATACACATGTGAGTTCATTTATAATAACCCTTAAATTTGTATCCATTATTTTTGTAATTTCCTGCATTTGTGTTTCATTTATATGTGTGTATGTTTATGCAACAACGGTGTAAACATCTGTAAAGTAATTAAACATTTATTATTCTATCTTCATATTAACTTCAATTATAAATTTATTAAACTCACATTTTCAAGAATTTTTCCATTTGACTATTTTGACAGGCTAATATTTATTTCAGTTAAGACGCTACGCTTGCGTCTTTGTGCAAATTTAATTAAGGGCTGTTTCACATACGATCTATTTATTATAATTTTAAATTCACATATAAAAAAGTTAAATTTATATCAAAGTACTTTATTTCTTTCGTCAACAACTCAAATTGAACTCTATCCCCGATAGATAGTTATTAATATAAAGTTATTTGACGAATATTTAATAATTTTTTTTTTTTTTTTCTCTTTCTTCACTATGGTGCGTGTGTCAATAAAAACGAACAACAAGTTTCAACATTTTCCATATATTCCGAATACGGTTGTATTCATCGTCAGTGGAATTTAACAATAAAAAGAACTAAAATTAATAATAAAAATTGACAACTGTGACAAATAATGTATAAGGTTACTATTTTAAATTTTCCAAAATATTATTATAATTTGTGGGTAAGCTATCTAAATCTTTTTTACTGTTACAAGAAATTTTGTTGTTAATTTTTATATGTAACATTTCTAGAATTAAACGTTTTTTTAAATTTAATTCTACATCTAAAATTGTTGTGTTATATTGAAAGATGTGTCCTAAATCGTTTGAATGTTTAGCCAAAGTAGTACTTTTAGGTTTAACACGAACATCAGATTTATGTTGTGTTAATCTATTTTTTAAAGGTTGTAAAGATGTTCCTATGTAAACTTTATCACAAGAATCACAAGGAATTTGGTAAATAGTGTTAGTTATGTTATTTTTCGAAATTTTTGATTTTAATTTAGACGTTAAATTTATACACCTGTTATTAATTGAAAATACCGGATTTAGTTTAAATTTTTTAAGTGATTTATATATTAAGCATTTTTTATTGTTATAAGGAAGGGGTATATAAGTAATTTTCCTTAGGTTTCATATCCGTAGAAAAATTATTATAAAAAAAATGAATTTGTTGTTTATTTTCAAAATTAATGATTTCGGATAATTATTTTCAATAAATGCTTTAATAATGTTTTTGATATGTTTAGAACGAAAATTTGGATCTGCGATTTTCAAACATCTTCCAATAGTATTGATAATGATATTAATTTTGTAGCCTAAAGGATGGTAAGAATAAAAATTTAAATACCTCCAGCTATGTGTAGGTTTTTGAAACCAATCAATTAAGATTTGGTTATTTTTTCGAATGACCAACGTGTCTAAAAATGGAATTTGGTTAACTTTTGGAATTTCAATAGTAAATTGTAATTTAGAATTAAAATTATTAAATATATCTCAAATTTCCTGAATCTTGTTTTTGGTATACTCATTAAAATATCATCCACATATCTAAAATAAAATGAAGGTGTGAAACTTAATTTGCCCAAACATATATCTTCCAAATATATATATATATATATATATATATATATATATATATATATATATATATATATATATATATTATATTCTTCATCAGTACCTTTTTTATAAATAATTGTCAATCTTTTCCGTTTGATTTAAAAGAAAGGCACTGCCGAGGATTTCATCCGAGGTCGAAATATATGCCAAAAAGAATTATTATTATATCGGACTGTTAGCAACAAATGGCGGCAGCTGTTAATGGACATAGGGATATTCGAATGAGTGTTAGTAAAACAAGACATTACCATTCAGTATGGCAATATGATTTTATCAATCTAGATACACCGTTATTAGAGTAATGAAATAAAAGTCATGCAGTGACAACGAAGTATTAAATAAATTAACGAATTATTCATATTAGAAGAACGCGATTGGGTCATATTGACACGAACACAATAGGAGGGTTAAGAATTGAAATTTTACGTTACTCCACTAAATAAATGATTATTTAATTTTGATTAAGCCGGTAGTTGGTGCGTCTTACAAATTTTAAGCAACATCAATTTAACCTTTTTTCTTTTATTTTGTACAAAAAAAGTTTTCCTTTTTTTTATTTTATTTTTTTTGCGTGTTAATATTTAAATTTTCTAGCGTTAGTTCGAATTTATTCCCACCATTGTCTCACATATTTAGTACATAGGCGTTAAAATAGTACCAAAAAGATTCAATTAGAGGAATGTGCCTAAGTGTAACTTTTGTAATGCGGATCACTTGCTCAAATGTAGTTGTACCGTGTTAACAAGTTTGGAAGATAAACATGAATACTTGGAATCCACTGCTAACCAAAATTCAATACTAATTTTAAATCAAAATATTCGCAACATTAGTAAAAACTTCGAATATCTAATAGCTCAACTAACTCAGTTAACCCTTATCTGGGCAAGGGGGGGGGGGCTCTTAAGCCCGAACAAGAATTAAAACTTTTCTATTAATAAATGTAATTTGAGTTAATGCATTTTAGAATTCCTCCAAAATGGTATTTACTAATTATCCATCAAGAGATAATGGAATTTATTTTCTGCATATTGATTTTATCAGCATTTTTCGATTAAAGCCTCATTACAGGCCAAGCGGGCCTAATAAGCCCTTCATTCTTTAACAAAATATAATTGCTTTCAAAGATTATGTTTATCTAATGAGGTATCTACATAATGACCGCGTCGTTTGTATAAAGGTATTTAGTGAAAGTTTTGGTTTTTACAATAAAAGAAAACTTTCCCAACTGTTAAAGGGGTAGCAGATATATAAATGCATGTCTATATTAGCTTGAAGTTTCAGTTTGTATGCAATTGTGAGTGTGATTGGGCTGCATGAAAATGAACAGAAAGTTAACTCAAGGAGAACTCGAGAAGATAGTAGGAAATCTGTGGAATGACGACGACGACATTGATCATGTAGCTGATTCATCAAGTGACTGCGAAGAAGATCATGTTTCATCTGCTAGTGAAACAGATGACATTCAAGAACTAAGTGAAGAGGAAGACTCGCCAAATTCAAATATTGCCAATACATCCCAATTCACTTCTAAAGACGGTACAGAGTGGATCAGCCAACCTCCTCCTTCAGGTCGGTCTCGTTCTTGCAACATAATAAAATCAAAATTACATAAAGTCATAATATAGCCGGGAAAAATTATTGACGAGCCGATTGATGCTTTCTGTTTATTTATGGACGACGATATAGTCATGTGATAATATTGAAATTTGTGGTTTTTTCGGTTTGTTACTAACTGCCGGTCATCTGAGTGCAAATGATACTAGTTATGACGTGTTGTGGAGTGCTTTATACAGTCCGCCAATTTTTCGAAGAAACGGGACTAAAAAGATTTAAAAATTTGTTGCGTTTTATACGCTTTGATAACAAGGAGATGCGGAACCAACGGACAAAGGATGATAACTTTGCACCTATACTAAGAATTTGGGAAATGGTCAATAATAATTTCAAAAAGCATTGCTTATCCGGGGATAATACAAGAGTGGATGAACAAATTGTACCTTTTCGTGGACGATGCCCATTCCGTTAATATATACCCTCAAAACCTGACAAATATGGAATGAAGATCTGGTGGGCATGCGATTCTCAAACGTATTATCCCCTAAATGGTATTCTCTACATTGGAAAAGAAGGTAATCAAGTTGCAAAGGGCCTCGCAAGTGGAGCGGTTGAGCAGCTGGTACAGCCGTTTTATAATACAAAGAGAAACGTGACTTTTGATAACTATTTCACAGATTATTTATTATCTAAAAAATTATTGCAGAATGGATTGAAGTGCGTAGGAACTTTGAAAAATAAACAAGTGTGTTGTACCCCAAGAATTTTTGCTTTACAAGAAACGGGATGAAGAGACCTCAATTTTGGTATCCTATGTGCAAAAAAAGAACAAAAGTGTGATAATATTATCAACTATGCACCACACTAAGGGACTCAATGGCGATTATAAGAACAAACCGGAAATGGTAATGTATTACAACCAAACTAAGTGAGGAGTAGATACATTAGACCAAATGGTCTATAAATACATGCCTAAACGTAAAACAAATCGTTGACCATTTGCATTTTTTATGAATCTGTTAGACGTGAGTGGCGTGGCTGCATATGTTGTTTGGACCAATCTAAAACCAGATTGGAACAAAAAAAAATACGAACAGAGACGTTTACTTCTGGTATCCCTATCTAAATGTTTAGTACTCCGCATATCAAAAGAAGGCAATCGAGAGGATTACAGCATAGTATCCAGCACTGTATGGAGGAGTTTGTAGATCAACCAACTTAAATTAAAACTTGAACCTCAAGTAGGTGTCAGAAGAAGATGTTACTTGTGTCCCAAAGCGAAGGATCGAAAACAAAAACAATATTGTAGTGAATGTAAACAAAATATGTGTAAAGAACATTCAAAGTTATTGTGTAATAATTGTTGTAAATAGCTTATAATGTAGTCATTTTCCTGTTTATAATAAATAATCTTTTAAAGGAAATTGTTTGCATATATAAAAATTTAATGCACAAACAATATATAGATGCGACGGGCCTCACAGGCTCAACTCTCCGGTAACGTTTGAAAATTACATTGCCCGGATGAGGGTTAAATGAACATTACGAAGTTTCTGATCCCGATATTATTGTGCTTAAGGAAATTTGGGCATCTCAGGACGAAATAAATCTCTATCAAACTTCGGGATATCAATTATTTTATAAATGTAATCAATATCAAAAAAGTGCTGGAATTCATATTTACCTTAAAAAAGATAAATACATAAGTGTACATATTGTACCAAATAATAAAATGTGCAGCGACATGATTCATCTATTAGGTAAAGTCAAAGGTATTGATGTTGATATAGTAGCAATTTATAGGTTACATGCCAACATGCCTATACGATACCAGCCTTTCTAGACTAGATCGAGCCCTTTTTAGAAAATGTGGCAAACTCTAATCACACTTTGCTTGGTGATCTTAATATTAACATGCACCAACAATCAAAGAGCTCTGTAAATACTGACTGTTATTCGTCCATATTGAATTGGAATGGTTTTAAGTCATGTATTAAAGACTGCACCAGAATACTTTCGAATTCTGAAAGCTGCCTGGAGCATATATTTTACAGAACAAACAAGTCTTTCGGATATGAGGGTAAGATTTTTCATATCAGAATTTTTGAGCATGCATCGCTTAACAACATTAAAACAAAAGGTAGACAAAAAAAAACACAATTTTATATAATCGACTATGCAATAAATTTAATACTGTGTTAACTATAACAATTAAACAATCCACCAAAACTTTATAATAAATCAAAATATTAAAATAATGTTTAGATTTAATGAACGCCAATCCATTTGGTACAGAAAGTGATATACATTTTTTGCAAATATATATTTTATGGATCCTGTCGTTACGGTGTGAGCAAAATATGATTTGTTTTTGCACGTTACAATTAAAATTATTGGAATGTAATGATATTTTATTACACTTTTTTTCAATTTTAATATCAAGACTAGACAGATTTTCGAGTACTGTGCATCTCTTTTCTAGAAACTCGAAAAACTCATCTAATTTAGGCAATGCTTTAATATCTCTTTCTTCCTCAAAAATTGCAGTAACAAAATTGTCACTAGTTACTTTTAATGAATTTACCATACTTAAAGCTTTACCATTAGCAATGTCTTTAAATAATAAAATTTTTCAACATTTGTAAATTGACTATTTTTATCAATAAGCGAGGTGAACATATCAAAAAATGTTTCCCATTCAGAAAAATCACCAGAGAATTGAGGTATATTAAATTGCGACAATTTTATTTTGGAATAACAGTGAGATGCCATATTGACATTGTCATTTTGAGAAGTGTGACTGTTAGAGAAAATGTTATTTTTAGGAGATAATTCTTCTATACAATTTCTAATTGCAGCAAGAGTATCAAAATACTTGATTTCGATTTCGTCCCTACCCTCAGGATCTGTGTGATCCTCTACATCGATTAAATAATTTGCAATTTCATCTTGAGCAGTATTATATTTTATAAATGCATCTTGCAAAACGTCTTCTCTTGACTTAAATTTATTGGTATCATTTTCAATACCTTTATTTTGCAAAACCCAATGATGAATTCTAGTAAATTGAGCCTTAGCACTTGTGCGAGTTGATTTTTAGTTTAACATATCCATTGTGACAATTAAACCTCATGAAATACGTTTTACGTAAATTAAAATATAGCGTAATAAAGATTAATATAAAAGTCAAACACAAAATGTTCTTTTATTGTGAACTGCTTGGGAAAATACCTGGATCCTCTCGAAAAGTTGAAAATTCACTTAGTTCCTCTTGGAGATTTGAAACTTCACCTTCAAATTAAACTCAATTCGGCTTCCTTAAAAGACTGCGACTCACCAAATTGATGTAGGATGTAGGAAACTGATTTATCCGGCTCGATGGGACCAAAAATGTAGGATTTTTGTCCTACACTTCTTACTTTATTTGAGAACACGAAGGACCATGGGATTTTTTTCTTAACTACAACAACAACGCAATTATATATATATATATATATATATATATATATATATATATATATATATATATATATATATACAATGTCTCAGTAAGTTGGAACCATAAGGGAAACTTTTTTATTATTAAGTTTACGAAAAAAACGTATTCTTTATAAAAAGTTCTGCTTGTTCCAAAATCTAAAATACGATCATCACATATCAAATTTTTTTAGTCGTATACGAGGTTTCTCAAAAAATATGAATTTTACTCAAGAGTAAAGTACCTTTAAAATTGACAATATCGAAAAATGTTATTAAAAAAGTTGATCAGAACTAAAAACTACGTTCAAATATGTAACTACATCCATTTACATTGAAAAAATTTATCCATTTTTGAAATGTGTTTCTTGGTATAACAATGCAAATTTTACTGTAGTTACGTGTAATCTAGGATGCACTGACAAACTAATGAATGTTTGATAGCAACAAATGTTTGACAGTTACAGTCAAAACGCGTTAGAATTTAACCAATAAATATGGTAGCGTTATTAAGTAGTGAAGAGAAAATAGAAATCGTCTTGATTGTGGGAGAAAATTATAAAACCCATAGAGAAGCCGCAATTATTTTTTATAATAGACATCCAAATAAAAGTATTACCCATTCAACTGTTACGAAAATAATGAATAAATTCAAAAATACTGGAAGTATTAAGAATAGGTTTGACGTAAAACGCCGACAATTGGTTGCTGATGATAATACGCAGTTTCAAGTAATGCTGTCTGTTGTACCCAATCCAAAAATGTCATTACGCAAAAGCAAATCGTTGATGCAAAAGAATGTAAGTAAAGATACAGTGGCAAAAATGTTAAAACTGAATAAATACAGAGCATTCAAACCAAAAATAGTGCACACATTCAAAGAAAGAGACTATGATAAGCGCTTTGATTTTTGCTGTCTCATCAGAGAGTTAGAAGATGATCCTTTTTTTATGAGACGTATTATTTTTTCTGATGAGGCAACATTCTCGTCTAATGGAACTGTCGCGTCACAACATTGTCGCTGGTGGTCTGATGAAAATCCCAATTTTGTAATAAAGTCTCATGACCAATATTCCTTCAAGACTAAGGTGTGGTGTGGCATTTATAAAAACAGATTAATAGGACCTTCTTTTTTTCGCCAAACCATGAATGCCGAAAGTTATTTACAGTTATTACAAACTCAAATTTATGACTTCATAGACGAACTACCCTTACAAGAACGACAATGTATTTGGTACAAACAAGATGGTGCCTCATGTCACAGTACATTGAATGTTAGAGAATATCTTGAACATATGTTCCATGGAAACGTTATCCACAGATATGCTGATCTTTTTTGGCCTGCTAGATCCCCTGACCTTACCCCACTTGATTACTTCCTATGGGGCTACTTGAAACAAAAAGTTTACCAGGAAGGGCCATTTCAAGATGTTGACCATTTAGAAAAATGCCAGGAAATTTCTCCAGAAATGATCAGGAATGTATTACGTGAATTTGGCAATAGAACGAATACATACATTGAACGAGACGGTGGATATGTGGAGGCATTAGTGGAATGAGTGAAAATTAAGTTTCTATTTATTTTTAGAATTAATATTACGTTAGTTGCACAACTTATTATTTTTATGTATTCTTTTATTTTTAAATTAAATTAAATAAATGCATATGCATTTATTACGTGTTTAAATTGTTTGCAAACATTAAGATTCGAGAAGGTTATCATGACTTTTATAATCACAAGAGATAAATGTCATTCAAAATAGAAACAATATTAAACAAGCAGAAAACCAATTTTTTCAATGTAAATGGATATAACTGCATATTTGATCAACATTTTTCGATATTGTCAATTTTAACGGTACTTTACTCTTGAGTAAAATTCATATTTTTTAACAAACCTCGTATACGACTAAAAAAATTTGATATTTGATGATCGTATTTTACATTTTGGAACATGCAGAACTGTTTATACAAAATAACTTTTTTTCCTAAAATTAATAATAAAAAAGTTTCCCACGTGGTTCCAACTTACTGAGACATATTTGGAGAATATTTCTTCAACAGTATTAATAATGTATATGCAGCTAACTTATGCGTTTTACGGTGACATTAATCTTTGGAATTGTAATGTCTGTGTATGTAACTTCTCTGAATATGGAGAACTCAAACTTGTTCTGTTTATTAATTTTTATGTTTAAGTTTAGAGAATTAATGGCTCTACTTTGTTTCTCCTAGTGTGAATTGTAGGTTAGGATGTACATTCTGAATATTACTCAGAAACTATCAAAACGTGCTAAAATATCATCAATATAACAAAACCGGAATACAGTTCTATCATAAACACTTAATTCAAAAATTTGATCTTCTAAACCAGTGGTTCCCAACCTTTTCTTAATCGCGACCCATTCTAGATTTTAAAAAATGTTTGCGACCCCCCTTTTTTTGTACGGAATATTTGATATATAAAACAAAAAGAAGAGGTTTGAAATAAATTTTAGAACTAAACAAATGTAATATTTTATTGTAAGATATTTTATTTAGCATTAATTATTATTAATGTGATGACTGAGCTTGCATTTGCTCAGCAAGTATTGTAATTCTTGGTGGAGTTGTTGTCAAAGCTAATCTCATGTCATCTTGAATATCCAGCTTATTTCTAGCTTTTGTCTTAATCTGAAGAAGAGTTGAAAATCCACTTTCGCAGAGGTAAGTAGAAGCAAATGGCACTAATATTTGAAAAGCAAGCATGGAAACTTTAGGATACGAATGCCGCATTGCACACCAAAATTGACTTAATGATTTTTCTTGAAAAGTATCACGCGCTGAAGAGTCATTTTGTAACTCCAAAAATTCATCCTGTATTTCATCAGGAATGTTGGCAACATTCAAGGATATGTGAAATGGATTTCGAACTAAAGCAGCTTCTTGTTCTGAAAGTTCCGGGAAATAGCGTTGAATTTCTGATTCAAGGGCCTGAAGGTGGTTACTAATTTCCTCCCTTAGATTATCTGCGATGCCCGTTTCTGATGCTTCAGTTTCTGTAGAAAGGTGTTCAAACATGGCATAGTTTGCAAGATTTACTTTACGGCGCCAATTTTGTAACTTTAATATAAAAGTCTGTATATTATCTTTGAAGTGAATAATGTTAGTGTCTTTTCCTTGAAGTTTTAAATTTAGCTTATTTAGCTGATCTAGTATATCAGATAAATAAGCTACTCTTTGAATCCATGATTCATTATTAAAGTATGTAATAAACTCGTGTTTTCCTTCAATTTCCAAAAACTGCTTAATTTCGTTCTTTAATTCGAAGACTCGGTTGACAACGTTTCCTTTTGATAACCAACGAACTGCAGTGTAAAAAAGAAGAACTTCGTGATCAGAGTTCATGTTGTTGCATAGTTCTTTAAACAGCCGAGTATTAAGAGCACTAGATTTTATATCATTGACAATTGTCACCAAAGAGTCAAGTACTTCTTGTAAAGACTTTGGTAGGGTCTTGGTAGCAAGAGCAAAACGGTGAATCATGCAGTGCAATCCTTTTGCTTGGGGTGCAAGCTCTTTAACTTTCGTCTGAAAACCCGACCTGGATCCAAGCATGGCTGGAGCTCCATCAGTACACACCCCACACAATTTATTCCATTGTAAATCATTATCTTCAAAGAATGAGCTTATCATCTCCATGACATCTTTACCTTTTGTAGTTGTTTTTAGTGGTCTACAAAACAAAAACTCTTCTTTAATGTCATCTAAGTAAATATATCTCACAAAAACGAGTAATTGGGAACATGAACTAACATCCGTGGACTCGTCAAGTTGAAAGGAAAAGACAGGAGATGCCTTAATTTCAGATAAAATTTGTTTCATCACATCCATAGACATGTCTGAAATACGTCTCTGAATAGTGTTATTGGATAAAGAAATGTTACGAATTTTAATTGTACTCGCTTCTCCAAGAACTAGTTTAACCGATTTTAATAAACAAGGCTTAATGAGAGTTTCTGCAATAGTATGAGGCTTCTTATTTTTGCAACTTCCAGAGCAATTTCATATGATGCCTGAACTACAGCCTGGTTTTGTTGTTGAAACGTACCAGTTAAATCTAACTTTTGTTTCTTCAAAGCCGCCTCATGTCGTTTGAAAAGTTCAAGTCTTTTGCAACATGTTCGTGATGCTTTGTTTCCAAGTGACGTTTAAGTTTTGAAGGTTTCATAGATTCAACACTAAGAACAACATTGCATAAAACGCACTGTGGTCGTTCTATGCGTTATTAACTACAGTCGAAAATCCAAATTTTAAGTAATCCTCCGAATATTTCCTTTTTTTCTCCATAATGTTAATATCTAAAATGGATAAAAAATGAAATGCTTTAAAATATTTTTCCCATCATATAAAAATTTTAGATTAACAGTGTTTAAAAACTTTTACTTACCCAAATTTTAAGAAATAATAAGATAAATAATATTTGTGTCTGAATTTATCAAAACAAATAGTGACAGGTGATTATTAGTATTGCATCAAATTTTGCATCAAACAAGACATAAACTAGCAACAAACTGTTCAAACATAAACCATAAAAAGAACACTGCAATGACTTCACTTGAGAAGCAGTTATTTTCTTCTAAAACTAACTATAAATAACAATTATTAGCAGGAAATCAGTGAAGCAACCACACCCCGTAACGATTCAGTAAGCACTGTCACCCTGGCGTGATCTGACCAGGCCGCTGCTGAGGCGGTGGTTCCTATGCCGCGCGGTTTGTTAAGCTCCGTATTCATTGCAACGAGCAACGAGCAATCTGGTAAACTCTCACTTCGAAACACAGTGTTCGCTGCTCTTTGCAATAGATTCGCAGCAATCGGGCATTTTAATTGTTGTAAAATCGCTGAATGGATTAAAAGCAATATAAGAAAAGTGCAATACGGCAGATAAATTATCTCATAAAATAATACCGAAATTTTCCGGAAGAACTCTTTTCAATAACGCGCAACTCGTTGGCGACCCCCCAAAAAAGCTACGGCGACCCCCTTGGGGGTCGCGACCCACCGGTTGGGAACCGATGTTCTAAACTATCCATAAAGATAATAGCTAAGATTGGAGAAATTAGACTGACCATACATAACCATTTTTTTTACAACTAAATTTTATTAATGATTGTGAAATAATTTTGATTAACATAGAGAATAAATAATTCAATTAACTCTATTCTTGTAACTAGTTCAAAATTATTATTAAATAAACAATTGCTTTAGAAACGTGTACATTCTTGAGGGAAGTTATAGAAATGACAAGCATATGATGTAGTGGCAATTTTATATTTTGTAGTGTATTAGTTAGCTCTAAAGAATTCTTAATAGATGTTTTGATTTGTACTTTAAGATGTATGTTATTATGTGGTATTTGCTAAAATATGATTAGGTGCTTGGATGTAAGAAACTATTGGTGTAATGGGCTTATTTGGTTTGCATATTTTTGGTGCTTGCAGATATTGCAATTCTGTAAACAACACGATCAACATAGAACAAACATAAATTAGAAAGATTCCTACACTTTGCACACAAGATTCGTAAACTTGTTTAATGTGTAATTTAATAACAAAAAAAAATAATAACAAAATTTTGCTCTTTTCGTATATTCTCTAACAAAATTAAAGAGATTTTAGAAGTAGAATGCCTAACGCGTCTTAGAAATGATCACAATAATCAGCCAAATTCCAAATTGCTAATCTACTTAAAGAGTATTCGTTGAAAAAGGAAAAACTTACAACATATCTTATAATTATTTACGAAAATCAGTTAAGAACAGAATTAACACAAATTCAAAAAGATATGAAATAAAGTTTACAACACTGCAATATCTTTTCTATATTTTTAGAGAAACAGCAAACTTTATAGAACCTATAAGTACCAAAACTATGCGGTTTCATAAAAGTCCACAAACGAATATGCCCTTTAGATCAGTAGTTCCTTACATCCAAGCACCTAATAATATTTTAGCAAATAAACTAAACTACATAATAACAAAAAATTTAAAGTACAAATCAAAACATTATATTTAGTATTCTTTAGAACTAATTAATAAACCACAAAACATAAATTTATGCTGCACATCAATCATTAATACATAGAACAATGTCATTACCATTAAATCTAACAAATTTTAATAAATATATATGGTTATATTTCAAGTATAATGAACACCTATTTAAAAATCAAGAGTATAAATGATCTATCCAAAACGTTTGCCCGGTTAACACAGAACCAATAGAACATAAATACATATCATTTTCATATTTTTGGAAAAATGTCAAAAAAAGTAGCTCACATATTACAAAAAAAAACAGAAAGTACAAGGTAGTTTTTAAAGTTAATACCATGTTCTTAAATGTTCATTTAATGCGAAAAACGACTCTTTAAAGTCTGGCATTTATATACTGCACTGCACATTCTGTAATTCTGTATATTGGACAAACACTTAAGAACATTGATGTTGCAAATGTTAACAGACGGACAAATCAAATTATGTCAAACATTTAATAATACATATTCACTTTGCGACTTGACAGAGCAACATTAAGTTTTTAAATTTTTGTAATAAAAAAGAAAAGAAAAATGAACAAACTGGTTGGTCTTATACAACGACCTTTAACAAATATTTTAAATATAGAATTATAGTTGGCATCAAGTATGCTGTTTTAATTTAATGTGGTTGTTACCATAACTACTTGTTTGTTATTTTACTTACATATTTTTTGTTGATAATGGTACATATTCCAATGAAATGCGAAAAGAAATAAATAATTATTTAAACGAAAATGGGGAATTATATTATTTTTAAACATTAGTGTTACGTAAACCAATGTTAAAACGTCATTTCTTAATGACTGAGGACGACATAAAATTATTTCACGAAGTTTCTTTGATTTTTGACTGCATTTATCTTCGAAATGATCTAAAAGCTCTCGGAACATGGTGTGTTCGTAATGGTGCCTTACTGAACCTTAATGAGTGGGTAAAAAGTACCTTCAATAGAATTAATAATCCTACACAATTTAGTTATGTTTAAGATAATTTGTTGAGAATAGTTAGGGTAGTTAAACATTTAGCGGTAATGCTAGATTGTAAATTAACTTCCAAGCAGCATGTTGAGCATATTACAACAAAGGCCTAAGAAATTGTCATAATTTTAATGTTAACACAACTAAAATTGTATGTCTTTCTCTGGTAGGGCCGACGCTAAAGTATAGTTCTACCATACGGTCACCCATCTGCAAAAACTCCATAAACCTAATTGAAATCTTTCCAAAGAAATCTCTTTGGCATGCTGGTTATAAACTACGTATACCAAAGACGGGACATAGATATAATTATGACTCCATAAAAAATAAAAATGGTCATAGGTGATAGTTATAATGTAAAAGGTTTAACTGACACTGCACACATCTTCCCGCAATAATTTATAAAAGATGTAGCTTTCAGACCATGCTTGTAAAATATATGTAAAAATAAACGTATATTATGTAAATTAGTATTTTAATAGAGATTGATAGTAGTACATTTTAAAAGCGGATTAGAGCTTGATCACGACTCGATCTAGTGATATATTAGGTAGATCCAGGCTCCTGCAATTGTTATGGCGGGAAAACTCGAAATATGAAAAAGGGTTCTAATAAGTAGGGTTTTCATCCTGTCTACTATTGTCAGACGCCTACCTTACGATTTCAGATGCCTACCTTCCGATTTCAGACGCCTGCCTTCCTATTCCAGACGTACACCTTTTAGACGCCTAGCTTCCAGTTTGTAGATTTTCCTACAAAGAACAGATGTGAACAATAAAACGCATATGATGTAAAACAGTATTTTATTAATGATAGTAACGTAATTCACTGAGGCAAAGGATGAAGATGCTTCTACTTCCAATTTCAAATCAATAACTACGATATGAATACTCTTGTTTTAACAAGTGCATTTAATTACAAATATCAGCAGACCCTTAAATTGTTCGCAATCAGGTATAGAATCCTATGACGAAAACATGTGTATATATTTTCACATATGTGTAATAAATAATAACAGAAATAAATAGCTTTAGGATTAACCCCGATTGTTTATGTATCTTAATAGAGGTCGATCATGTCTCCACCTAGTGATATATTTTTAAACTTAGATTAGAGGTTGATCACGTCTCCATCTAGTGGTATATTTTTTAAAAGTAGATTTATATTTCTGTAATTGTTATGGAGGTCAAACAGGAAATCTGAAATAGGTTTGAGAGGGTTGATGGAAAGTTATGCAGCACATGCGTATAGTGTATAAAAAAAGGCAACAAATAAAGACTATATTGGAATAAACCAGTTTCTTTCGCCTACTTGTAAACGCAAATTTCAGTTAGTTACAATGAAGGCTGTTGTAGCGTTTGCAGTGCTGTGCAGTGCTGCTGCACTAATTACTAGTAGTTAAAACGAAAGCAATTTGGAGATGGTTACATATTATTTGCGTGCATATGGCTTCATAAATGAAGCTGCGGGCTCATCGATAGATAATCATAGCTTAATAATTAGAAGTACATTGAAACCCTTTCAAGAATACTATCGTATTGCTGCTGATGGTACCTTAAATGATGAAATCGTAACATTATTAACCACCCCAAGATGTGCCAACCAAGATGTTATCAATACGTACGCAACATATTCATATTATTGGGAAAAGCCTGTTGTAAGTTATCGTACAGACATGCGTGTAATTAAATTATCTGCAAATGCATTTAAAGTTTGGGAAAAATACTTAAATTTAAAATTTAAATACAGTTCTAACAGTTACGATATATTAATATCGAGTAGCCGGAGGTAATCGCTGTAAATATCTGTTTGATGGACCTGGTAATGTTTTAGGGCATTCCGACTTCCCGAAAAAGGATCAAAGTATAGCTGAAAAACATATGGGCGATGGTATCTTCAAAACTCGCATGTTCCCCAGGAAGATCAAATCAACTACTTTACTGTATTACTACATGAGATTGGTCATAATTTAGGCTTACACCATTCGCATGATCTAAATTCTCTTATGTATGCATATCATGTGAAACATTTTCGTGATTTAGCGTCGAATGATATCAAAGGAATCCAGTCATTATACCCTCCTACTGCTACTACATCTATTTTAGCCGAAATTACTACTACTTCTGCTAAAACGCCTACTTTACCTGTTACAGACTTATGGTATATAGATATTGAACACTATTTGATTATAAACAAGCGATTTTATATGTTCTACAAGAATTGGGTTTGGATATCTGCTTTAAATAGTACATATATCGAGCCCACTAAGAACTTGGTCGAGTGGTTGCCCTCCCTGCCAAGTACTTTTAAGCGCTTTAATGCAGTATATCAGAAGCCTAACACTGATATCGCCTTCTTCAGCAGCGAATATATGTATCAGGTACAATTTCCTAGTTTACAACTGATATCTGAATGGCCTCGAATATACGGCTCCTCTTACATCCCTTGTAGTAGTCATGTTTATGCTGCCGTAAACACTTATAGTGGGCGTACGCTAATCTTTCAAGGGACAAACCAGATAATTGAATATGATGAATGTCGCCAACGGCTAAGAGCGCGTTTACTGCATGCGGATGTCTTTTCAAATTTACCATCGAAAATAACAACGATGTTCAGACATATTAACGGAAATCTATTCTTTACCGATAGAAACTAGTTTTACAAATATAACGAGCTTACTGATCAAGTGATGCAATCAGGCAAAGTTAATTTTTCCATGTTTAATATTCATTGTTCACACAAAGGTTTATTAGAGTAATCATATGATGTTTTAACAAAACTTATGAAGCTGGATAAAGTTGTATAGTAAAAGTTAAAATGAATTGATAAATAAATAATTATACGACAATAAATATGTAATTAGATATTTAAATTAGTAAACTAGAAGTATTTTCAAATAATTCATTATTGAATTTTAACAAACGATTATATTTAGAATGCGCATCGGATGTTGTTTCCATTTCAACTTATCGAATACGTTATCTTTTTAACGTCAACCGAAATTGAAAAGTTACTCACATTGATTCACTATGTCAGCTTAAATATTTATGTAAATCACTCAGGATGTTTTATTTGAAATGCAAATCCTATTTTTATTACTTCAAAACATTGTAACTATCACATTGAGCAATTATATAATGTTTTAGTATTAATTATTTTAGCATCATATGATAATGATTTCTAGATTTAACTGAATCTTGTAATTAGCTTTAAAATATTTATCAGTAAATGCACCGCTTGTTGTATTCATTATTTTAGAATTTATTTGAAAATGCAAACCATGTTTTTATTACTTCATATTTAATTGTAATTATTACATATAGTGTTATACGCGCGAAATGTTTCCATTTCAACTTATCGAATACCTTCTCTTTCTAATACCGTCTCTCCTTTCAACCTGAAAAGCTACTCATTGATTCACTATGACGTCAGCTTAAATATTTACGCTTATATCACACTTTATGTCTTTTTTCTAATTTATACAATTTTTAACAAACGATTATATTTAGAATGTGTGCCGGAAGTTGTTTCTCTATTACTTCAAAACAATAATAAAACTGTATTTTAATTGCAAAATATAAACACTGTAACTAGTATTCTAATTGTAAATAGATGTTTATTATCAAATGAAGTAATTACTTTATTACTATGTTAATAAATTAGAAAGAAGATTTGTGTGTAAATTATAACTGGAGCAGGTGCAGGATGTTATTAAATGATAAAATTTGCTTTATTAGAGTTTATATTTATTATTAAATTCAATTAAAGCATATAATGATGATGATTTGTAGATTTAACTGAATGTTAAAATTAGCTTTAATATATTTATCAGTAAATGAACCGCTGCTTGTATTAATTATTTTAGAACTTGTTTGAAAATGCAAACCCTATTTTTATTACTTCATATGTAATTGTAATTATTACATATGGTGTTATGCGCGAGAAATGTTTCCATTTCTATTTATAATCAATAACCATATCAGAAATTATTAATAAAGGCTTAAAATTATCTACGGCTACTAAGTTTAGGTGTTGTAGAAGATCCATATTGAAGTAACCGAAGTTATATACCGATTGCAACTAGTATTTATATCCAATTTTTCTCAATATATTGAGAATATAGTTTCCGGTTTCATTGTTCTATAAGAAAATAGACACCCGTATGTAGAAATTTTGCGCAATTATGCAATTGAAATCATTATCTTCCTATAGAAATGATATAGTTTACATACAAATTTTGAACAGCGCTTACATACAGCATCGTCTGATAATGATTTCTAGATTTAACTGATTATTGATATTAGCTTTAATATATTTAATTAACATATATTAAATATTTGTCAGTAACTGTATTATTTTATCAACCATAATTGAAAAGCTACTCATTCGTTTTTGTAACGTTATTTTATATAAATTACTCAGGATGTTATTTCTAGATAAACTTTATATAGAAATTTAATGTTTATTTAAAATTGAAAATTATATTTTATAACTTTAAAATACTATAACTAGTATTTTAATTTTAAAAATGTGTACAAATGCAAAAGTCAAAAATGTAATTACATGATTATTATTATCAAATGCAGTAATTGTAGCATTTACAGGATGTTATTAAATGATAAAATTTGCTTCTTTAGAGTTTATATTTATTATTAATATTAAATTCATGCCATTCCATGAAAGCATATGATAATTTCTAGATTTCGCTGATTGCAGTACTTTGTTTTAGAATTAAGTCAAAAATGTAATTACATGTTTACCATCAAATGCAGTAATTACGTAACAAATGCAAATAGTTTTAATTCATAACATCAAAGTGTTTTATAATTTATTACTTTATTAATACCACACATGTATCAACAATATTATTTTCTATTTATTACTAAACGCAATAATTAACTTTCAATATAATTCTTGTATTTACAAATACATAAAATAAAAGTATTTTTTCTAATTTATAAATAACATTATTATTTTCGGCTATTTTATTACTTTGAAAACAATAATAAAATCCGTATTTTAATTGTAAAAATGTAATTACATATTATAGTGTACATTAGCAATTATTTTTTAGATCGCGCTACTAATTCAGCCACTGACGTCAGCTTAAATATTTACACTTATATCACACTTTTTACGTTTCAAATCTAAAACCGTGTTAGCTCAGTTGGTTACATGGATATGCATAGATTCATAACTTGACTTGCTCGAGTTCCAATCCCGGTGCAAGCAATTGTGACATCCGCAACAACGCGACGCCGGAAACCAACAGAAGCCGCCGAAGACCTGAGGCAGCTGAACAATTTCAACATGGCGGCGCCGGAAACCAACACACAAGAAACCGCTGAAGACCTCTAGAGAAGCTCTCAGAAGCCGGCGAAGAACCTACCGGGAGCCGTCGAAGACTCCAGAGGCTGCTGAACAATTCCAACATGGCGGCCACGTCTCTCATTCGACAGCCACTGGGCCAACCCCCTTCCGGAACTCAACAGAGGGAGGGTCCCATCCTCGCATCCTATTGGCTTGACGTCATTGCCCCTTCCTGTAGGAGGAGCCACGCCATCTTATCCCATTGGTCCTCCAACCACAAACTTCCGGTGGGGGCGGTGCTTAAGTGCTCGTTCACGGCGCTAATTAGTCACTTCCTGGTCCAAAACCCGCTTAGCCTTACTACTATGGTCAGAAAAATACAATGTGTTGGTATGTGTTTCTAAAAAAATGGTGCATAGGTAACGGCATTGACATCTCATGGTCAAAATCTATATGGTCACATAAGATACGTCAATTTCACTTATAGGGCCTTTTAAAGAAATTGGTGCATAAATAACGATTTGGACATATGTTGGTCAAAATCCATAAGGTTACGGAAAATGAATTAAATTTAATTATTAGGAACGGATATAACACCTTGGGACGTTTGTGCACAAATAACGACTGCCATCTTTTAGTAAAAATGAATAAAATTTACGCATTGGGCATCAATGCAATGCGTTAGTACGTTTTTTTGCAAAAAAAATTGATGCATAAGTAATGATTTTGACATCTCTTAGTCAAAATCTACATGGTTACGGAAAATGCATTAAATTCACTTACTGGGCAATGAGGTAATGCTTTTGGACGATTTTTCAATTAAATTGGTGCTTAAATAACAATTTGGCATTTCTTGGCCAATATCTATATGGTCACGGAAAATGCAATAAATTGACCTATGGACATCGATACAAAGCTTTGGGATATCTTTTCAACAAAATTGGTGCATAAATCACGATTTTGATGTCTTTTAGTTAAAATTCATATGGCCAAAATAAATCGTAAAATTTACCTTTGGGATGCTTCTCACAAAAATTGGTGTTTAAATAAGGTTTGTACATCTCTTGCTCAAGGTTCATATGGTCACGAAAAATGCATAAAATTTACTAATTGAGCATCGATGCAATGATTTGGGACGTTTCTTCAACGAAATTGATGCATAAATAACGATTGTGACATCACTTGGTGAAAATCTTGCTGTTACCTTGTGACGTTTTTACATAAATTTATACATAATTATGTTATTTCCACTCAGAGTAAGTTATTAAATAAGTTTTAATCTAGTACCGTGACTTACAAGATTTGATAATTCTTGCTCCTGATAGTAATATTATTTAATATCAATTTTTGTAAATGAAGTTCTGTATAAAGCACTAAATTATACGAAACGTCTACAATATTTGTTTCACTTGAATTTAATGTGCAATAAAAATCTTTCAATAATGTTTTAAATATCTACCAATAAATTGCGTAAGTAACATATCATAAACATATATACATATACATATACATACACATATACATATACATATACTTGTACATATACATATACATATACATATACATATACATATAATAAATATCATATACATATACATATACATATACATATACTATATATATACATATACATATACTATACATATACATATACATATACATATACATATACATATACATATACATATACATATACATATACATATACATATACATATACATATACATATAATATACATATACATATACATATACATATACATATACATATACATATACATATACATACTACATATACATATACATACATAATTAACATTTTTCAAACACGTACTAGTTAAGCATCCGTTTATAATAATTATTAAAGAAAATGTAAAATTTTTCACTTCCTGAAGTGTTCAGTAAAACTATAAACATGACAAACAAAACGCTTGATGCACACAAATAATTTCATGTAAATTTCCGCCATTGAAGCTAAGCATTATATTAATACACACGCACACGCAAACGCACACGCACACAGACACGGACACGGGCACGGGCACGTGCACGGGCACGGCACGGAACGCGCACGCACGCACGCTCGCACGCACGCACGCACTCACACACACACACACAGATATATATATATATATATATATATATATATATATATATATATATATATATATATACTAACTGTTCAGATATAAAGAATGTAGGGGTTAGGGATCAATTTGAGGGGAAATAGATTATATAAGATTTTATTTGATGAATATTTAATGTTTTTATATTCTGAATTGAATTGACTTATATTGCGTTTAAGTATACTGCTGGTATTATTAATTGGTTCTATATTATGTGGACTCCACGTTATATCAAAGATTTTGTATGTTAAATGTGCCTTACTAAAATTTATACTATAACGCATGCGTTGCGTATTCAATGAACTCAAATACCAAACTGTCAGATTTGCTAAATGATGACTTCTTAAAATTGTGATTTTAACTTGGTAATTTAACTTAAAATTTGGAAATAAAACTAAATTTCTACTTGTTTTACAGATGTTTACACAAGTATTGCATAAACATTTACACCTATAGATAAAAATAATAAATGCAGGAAATCACACAAATAAAGAATACAACTAGCAGGGTTAAGACCAAAAATTAACTCACATGTGCATCGTCATATCTGCAAACGGATGTTTTCATACAGCTGGTTCCAATTATACGCGTAAGCTCTTTCCAATCGATGATCGAAGTTATTGATCCACCACGTTCGCTGCTGCAATACGTCCAATAATTCCACACTGGCCCTCAGATTAATGGTTGCTTTTGTTGTGGTAAACGTACTTATTATTTGCTTAAAAGTTTCACTCAACCACTAAATTTATTGATAGTAATATTAATTTAATTGTTTTAAAATGTTTCAATAATTATCGGTTGATGTAATGTTTTAAAGTTGTAGAAATTTTAAATTAATATCACTTTTCTCTTTAGCATCCGAATGGAACACCAATTATTAAAATGTCGCAGCAGGAATAAAATACCAGTTAAAAGAAAATGAATACAATTTTATTTTGGAAAACGTAACCACAAATAAATTCAAACAACCGAACTTTTTTAAACTCGTCAAACATTAATCGTAACAACTGTTAAGTTCACTTCGTAATAAACTTTACGAACATGGACAAATATCGGTAACCTAACTTTATTTAACAAGTGTAGGTTAATAACAATTGTTTCTGAACTTCTCGTCTCTCCGTTAAACTTGTATTAAAATCTCTCGATAATAAATGTGGTTAAATAACTTACTTGTTAACACAAACACTACACTTTTTTAAACTTTGCAAAACAACTGGATGAAATAAAAAAAAATAGAGAGAGATTCTGCTCAGGAGCAATTTTTTATGTACCCATCTGTTAGTTACAACATTTTCAATTTTTTTTAGAAGTGCAAACAATGTAACCAAGTCTATAATTGGTCAGAATAAATTCGAAAACTTAACTAAATTATAAATTATGCTATAACTTTCTTATAAAGCTACTGATTTAAATTTTCAAAACAGAAATGAAATCTGTGCAAAATTCCGCACAATTTGATACCAAACTTGGTATAACTCCTTTAAAAATTTTACGAATTGACTTATTCTAAACTGAAATTGCTTATATCTAAAAAATCTTACTTTCTACACTTAAATAAACTACATATACGTGATCTGGACGAAAATTTGAATTAGAAAACATTTATTATATGTCCAAAATCTTAAATTTAGAGGAAAATTCTGTTTAACATACGAAATTTGTATAGTTAACCCCATTTCACTATATTTATGTTCAAATGAATTGTACAAAGTAAATTACTGTATGGAAATGGGGAAAATCTCCTATTAATCACATTAACAAATCATTTTAAACTCATATTAATCAAAAAAACTATAAATTTGTAAAATTTAAAACTTAACCTAACTTAATTTAAATGTACAAATAATTTGCGTTTATAACGTTCAAATTAATCAAAATGTTATTCATATAACTTATAAAATTTGTCTTTATCATTTTCAATGTTCACTTTGTTTGTATCGTTTAAATTTAAGTCACTTTAATAAACCATATTGTCTAACACATTTCTTCAAAAATCTTACATAAAAATGTATTTGTATGTAAATTTCTTTATGTAAAATTGTTATGTACATTGTGCTAAATGTTTACTCTGCACCACTTTGTTTGTCGCACATCCACTTCCATTTATACTGTGAGTAATGATTAAATTATGTTCGTACTGTAACCCTTTTTCGAATTTTAACATTTTTCCTGCATTTTATTTTACTTATAATATGTCCCTAATATAAACATAACTCTACACTGTGTGTTAAACACTTTTAAAACATCCAAATGCCGAAATACTTTAAGTGAACTGTAATTTAATGAAACAAAACTACGTACTTAAACGTACTTACAGAAATAACTTAATTTAACCTTCCTGACATGTTTTTATGTAGCACAATGCTTTTCATGACTGAACCAAACTGTACAAATTTTATTAAGGCTGTTTTAACCAAAACAAATCCACTTTCTTGCAATCGTATGCCAAATTACATCAATTAAATGCATCGTAAAAGTATCGTACTTGATCTCAAATTGTTCTAAACAAATTACCAGCTTAAACTCTCCAATCCCTGTCTTCATCTTATCTAACCATCTCAATATATATATATATATATATATATATATATACATACATATATGGTATTTATGATATATTTACACAAAATGTTTTAATACGTTGCAATTTGTTTTCAACCTCTTTCCAGTAGCGTAAAATAAACTTGATATTAATGTACATAAAACAATACTGAATTCAGGATAACAAAACAAGAAAAATGCAACCAAATAATTGTTTCACTTCACACACCGGTGTAAGTGTAACGCAATATGTGCTCTTTACATAATTAAATTATAAATCATAATTAAATAAACGGTATTATTATTATACATTATACAGTTTATCCATTTCGATATAACAAGAACACGTATCGTCGCAGTAGTAACTTCAGAATTAAAAACTGTGAATTAAGTGTCCGAACAGGCTGATAGAGTATGAAAACGCAATGAAGGGAGACTGCATCGTATTTTACTTAAAATTAGTAGGAACTTTAATAATTTAAATAGGATTAAACTGCGTTTAAAATGACAAATTAATACAACCTTTAAGCTACAAAGGTTAACAATAAAAAATGCCATAATCAAATAACAGAATTAACTAAATTTGATTACATTAAAATGACCTAGCAAATTTTTTTAAAACTTTAATTTAAATGTAAGAAATACAACAAAGAAATGATTATTGTGACTGTAGTGGTTATTGCACATTGCAAACAGGATATGTGTGTTTAGTTTCATTTTAATTTTAACAATAATGCGCTAATCAATCAAAACTTAATTGGTAAACCGCTGTAAAGGGACGCCGTCAGATATCCCAATTTTTTATTATTATTAATTAGTTTCCTAAAGTTTGCTAGCAAGACCCCGTCCTTTATCAAAATTTTCCTGTCATGATTAATTACTTGCTAAGTAAAATACCAGTACTGATGTAATATTCACGGAATTTATTAAGATAAAGTTACTCGCTAAATGCACAGGTGCAAGCAATTATAAAAATTCGTAGAAGTTTTAGTAAAAGTTAAGCATATTTCATAATGTTGCAGAAAATTGCACAATAATTAATCATGCATCCTCCCTCCAGACGTAAATCCCAAAAACGTTTAAAAGTTTGTATACGTCAAAGCATCTTCCGCCAAGACTGGCTTACGGAATCTCACCAACAAAGTTTCGTAACCACCCTCGCGAATTCTTTACAAAAACGCGGCACGCGTTGCAAAAGGAAAATAAATCGGTGGTGGCGAAAATGGATCGGTCTAGAAACATCTCTCGCTACCAGAAGCTCGCTACCAGAAGAATCCGAATAGAAATCGTGTGCTCTATCGTCGAGTTCGCGCCGACTACTACCGTTTAAAACTGCCAACCTGTAACCGCGTCCGAAGTAGAAAACGCGACACCGCGACTTGATAGCATCACCGAAGTCAAAGGGTTAGAGTTGCAGAGATCTAACGTTGAATGTACGTAAGTGGAGATACCTACGGCACTATACACTGGTGATAGGGATATGCAGGGGTTGTAAGCCCGACATACTCTTTCATTACTAGACACCTACACTGTGGTGTTTGGAAGGTAGCTTCCCGACATTCCATTGACCGCCGGAGATCGTTTTGTTTGGTTTAACGGGTGGTTGCCCAGATTGCTAACAAAGGAGACCCACACACACACTTACACTGTGGAGTTTGGAGGGTAGTTGCCCGACATTCCATTGACCGCCGGAGATCCTTTTGTTTGGTTTAACGGGTGGTTGCCCAGATTGCTAACAAAGGAGACACCCACATACAAATTTACTCTAACACTAACACTAAAAACACCTCGACAAACGTACCAGCAACCGCAGAGTACCTGTAACTAAAACCTCGTCGGAAGATTAAGCTGAACACCTAGTTAACGCCGTTAATATCAGTAATATAGAAACGTAACCGTAAAAACTAGACGTGTTCGTCAGTATTAAATTTATCGCCTGTAATAAAACCGCCGCCGCCACCACCGAGAAACGTAAGTTACACCGTTTGTAATTAATAAGATTGTTACCTGTAAACAAGACATTATCCGATAATATATTTCGTGTTAAATAATTCAAATCATTATTGTTAGACGCGAAAAATTCACTTTAATAGAAAACGAAGGTTTTATATTTTAAAATCGGCCAACATAACAAAAGTATTTTTTATTTAAATAAAAACCTGTGTACTAAAGTAATTAATACAGGAAAAGAAACAAATAATCCTCAGCTACCGTATAGAAGCTACCTTCAAAACGAAAAGCTTTCATTTATTTAAAAAGGGCAAAATTGAATTTAAACGTGAATGAGTTTATTTTCATAAGAAAAGCAGGTATAAAATTAGATTACTTTTATACATTTTAAAACCGACCGCTTTAAAATATCGACTATTTCTTTAAAGGCAGAGTATTGAACTCGGTGTTTTAACGCACACGTGTTTATAACAGGGTTATCTTGCTATCAACTTCTGTAGTTTATACAGGGACGCATTCAGGTAAAATTATTTATTTTATTTCGGCAGTTAAACAATATAAATTGAAACCAGTCAAAGGACGTAAATTAAAAGTCAAAACCCAACCCTTCTATTAATGTTACATTGCAGAAATTCCAGAGGACCACCTAACCCTCCGTTCCAGGACCAGTCAGGAAGGGGAGAACCACCGGAAAATATATTTTGTATTTATATCTTAGAAGTAGTTTACAGTAACGGAATTAGTTTTATAAAAAGATAATAGGGAATAAATGTATATAAACTTCTTTTATCTATTTGTTCAAAGTGCCGAGAGCCTGAATAACAAACCCCGATCCTTATTTTGCAAGTACAAAATCCGACTGAGCTAAAAAGGGCAAAGTGAAAATTATTCATTAGTAGTAATATACTTAACAGTAAACCTCTATTTCCGTCCCGACGAAAGGGAGGGGGAAGTTCTTCAAAAAACAGCAATAAGCATAGACGTTCCAAAAGTTTAAAACTAAGACGTACCATTATGCTTTTTTTAATTGCAAGGTGAAAAACCTATTTAATCGAAGATTTCCTTTTTATCTATCTGTATATTTACATATCTCAATTGCTTCTCGCTGTAAACGAATATAATAATGAGTTTGCTTTGATAAAGTTTCATTAACATCAAATTTAATTCCATTTTTAATTTATTTAAAGCATGATCCGCTACAGCAGATTTGTGTGTTTGATTCAATCTACAAAATCTCATATATCCTTTGTATATAGTAACCAAGCTACGTTTGGTTGTCCAATGAACACTTTTTCAAAAGAACAAATCAAATTATACACTCCAAAAGCACCACAGTGTTCAGTGTTGGTCATAATTTTTTGTCATAATCATTACATATACACCGATTAGGAATTAAGTCAAACGCATTTCTTTGACCCGTAAGAATTAAATCTTATTATTTTACGGTACTGGTCATCATTTTCATTTACAAGAAATGTTGTGTGCAGAATGACCCTGTTATAGACAAGGAACTACCTGAACTGTTTTAGTTCGTGTTAGCAACTCGGATTTTGCGCATATTTAAAAATTTTTTTTGCTTTATGGTGTAAGTTACGCCTTTCGCAACTTTGTTACACCAAACAAATAGGTTTTGATTCGCTTATTATTATGTAAATGCCTGATAATTTGACATTCATAACAGTTTACTAAAAGATAAATTACTTGACCAACTAGCACACTGGGTCCAAATATTTATATGTACGATTGCCAATGTAATTTATTGCTCGTCATTTACGCGCGCTTAATAATTTTATTTTTCTTTAATTATTGTTTTAATAGATGTTTTAATGATACACGTTTAGAAATGACACTTTGGTTTGTCAATGGCCAAATATTGAAAGAGGTTTAACGTGGGTGTGTAATATCACCAAACTTATGTATTACCATGTAAATATTGTTTGGCACGGGTAAAATTGTAATTCACGTAATTATTTAAATTGAATGCAAGATATCAAAATTATTGCAGTTTGCTTTGGGAAAGGAATGACATTGCATGTGATATTGGAATGGATGATAACCTAGAAATAACGGTGCAATATATGAAAATGCAAATTTTCATCATTATTACACATAATTAAAATACTTAGCTTTTTAGTGTCTTTAATGGTGTATTTCCGTACTTTTTGTGTTCACTAGTAGTCAAATCTTTTGAAAATGTTTCTATATCACACAAATTTATGAAATAAATTTGTTTGAACATCTTACGCAATTCTAAAAGATTTTACTACTACTGAAGACGGTAACTGTAGGTGTTATCGAAACGTATACATTTGTGTAAAACACACACAAAAAATACGCCATTAAAAACCAAAAAGGCAGTGTTTTTATTTAGCGTTCAACGTGTGTCTTAAAACGACAAATTCAACCTCAAATATATAGTTTATCAAGTTCAGTTTATTTTTTTTCGAAAAGCCACGACCTTGTAGCTATGATTGCAATGAACACATGGAATAATAAAGGAGATTGCCAAATGAAACTAAATATAGGAATCCTTTAATTTTTGTTATTTTTAATTAAACATTTATCAATTGTTTTTACACAATTGTTCATCATGCATAATTGATAACACGAAAGATATAAAATGTTGCAAATGGGGTTTCCAAACCACTTACACAAAAAATGAAGTCAATACTCATATTAAGTGGTTTAATTGCACTTCTATTAGCGGTTTGTAGAAGCTTACAAATATGCATGTTTTAAATGATAAATATTTTTTAGGGCGCCGTTGAACTTTCGTCCCGTGGAAAAGAGTGTGCGATAAAATTAGGTGTTGAAGAAACGACAGTAATTGAAAAAGGGTTCAGTAAAACAGGACTTGATTTAAACGACGACCTCTATAGAAAAATAGCTTTATGTGTTGTTGGTGACTTTATTGGTGAAAATAATCAACTGACAATTGATGATAAGGTAATGGACTACGCTAAGGTTTCGTTTAGAAGATTGTTAAAAGGTAAAGAAGGTTCACCTGAACAGGTTGCTGAAGAGAGTATATTATATTGTAAAAATATAAAAGGAGAATCAAAGGAAGATGCGGCTGCAAAGGTATTGAGGTGTATAATAAAGAAGAGTTTTGATACAGCTGGTGATTACTACTAATTATTGGCAATTATGTAAATATCTTTTCTTGCAATAAAAGATAACAGCAGAACTAGTTTTGCATGAAAGACATTGTTAATAAAAGGTACGAAATATGTACTTACTGATTCTCCAAAATTTTTGGAAAATGCTTTCTAGGTTAACCTAATAAAACTACTTTAGTACTTTTTAGAGAAAAGAGCTAAGTAGGTATTCATTCTTCTAGGAAAGGAAGCAGAACAGTATGCCCTTGTCAATACAATGACTGAAATATCAAAGATAATAAAAAAAAACTTCTTTGTTAAAGCAAAATTGTAGTGTTGCGTGTCTGAAGCTAAGTCTTACTTATAAGGGATCTAGAAAAATTCACCGCCAACAATTCACCGAAAGTAAATTCACTGCCACAATAATTCACCAAAGCTTTTACTAAAATTAGATCAAAGCTTTATGAGCAATAGTTATCAATAGTATTTACTTCCTATCAAACTGATTTTCATTCAATAACACTTATTTTTTATGACAGAGGAAAAATAAGTTTGTGTGGAAGCAGTCTACAGAATGTCATTATGCACCCCACGCGGCGAACGCAAAATGCAATATTGCGTCAGTTGCCACGGGCAGCGGACACAAAATACCTTTGTGTACGCTCAGTTAATACTAGCAGTATGATAGATGGCGCCTTGTGCCGATTTTTTAGCAACTTTGTATACAAATAAATTTAGGTACATAATTCAACGAATTATACTGAAAATTGCAATTTCATAATTTTGGTACTGACGGTGCACATAAATAATTTGAATTTAATTATGTATTCATATTTATTTAACGGTTGCATACAAATTATGTATACGCCACGGGCGAAAAATGTCTTTGACGTCCTCAAGATTATCGGTTTCGGCCGCGAGCGCCCTTACCCGGCAATTTCCCGTCAAAATAGCATTTTGCGTCCATGGGATAGAAATAACTATTCTTTATATATAAAATTTATTTTTAATAAAATTAATATGACAACACTCATTTCTAATTTTCCTATGGAGGTCTGTAATTGAATACTCTATACACAATATTATACCATTACCAATTAATTAGTTATAGCTGCTAAGTTCATTTACACATCCCTCACATTCATATACGTTAGTAGAATGAGCTCACTTGCGTCTAATCGGATGACGTTATAGGCCACGTCCACTTCTAACTGATTTATCGTGCACGCACGTACTGTCCCAGGCATCGCGTTCTAATTGGATAGCCTAAAGGCAGACCAAGCCCCCTAGTTTCTGATTAGTGGAGTCCATTTTGCGAGTGTAGCATGTTCTCGGGTCTTCACCCTCTAGGCGGGTAAAACTAGAAATTTGAAATAGCATTCTAAGAATGGGCCTTCAAGACAGGTCTGATTGGTTGTGTGTGCGCCCAGGTCTCGCGTTCTGATTGGCGGACCTAACGATAGGCCACGCTCCTGGTTTATGATTGCCAGTAGTCATTTTTGTTTTTGGGGTCATTTTGTTTTTGAATTCCGTTTCACAACGACGTCGTATACAATTTTAATCGTGAGTCGTAATTGAAAATAGTGGAGTATCAAGACACCTAATGCTATGTATTCTGATTGATTGGTTTTGTTTTGTGGCGATACCTAGTGAAATATTTTTTTAAAAACTAATGAATGTAAATTCAAGATGTTCATATGAAGCGAGTTCTATTAAAACATCTTGGTTATTATCGGTAATAGAAAGATAAAGGGGTTTCAATACTTTATTTTCGCAAGTGTATCATTGTTAATAAAACAATCTAATCACCATAGAGCCCTGTTATTGCCTGCCAACAGGGTCTACACAACTGTATCTGGCCTGGTAGTGTTGGCACATTACATGACCAGCAACACGCCTCCGGGGTATGTGGGCTTCACAGAGGTTTAACCCTAGCTGTAGAGGTACAGACCACACTTCACAAGTATGCCGACCCTATAAAAGTGTATAAGGTTAATAATAATAACAATAAAATGTAGTTCTCAATACTCACCATAACTTCCCGACATGCAGAGACGCACATCTTAGTATCTGGTATGATTGTGAACCTTGACATGTGTGTATATGTATGCTACGTTATTGATTCTTATACACACAGACACGTATATAATAGAATACTTATATCTTTGGTTTTTTAATGGTGTATTTTAAATTATACAATCTAAACGTTTCGATAACACTTACAGTTATCTTCATCATTAGTAATATCTGTTAAAAATTGTAGAGATGTTGTAAACGATTTTGTCAAAGTTGAAAAATTAAAACATAAACGTCAGACTACTATTAATATAACAAATTATTATAAGATTTTGTTATGAACGAATAAGTTCAAAGGTAATTATGTAATTAAATATTATTAATTTTATTAAATACATAAATAAAAGTTTACCTCGTAATTCGAACCTACGACTGTACTGCTAATACGCTACCAACTGCGCCACCAAGGTTCAAGCCAATCGATGCAAATTTTGTCTTTATGTATGTAGAAATATTACCTTTGAACTTATTCGTTCATAACAAAATCTTATAATAATTAATATTAGTCAAGTTGCTTTGGAATGTGTGAATCCTTGCGATATTGCAGGCTCACATACCATTAATGTAAGTAATTTGATTGTAATCTCATTATATTTAGAATTTACATCAGTTCTACATACATAAAGACAAAATTTGCATCGATTGGGGCTTGAACCTTGGTGGCGCAGTTGGTAGCGCGTACTCTAGCAAAGTACAGGTCGTAGGTTCGAATCCTACTCGAGGTAAACTTTTTATTTATGTATTTAATAAAATTAATAATAATTATTAATATAACAGTTTGAGAAACGTATAAAGCCAACTATAAAATTAAATTTTAGTAAAGAATAACTAGGTCATTAAAAATTAAATATAGCTAACCTGTCTTAAAGATGACAAACCAGAACACTCTCTACGGCGAAAGCTAACAATCAAAAATGTCAGCAAAAAACACATTTAACAAAATTTAATCAACTTATGATGTAAGTGTAAAGTTGTGAAAAACTTCAATTTGAAAATGATAGAAGCATTGACAAATTTAAACATCACATCAAATAAAATAATCCAGTTAAATCTGACAAAGAGATATCTTGATCAATAGGTGTAAGTGTTATTAACAATGAAAAGCATAATGCAGAACGTTTCTTGTAATTTTTAATTTTAATCTTAATTTCAACTACTTATGTTAAATTATAGTGCTGTTGTAATTTAACATATAATTGGTAAAGAATTTGCTTCAAGGTCTAGGAAAAACACAGCAAAAAACCTAGACATACCAAAAGTTAAAATTAAAATCAAAATTAAGACGTAACATTATGCTTTTGTTTAAATTATAAGATGCCAAAGCCTATTTAAATGGAGATTTTCTTCTTGTCTATTAAAATTATTAGGGTGTTTATATATTTCAATAGCTTCACGTTGTAAACGTATTTCCATATTCTCAAATTGAATGCCATGATTTAGATTATTCAGGGCATGGTCAGCCAGCCACAGCAGACCTCTCTGGTTGACCTAATCTACAAAATCTCATATATTCTTTACGTCTTCTATCAAAGCTACGTTTTGTGGTTCCGATGTATACTATTCCACATGAACAAGACAACTTATAAACTTCGGCAGATGATAAAGGGTTTGACACATCTTTAGTTGATCTTAAATGTTCTTTAATTTTTCTTGCAAGTTTAAAAATAGTCCTAATGCCATATTTAATTAGGATTCTTTCAATCTATTTGTAACATTAGCTATAAAAGGAAGAAAAGCAGTACCAACATTAAGAACTGGTTTTTCTTTAAGGTTACGCCTACAACGTGTAATAACATTATTAATATCTGTAAGTGAATATCCATTATCTTGTAAGGTATTTGTTAAATATTTATATTCATCCTTCAAAAATTCAGGGTCACAAATTCGTTTTGCTCGGTCTACTAAAGATTTAATTACACCAATTTTTTGACGTGGATGGTGAAAGAACACTGAAAATTACGTTGTTGAATCTATTTACATGACTCGTTTTTCCTGTTTAAACCTGTTCACGCAAACAATCCCGAGTAATTAAATTGTGCATTTAAAAACCGCTGAATTACGGTTCAATTTTACTTACAGTTCATACGTTGTGTTAAAACTGTGCTATAATGTCAAGTTTACCAATTCCTATGCTTTTAAATATTTTTGAGAGTGCATCGATGTCTGAAGACTTCATTGTACAAATGTACATTGTTGATCGTGCAGTTGGTGGTGAAACCATCCCCGAGGTGATATGGGGCGTCTTCAGAGGATACGTGATGCTGTGATAAAAATGCAGTCCCAATTAGTGTCCGTGGTAAGTAACACTACAACTTTCTCTAAAATCTGTTGTTAATACTTCTTTATCATCCCAAAAGTTAGCTAAGGTAGAAAGTCGTGTTATCTGTGGTGGATGTGGTGGCGTAGTACAACTATTTAAAAACGCTGGACAACCCGATGTATGTAGAATAATTTTTATAAATGCAAAACTGTATTGTTTGCTGCACAATCCATCATATTTGAAATAATTACGTAATTTTAAGTTAGTAATCGATGTGTTGTTTCTAGAGACCATCAACTTCTTCAGATGTCCATTGTGTGTGCGATACTCATATTCCACCGCAATCTACAGATACGGCCGTGAACGTCGCTATAAGTACAGACAAACAAAACGCATAACTAGACTTGTATTTGTCACATCTTAATTTGAATTTTTAATTTCATAGTATACGCTGGTGAACCTACCAATTTGCAGACACATGGAGGAAAAGAATTCTACAATGAGAATTTTACTAAACTAATGCAACGTTATGGACTCAATCATTACTCCACCTATAGCACAAAGAAGACTGCAATAGCGGAACGTGTTATCAGAACCATTAAGTGTGCTGTATATAAGTCGTTCAGCCGCCAAGGTAAATACAAATGGATTGATACAATTGATACCGTGACGATGGACTATAAAAATGTTAAGCAGAGAACTACAGCAATAAAGCCCAAAGACGTCGGTAATCATACAATGCTAGAGGCTTACACTTACATAAAAACATTCGATATGAATAGATGTTGTGCCGGTGACAGTACGAATCAGTAAATTTAAAAATATTTTTGCCTAAAGATACCCAATTGGTCTAGTGAAATATTTAAGATTGTGAAAGTTCACACCACTAACCCCACCACATGCATGTTGGAAGACATGAAAACAACACCTATACTAGGGGTGTTTTATGAACACTCATTATAGAAAACAAAGTACCCCGATGTGTACCTGGTGCAAGAATAATAAGTTATTCGTAAAGTGGTGGAGATTGGATGAAAGATAATGGATCAATAGAGACGATATTGTTTTATAACGTTTATTTTATGTAGCCGTAGGAATAGTTTGTATCAGAGAATGTAGCTTTCAGATGAAATAAAACACTTAAAAAAATATGATTGTATTTTATTATTTCATCATCTTATATGGTAAACCTAAAGTACTTCTATAATCATTTAAATTACTGGATGGTCATATTCCCGAATGTGGTGCAAATGTCCATCCAAATCAGAAATTTGTTTCACTTTTATAGATGTTTCCCAATATACAGTAGTAAGTTGTGTGGTGCATCTCGTTTTCCCAGGCTTGAAATATATTTGTGATGTTTTGTTCTAATAATATTTCAATCAAAATATCGAGACACTTGTAATTAGCATAATATTCTGCCTTCTTAATACATTCAGTTTTAATAAAGTGTCTTTATAAGCAGAATTAATATTTTCTAATCTAGACTTAACGCTTCTAGAATACACAATAAATCACCCCATAACAAATTGTATACGTAAATTTTAGTCGGTATGTGACCAAGTGAATTCATATCGTTTAAGGTCCTATCTACTTCATTAGACGTTAATTAATTCTAACCTTTAGTGGAACACAACTTCCTAAAACATTTGATAGTATTGTCTGATTAATTTTTTTTATCAAATAATGTCTTAATAATAACTTCATCAGTACGCTTTCAGTTTATAGCACACCAGTTAAAACACATCAGGAATAACAATGTGTTGTAATATATTCAGTACAAATAAATAGCTTTCAAGGGAGGCTTTTCCCATCAAAGAACGCTTCAGGTACTTTCTGTAGATTTGATCACTACTGTATCACAGTTCTTCTTGCAATTTGCTTTCAAGACTACTCATAATGAATTGTTTTCTGAAACAGAAGAGAAAATTCTAGCTTCAAGGTCTAGAATCAGTAAAATTAAAATCTACTAATCGTTTATCATCGTAAGGATTAAGTATTACTTTATTCTGTTTGATTGTAAACACATCATGTTTCGTTGACCTTATCAGATATTGATATTGCCTTATTACGTTATCATCAAACAAAACATGTTTATAATCATGTATCGTGATATGTGTGACACTTGCTTGGGTAGAACACCTCTTTCATCAACAGTGTAAGCATGCAGTTTTGTTCGAAGTCCTACAAATTTTACATAATTTTACCATAATTTTCATCTTTCATTACACCGGGGGCTCTTATTTACTACTGTAATTTCATATACATTTTTTCATTTAATCAGATGTATCAAATTTATCAATGTCCTCTTTCGTAGACATTCAGAGACATTAGGAACTGAAAAGGCGTATATGAGACTGTCTGTATCCGTGTACAACAGCTTAGGATCATTAGGAAATTTAGATAGCGTGTAACAATAATGAAAATTGTGTAAAAATGAATGAAAATTGTGTAAAAATGCTTTTGAAACGTCTAAAACACCGAAACCTTCATATATAGGCCTATTGAAATATACTTCTGGCTTATTCATTTCAGCGATAAGGGTGTCATTGCTAAATATTGTACAACTATGAAAATTTGGTTTTGATATGTAAGCACGAGCACCATAGCGACAATCCCATTTCATTACTAAACGTATATCATTATATTTAGGTACATTTTCTATCAGTTTCCTAAAACACTATTGATCATTAATTTATAAAAATTTTTGTCAAACTCATTTTGAAATTGCTGACGCTTGACGGTACTGAAATCCACATATTTTTTAACCACCGGGACTGTTTAAAACGTAATAGTGTACTTTTACCAACTTTAAACCGTACTTGAAGCATATCTACAAATTTCTGTAATAAATTAAATAATTACGTTTTGGATACAATGTACGCATTAAAATTTTTAATTTTGGAATCAGGTACGGGCTGAACCACATGTTCGGGTGCCGATGGTGTATCACAGTGACTCTCATGTAATTCTATGGGATAGTTTAAATCAAACTCGGTTATATAACCAATTTACGAATCATCAGGATGGTTTATTAATCCACAGTTTCTAAATTAGCTCCATTCACAAAAGAAAAGTCTCCAAATTGTAAGAATTCTAACATGGTGGCTCCATGCAAGTTATTCACGTCATAGTACATTAATTACACAATTACGGAAGTGAGATCAGTTTTTCCTCCCATGTACTTATTGTTACCTTTAGCATACCGATTAGAACATTGAGATACCCCACCTCAAATTCGTCGCTCAATAAACATTAGCATATCAATATCTGTAAATAATTTTAACTTTACTTGCGTAATTTTAAGCATAGCATCGAATGCTAAACCGGGGTCAGTATAATAGTGCACAGGATCAAGTTTGTAAGGACTTAAACAAGTTTGTCGAAAATTTTCGAAAATGCCAGTTAAAAGTACAACGTCGGTTTTTAGGTACAAATTTGATTATTCCCCTAACAATTTAGTATTAAATTTGCTCTAAACATTAACCGCATGTGCAAAACTCGCAGCATTCATTATTCATTCACTATTAAGATGACTGAAAAACGTTTCCTTGGGAGGGAGTCTGGCCTCGCTTAATTTATCCTCAAGTACCAATATATTTATAAGGAAACACGTTTGCGAACTAGTAGAGGAAATTCTTCATCATTGTTGCAGTAACAACTTTTTACTGTTTTCCAAATAGTCTTAAAACTTTTCAATACTACTACTCATAAATCTGGAGTCAATAAATCTAAACCTAATTTTACTTTCGTGAAAAAGATATATCTTTCTTTGTTTATAGGCAGTAGTGAAATGTAACCGGTAACAGTAGCCAATTCTCTAACGAAGAAATGGTAATCATAACCTGACAAATTATGAAATACAACCGGTATAAAGAAAGAGTATAAGTTTAGGTTCCCCGAAATGCTCCAATAAAATGGTTATAGACTCTGACTTTTATATCATATTCAGTAAATCGTTTTACGCAAATGCGACGAACCATGGCGTTTTCAAATTGCTCAACCTGTGTGGGGCTTAAAGTATCCATAGCAATTCCGTAATTTAATGTTCAATACTTTGAAGTTCTTTAACAAACCATTGAATGCAGCGATTTCCTTTCTAAAGTCTAAATCGTGATAAAGACTCATTGTATGAACTCTTTAAATAGTAAGCAATGCTGAAGGGTATATGTTTGGAGTGAAATAGAATATTACTTTCGATGTCTGTTATATTTGTACACTTTTCCCTGGAATACGAAATTTTTGAACTGCAGAAACATTTCTGCTTCGGTAGGTAGCCTGACATCGCATCGATTGGGTTGATGACAGCGAGTGACATGTTTTTGTAGGTAATCCGAAGAAAAGGGACTCAAACATCGATAACAAATAAATTTCTTGTGCTCCCTATTCTTTACCGGGTGGCCTCTACCGAGAATAGCTGTTAACGTTGCTAATATCACATGAAATACTTTCTAACGTCTAGTAGGACCTGTTACTTATGATTGCGGAGTACCTTCACACGCTTCAGCTTGTTACGTTTGCAATAATATTCACAAGACAGTCACATACATTAACAGATTTACATGTATCTAACCTTAAAATATTATTTCAACATTCAATCTTTACATACAACACAAAATGGCATAATGCATCAAACGATCAAACTGTCCCTCCAGGAGAAAACAAACATGCTAGAAGATGTTTTAGTGCGGGGGGTCAATACTAAAAGAACCGGTTGAGTTACTTTTGGATGAAAATGTACCAATAATTTCGATAGTAGGCAGTGATGCTGGGGACTTTTGCAAGGTTTGTTAAAAAGTAAGTATATCTTACCCAATTTATTGTTTTCATGTAGTGATTTACTTGATAAATGTGTTATTAATGTATCCAATTATTTTGTAGCATCACACCTGAAACTTCAGTTACGGCTTTATCGCCACGAACGCAGCCACCTACACTCCAATATGGAGGAAAAAAATTGGATTTAATTCGACCCCAATCTCAAGATCCAACCCTCCAAACTCAGGACCCGACAGAGCTCCAAGAGTTCAAAATAAAGAGTTTGGTGGCTCAGAACATTTTATCACAATACAAAAACCAAAAAAAATCGGAAGTGAAAATGTGCAACAGTCAACGGGGGAGTTGGCTGCAGCCAACAACTTACATATTGCGCGCAAAAATATTAAAAACGCTCAAAATACTTTACAGATATTAGATAGTTTAGACATTTAAGTTAATTTATCTATAATTAGGTACTAACCAGTTTTGTAATTGTTTTAATGTAGTTTCTTTAGTTTTAAATAAATACTTAATCATGTATGCTTTAGTATTTATCGTAGAATACCCATCTTATATATAAAGAGCGCGAAGATAAGCCGACCTGCAGTTAAAAGTGAAAAAAAGCTTGTGTTAAATAAAACCTTCATTCAAAATATTAGTCTCAAATGTATGTGCAGGGAAAAATGTTAAACCGAAAAAATTATTATTATTAGTAATAACTTGCACATTAAGAAAATCATTAAATACAATCATGTAAAAATAATTACCAGAAATTTATAATTAAGTACTTTTGTGATTGTTTAAAGTAGTTTTCAGTTTCAAATAAATATTTAATTTTTATGTATTATTATTAATTATCGTAAAGTAAATAGCATGTGAAGATAAGCTGAAGTACAGGTAAAAGTGAAAAGTGTTAAATAAAAATTTAATTCAAAGCATAATTAGCTTTTGATATATTTATATCTATATATTTTTTTAAAGTCAAATACAAGTGATAATGATAAGTTGTACATCAAGGAAAATGTAATTCGCATAAATTAATATAAATAATTAAATTTTATATCTGCACGAGAAACTGCTGAATAAAACGATTTTCTGCACATCACATTTAGTACATTAATACAAAAAAACTGATTTTATTACAACTTTATCCATTTAATAAAATGATAGTAAAACCTAAAGTCCGAGGTCCAAGGTCCGAGTCCAAAGTCCGAAGTTGAGGTAGAGGTCGAGGTCGACGTCGAAGTCGAAATCGAAATTGAAATCGAAATCGAGATCGAGATCGAGATTGAGATCGAGATCGAAATCGAAATCAAGATCGACATCAAGATCGAGATCGAGATCGAGATCGAAATCGAAATCGGAATCGGAATCGAAATCGAAATCGAAATCGACATCGAAATCGAAATCGAAACTGGAATCAGAACCGAAACCGAAATTGAAATCGAAATCGAAATCGAAATCAAAAGCGAAATCGAAATCGAAATCGAAGTCGAAGTCGAAGTCGAAGTCGAAATCGAAATCGAAAATGAAAACGAAATCGAAATCGAAATCGAAGTCGAAGTCGAAGTCGAAATCGAAATCGAAATCGAAATCGAATCTAAATCGAAATCGAAATCGAAATCGAAATCGAAATCGAAATCGAAATCGAAATCGAAATCGAAACGAAATCGAAATCGAAATCGAATCGAAATCGAAATCGAAATCGAAATCGAAATCGAAATCGAAATCGAAATCGAAATCGAAATCGAAATCGAAATCGAAATCGAAATCGAAATCGAAATCGAAATCGAAATCGAAATCGAAATCGAAATCGAAATCGAAATCGAAGTCGAAATCGAAATCGAAATCGAAATCGAAATCGAAAAAACGAGATCGAGATCGGAATCGAAATCGAAATCGAAAACGAGATCAAGATCGAGATCGAGATCGACGCTGAAATCGAAATCGAAATCGAAATAGAAATCGAAATCGAAATCGAAACCAAAAACGAGATCGAGATCGATATTCCATAGTTAGCTTTAGACGTTTATCAAGCTGTTATGTTGATAGCAGGCTTAACTTTGTGCTTTGAATATTCATATTTCATAAAATTGTTTCAACATCTTAATCATTTCTTAAGGATTTCACCACTACTGCGGACAGTAACTGTAAGTGTTTTCGAAACATTTAGATTTGTATAAACATAAATACAAAAGTACACCATTAAAAAACCAGATTTTAAATATGTGTAATAATGGCGAAAGTTTCCATTTTCATAATATTTATGGCTATTTAAATCTGGTTTGGTACGGGTAAAATTGTAAATCACTTAATAATAATTAAATGCAAAAAGATATATATGTAACAAAATTAACAAAATTTGTTCAGGAAAGAAATAACATTGTGTGTGATATTGGAATACTAGGTAACCTAGAAATACGTGCGTAACATGTATGTTAAAACCCACGGTCTGTATACTACTAAACCACGGTCTGTATACTACTACGGTTGCCCCATAACCCGGCTTGTAGGCGTTACGTTACAAGCGAGCAGGGGGAAAGCCTACGTCACTCAGCGACTGTTTGAGCGACCGGTGTATAGTGAAAGCCTGTGAGTGCATGCCGTTCGCAGTTGGAGAGAGTATTTGTTATATTAGTTATTACAGTATTTTCGTGAAATTAAAATTATATTGTTAAAATCAGACAAATGATTAAAAATCTTACCAAGAAGATGACAAAAAAAATTCTGGAACTCAACACAGATATACCAGAAGAAGTAATTAAATGTTTTTTTCAGCAGTGCACCTATATTCGAATGAAATATTTAAATCATAAAAAGAAGGTTAGCATGATTACTCGAAAAAGAAGTGGTGATTTAATTACCGACAAAGTGCAACGCAAACTAAGAAAAATTGTTAAATAACTTCTTAGCTAAACAAATAGTAGAGAAACATCGGGAATTTAAACGAGTTCTGACATTTCAATTCAAATTTGTAATTCAGAAGTCACAACATTACAAATGTCAATTGTAATTCCAGTCTAATACAAATTAAAAAGTAGTAGTAATTCAAACCAAACGAAATTCAAAAATTAATTTTTAGTATGTTTTGCGTTGCTGCTAAGCAGATAAATTGAAATTTAATAATGAACTGCTTAATTTTTAAAAATGTACATTTTTAATTAATACGGTTAAATAACATTTATTATTAATCTGCGTTGTTGTTTGTAATATACTTACGTATGTCCTTAATAATAATAATGGCTTGCCTTATTGTGTCATTTTCGTTTGAAAACAGCATACCTCTGTTTACCACAATAACATATGAATTACGGAACTGCTACATTTAGTTAAGATAAATATTGCTTGTTCTTTTAATTAATTAATTATTACTAAGTTCCTTTACATTAACGCAGTGATAATTTATATACTGGTTATTGTTATTCCCATAACAGTGCTCTAACGCCTAGCTTAAAAGTCGCTGACCGACGTCACACGGTCTGACCTATAAGAGGGCTCTCAGCTGATGAGGCAACCGTAGTAGTATACAGACCGTGGTTAAAACCGACAAATTCAATGTTAAATGTATAATTTAAGTCCAGTTTACTTTTTTTTCGGAAGTGCACGACCCTGTTCCTATGCTGCAAAGAGCGTATGATAGAATAATAAATGAGATTAGTAAATAAAAGTAAACACTGGAAACTTTTAATTAAATATTTATCAATTTTTGCTGCAATTTGTGTACATTAGATAATAGATAAGATGAAAGATATAAAATGTTGAAAATCTCGTTTCCAAACTAGTTAGACATCAAGATGAAAGCATTATTGATTTTATGTGGTTTAATTGCAGTTTTTTAAACGGTTTGTTTAAGTTTACAAATATGCATGTTTTAAATGTCTTTATTATTTTTTTAGAGCGCCCTTGAACTTTCACCCCGTGGAAAAGAGTGTGCGATAAAATTGGGTGTAGAAGAAACGACACTAATTGAAAAAGTGTTCAGTAAAACAGGACTTGATTTAAACGACGACCTCTACAGAAAAATAGCTTTATGTGGTATTGATGATATGATTGGTGATAACAATCAACTTATAGTTGATGACAAGCGAACGGCTGTCCTTAAGACTGCGTTTGATATGTGGTTAAAGGGCAAACATGTTACACCAGAAAAGGTTGCTGAAGAATGTATCTTATATTGTAAAGATATAAAAGGAGATTCAAAGGAAGATACTGCAGCAAAGGCACTTAGGTGTATAGTACAGAAGAGTTTTGTCATAGTCGGTGAATTTAACTAATGACTGTACAGAGAAAGTTTTAAATCATGTAGAATTCTTTTTAGTAATAAAAAATAAAAGATGAACTGAACATCTATTATGAAAAGATAAACTTTCACCATTTTACACATAATTAAAGGACTTAGATTTAGGATTTTAATGGTGTATTTATATTTTATATAAATCTATATAAATTTGTTCTAACACCTCAAGATATTATATTAAAGATATTACTACTGATGAGGACGATAACTGTAATTGTTATCGGAACGTATAGATTTATATCAAATATAACACTATAAAAAGGCACCATCAAAAACCCAAAAGCTGAGTACTTTAATTAAACATCTACCTATTACATTAGTTTTTTACTAATTGTTTAAAGGACATTGTTAATGAAACGTACGATTCATTTATCTATTTCTTATTTAATTAGTCCACAAATACACGCTTTGGGTTCTAAAACATGTATTTTAAGATAAATTATATATATATATATATATATATATATATATATATATATATATATATATATATATATATATCGTGCATCCGGAAGAAGACGGTTACATCTCGAAATTTGGCAAAATGGAGTTAAATGCAGGAATCGACTTAAAATATATTGTTCTATCATGGTAAAAAAGGTTACATGTGAACTTTGCTTGTGGCCCGATAGGTGGATACATGTATCTGTTTGGAATTTTACGTTTCTGCGCAACGCGTACAGGAAAGACTGTGTCATTTCAGTTTATTCGTAACGTTCGTCACGAGTGTTGTGCCAATTTTATATAAAACGGTGACATTTCGTTTTGTCTCATCAAGACTATCAATTTTCATGTAGAAAAAGGAGATATTGTGGTTGATGTTTTTGTTTTTGCCAAGGTAAGTGATATTCTGAGAATATTATTCTATTCAATAAAGTGACAAGTCGAAATATAACTTTATTGTTAAGAGATAGTTAATGCGATTCGTTAACATTTTATTTTTAATGAAATTATATATTTAGTTATAACTTTGTTCACAAACTAAAGCAACTACGTTCGTTTCTTTTCTGCTATGTAACTGTCTTTCCGAAATTTTTTAAGTCGGTAATGTGGGGCATCTACAAATATTACTGTATTGTTGAAAAGTATCGCAAACATGCAAAATATGTAACGTAATTTTCAAAAACAATGATGGTATAAATATTATTTAAAAAAAAAAAGAACGCTGCTAATGATGGACGCTGTAGTATCGACCGATACAAATGTATCTGATGTTGTTTGTGAATCACAACCAACCGTTGCAGGTAATCCAACTACGTTAAACATAACTTAATCTACTAGAAATAATTTAATTAATGAGGCAAACTGTTAAAAGTTTGTTTTACATTTAAATTTTTATACGTTCAGTAAGATATCAAACATTACCTTTAAGGTTGGAAAATCATAATTACTATTAAAAGTTTTAATAAATGTAAAATATTTTTTTTTAAATTCAGGATTAATAGTTAAATAATTATACTTAAATATCGTAATCAGTTTCAGTGCAAAGTATCGTGGATTTTTAAAAAAAATATTTTACAATCATTATGACAGAATGTGAGATGTAACGGTAAAAACAATTAATTACATTTAAAAGTTTGTCTAAAAGTTAAAAGACTTTTTGGAAATTGTAAGATGCGCAAAATTTTAACACTAAAAATATTATTTTATAAAATTTAAAAAAATTAAGTAGTACCAAAAAATATAGTTCTCAAATTGATTTTCGAATCAAGCTAAATTGCAATTTTGTAAATGATTTGGAATTATCGAATAATTTTTTTATAATATCATCTCTCATTTTTAGAAGATGGGTCTCTTGAAGAAGTTACAAACACAATTAATGTCCTTCACGAGCTAGTTACTGAGATATCACCAAATACAGAGATTCGACAGGGAAGTCGTAAACGTTCAACTTCATCTAGTAGCTCATCCTCGTCGTCTAGTAGCTCATCATCGTCCTCTAGTTGTTCATCAACAAGGAATTCATCATCATTACGTAGTAGCTCTCATTTGAATTTGTCATTGCGTTCCAAGAAATCAATAAGTGAAACAGTACTTACTAAAGTTGATTTGCACGAACCTACTTCAGATCCTTACAGTAGTGATGATAGTGTTAAGGACCCTACATTTGAATTATCAGAGAATGATTCAACTATAGAAAATATAGAAAACAGAGTCCCTGAAAACAAATTAAAAGCGAAAAGTTCAAAATCTAACTGCATGTCATAAACCCGTCAAAAACGAAAATTAAATCCTGAATCGTGGAAAAGGAATGTATCCAAAAGGCTAATGAATGCAGGTGAAGGTTATACTTATTTAAGTATTGTAAAGAGACAAGACGGCACTAAAGAAAAGTTAAAAGGAACGTCCAGCAAGATCACTTCTACCTCCATGTGATAATAAATGTAAGCTGAAATGTTTCGAAAAATTACCAGAAGATAAAAGGATGAAGATACTCGAAGATTACTGGAATTTAAAAGCATTGAAAAGCAGAGGAATTCATTTCTTCTAATATGAAAACAGTTTCCCAAGATACAAGTATAGCTATGTAGAAAACCACGACTACCAAATAATGCTTATTATTTTGTTGCAGACAATAGAAATATGAGTGTGAAAAGAATGTTTATGGCAACCATAGCCATAAATAATAAAGTAATACAAACCGTAGTTAAAAAGCAGAAGCAGACAGCGGAAAGGTATTAGAAAGTGACCAGCGTGGCAAGCATGGAAAACATAAGAAAATTGACGAGGAAATAAAAAATAATATTCGAAATCACATACAATCAACACCACGCATTGAAAGCCACTATTGTCGCTCACACACAAGAAAAGAATACATGGAAGGAAGTAAAACAATGGCGGGCTTGCATCTCGATTATAAAAAAATGTATGAAGAGCAAAACAAACCGGTTGGAAACTACCTTATGTACTGCAAAATTTTCAATGAAGAGTTTAATATCGCTTTTCATTTATCCAAAAAGGACCAATGCGAAATGTGTTTACAATATCAAAATTGTAATAAAGAGAACAGACAATCTATGCAAGAAAAATATGATGCCCATATAAAAGAAAAACAAGCAGGGTAGAAAAAGAAACAGATAAAAATAGTATTGAGGAGCACACAAGAGTAATAGTCTATGACATGCAGGCAGTACTACCGTGCCCTACAGACTACAGGAAAAGCTTCTTCATTTTATTATGTCGAAACTAAATGTTCTGAATTTCACTTTATATGATTTAAAGAGCAAAGAAGCAATTTGCTATTTGTGGTACGAAGGCGAGGCTCAACGGGGGGCCACCGAAATTGGTAGCTGCATTTTCGACTTCCTTCAAAGGATGTGTGAGAATACTGACACTGGCGATGGGTTAAATATAATATTTTACTCAGACAATTGTGCTGGGCAAAATAGGAACAGGTTTATCCTTGGTCTTTACATGTTTGTATTAAAATCATTAAATATAAAATCCATTACACACAAATTTTTAATCACTGGACATAGTCAAAATGAGAGGGAGATCAAGAGGTATCAGAAGTCAAATGCAATTTAGGCTCCAGGCCAGTATGCATGTAATACGAACAGCAAAAAAAACCGGAAAACCATACACTGTACATGAATTAAGTCATCAGAACTTCAAAGATTTAAAAGGGTTGGCTTCTGATCTGCTTATTAATTTTCCAAAAAATTTTCGATTTTCAGACGTCAAAATATTTCAAGTGAACAAAAATAATTTGGGAGTTTTATCGTATAAAATCTCATTTGAACAATCAGAATTTAAAGAAATCCAAATTAGTAGAAACCGAAGAACTCAGGATCCGAACAAGAAAATTGACCTCAAGCCAGCCTACAACGAAAAAACTGGAATCTCTGATGCAAAAAAGGGTGGACTAATAGGTTTAATTAAAAATAAACAGTGTGTTCCTTTGTATTATCTTAATTTTTATGAAAATTTGTAAATTCATTTATTCTTACTATTAGTTACTTAGTTTGTTTTCATTTTAATTTTAGGGTTCTGTTTTACTCACTGTACACGTGTATTACTTTACCTTGTAAAATGCGTATAATTTTGCAATTAAAAACTATCCATTATTAGAAAAAATAAACAAAATTTGACGTAACGTTTTAACGCTTCTCCTGAAAAATGAGTCATTTTGAGTTATAACCCTTTTCTTCCAGATGCACGATATATATATATATATATATATATATATATATATATATATATATATATATATATATATAAATGTATACGTTTTGATTACAATTAGGGTTATCGTCGCCAGCAGTAATGAATTAAAAAATACAATTAAGTTTAAAAATAAGTTGGTAAAATACGAAAACGCAGTAGAAAAGCCTGCCAAAATAATTAAATTTATTTATAAATCAAGTATGGAAACTAAATTCTTATTTTTCTGAATATTAGCCAAATCTTCAATAATTTAAATATTATTAAACAACATTGTAAATGACAAATCGGAAAACTCTAACAGACGAAGGTTGACAATAAAAAAATGCCACAATCAAAAAACACACTTAACAAAATTTGATCACATTAAGAGCAAATTTGTGAATAACTTTAATTTAAATCTAACACATCCAATCAAGAAATGGTTTTCGTTTCAAATTAAATACTTCAGTTGTTATGGTACATTGAAAACTTATTGTGTACGTGTACTCTTATTTTAATTGTAACTATGATGCTGTAACAAATAATTATTTAATTGGTAAAGCATTTACTTGAAAATCTAGGTAAAACAGCAAAAAGACATAGTAAAAGTTTAAAACTGATACGTACTATTCCATCTTTTTTTAATTACAACAAGATCCAAACCTATGTAATCGAAGATTTCTTTTTTGTCTGTTGAAGCTTTTTGGATGTGTATGTATCTCAATAGCTTCTCGGTGTGAACGAATATAATAATATATTTGCTTTGATAAAATCTCCATATTATCAAATTGAATGTCATGTATAAAATTATCTAAAGCATGCACAGCTATCGCAGACTTCTGCGGTTGACCCAATCTACAAAATCGATTCTACGTTTTGTGGTCCAATGAACACTTTTCCACAATAACAAAACAAATTATATTCTCCAGATGTCAACCGTGGTTTTTAACCATCTTTAGGTGATCCTAAACATCGTTGAATCTTTCTTGTATGTTATTATTTTGAGTTTTTTGATATACATTTATTTGATAATGACTTGCATTCTTTGTATTGGAACATGATTCATAATCTACTGAATATTGATGACAAAGTATAATTTTTTAACACGAATATTTTGGGTTTACTTGATTAAACTAAAAACAAAGTGCTACAGCGTTTTTAAACGGAGTAAAATCGCGTCTCACTACGCAACTTAACAAATTCTTCTATCAAATCCTAAAAAAAGGCATATTTGCAATTTATATTTAAAAACAAAGGTTCAAAATTAATTTGGGTCAATTTGAAAAAGATGAATGTTATGAAAACATCCCACTCCACCAATGTTCCTTTCAATTTGCAAAATGTTAAACATATTAATAGACAATTATTATAAGTTTTGTTATGAACGAATAAGTTCATATATTTAGAATTTACATCAGTTCTACATACATAAAGACAAAATTTACATCGATTGGGGCTTGAACCTTGATGGCGCAGTTGGTAAGCGCGGTACTCTAGCAAAGTACAGGTCGTAGGTTCAAATCCTACTCGAGGTAAACTTTTTATTTATGTATTTAATAAAATTAATTATAATTTTTAATATTAATAGATATTTTGTTGATTTGGTCAGTAATAATGTAGATGATAATTTAGTTTTAATTAATGAATATAAAGTAAAGCTCGGGACGATACCACAGATAAATTCGCATTTAGTTGCGTTTATGAGATAATAGCCCATACTATCATAAACAAAATAAACTCCAAGTCGTGTAACTCTGATGGTATCGGAACCAATGTTTTGCATTTCTGTTGTCCTTCTTCCTGCCAAATCTTGTGCAAATAATTAATTACTGTATAGATTACTCCGTCTTCACATCTACTTGGAAAGAAGGACGTGTGGTTCCAATACCAAACAGTAACACAGTACACGATTTTAGAGATCTACGTCCTTGAACTATCTTACCGGCTTTATCTAAAATACTTGAAAAGGTCCTGGACAGTCAACTGAGATCTTTACTAAAGTTAAATACGGTTCTACCTAAAATACAATCAGGATTTCGTTCAGGATACTGTTGTGCTACAGCGAACTGCGGTATAGTTGACGGCGTAATTGCTGAGTTAGATCAAGATAACCTAACAGTTCTAATCATGGTCGGCTATTCCAAGACGTTTGATATGATGTCATAATTTACTGTTGTCAATAATAGGACGTTTTGGATTAAATAATAGTGCAGTAGTACTGATACGTGAATATTTAAGTAATAGAAAACAAAAGTGGTGCTCAATGGAGTAGAATGGGGTTTCTTAATGTTATGAAAAGGCGTGCCACAAGGTTCTAGTTTGAGTCCACTGTTGTACACAGTTTATGTTTATTCGTTTTCTATTGTAAAGTATTGTGAATATCATCTTTATGCAGATGTTACTCAAATGTATTATTGATTTCCAGCAAGGGATGTAGATATTAATCTTAATAGGAGGAAAAGAAGATATCTACATTCATCTTGTTTTACTACAAGATTATTTCAAGCAAAACACCTTCTTATTTGTATAATAAAATCAACTTTCGTAATGAAGTACATACTTGAATTACAAGGTCTTACTCTCAGTTCCATCTTTTAAATTATCACTATTCAAAAGGTTTTTTCTTATAACATCTGCAAGTTCTGGAATTACTCTAAACGTTATGAATTAATGCCTCTTAACTCCTTAGCATTCAACGTTGTATTAAAAGACAGATGTTATGTTGCGAGTGGTAGCAAGCGATGGTGTACTACATTGCTATATTATATTATTATACCATATATATATATATATATATATATATATATATATATATATATATATCCAATATATTCTTATTTCTTTAGTTTATTGTATGATTGTATACTGTTATTCTACACTGTTTTTCATCCTTTGGGTATGCTTAAATGCATCATGCAGATGTACGGCATTTTTTTTCTCTTTGTTTAGAGGCTTCAGGGGGGAAGAACAGTGAACCGACTGGTAAACTGACCCTTTATCTATTGATTTGTAAGTTAATTCACTAAATATTCAAAAAAATCATTTATTATTATTATTTTTTTTTTCTTTGAAGCATGTGCTGCAGTGGCATTAGGTTTCTCATGTTGTTAAATTCTAGTGATGATGTTAATTGCTTTGCAGAATTGTAATAATTTTTGTATGTTTTGTTGGTTGCTAAATATATTTTTCATCAATGTAGGCAGGCCGATTGTTTCTCGCACCTCACGATGTTCTAATCATTCACATATAATATGGCGTATTGTAAGTGGTGTGTTGCATAAATCACATGTTGGTTGTCTGTGTCTGGTTTTCCCTAATATGTACGAGTGTGTGATATTAGTGTGTCCCAGTCGAATACGGCACAAAATGACATCCTTTTGATGGTTTAGTTTTTGTCGATCTTCCAAGCACCCGCGGTTGTCTTGATTTCTCTTAATTCCCATGATGTTTAAATATTCTATTATTATTCTGTATGAGGTCTGAGCAAGGTATCGGTGTTTGATCTATTGCTGTCTTTGTTGCTGCAGATCTTGCATATTTGTCAGCTAATTCGTTTCCTTTGATGTTAAGGTGTGATGGGGTCTATAGTGTCACGATTTTTTTATTTAGTTCAGTGAGATGGTGTAACTCCTACATTAGAATTTTTCTGAACTCGTTTTCCGCGAACGGGTTTTATAGGGATTTCATAACCAACAGGGAATCTGTACAAATTATATATTTAGTTTCGCAGCTGTGTCTGCAATATAATAAAGCTTGTCATATGGCATATGCTTCTGCTGTAAATATGGTAGCTTCAGGGTGTAATTTCTAGAAGTTTATATTGCCTTCGTATTCCAACTTTGCTTTGCTTTTTGACCCATCTGTGCTTGTGTAATTTGGGTATTGTTGTAGTGTGGCGTAGTGTTCACGTTTTAAAATTTGTACGTAAAACAAAACCTCCAAAGAGCAACTTATCCTTTCGTCAACGACATGCTTTACTTGATCTTAAACGCACTAAAAGTATAATAATATTAAAATCAGATAAAGGTAATGCAACTGTTATATTAAATATGAACGATTTTAACATTAAGATAGAACAATTGTTGGGAACGGAAACTTATCGTGAAATACCAAAAGATCAAACAAAAAAGTTTCTTTTAAAAACTAAAGAACTGCTTAAATTATCATCTATTCCTGAAGAAATAAAAAAGAAACTATCTAACTCTGAAGCTATTTCACCAAAACTATATGGTTTACCAAAAATTCATAAACCTAATATTCCTTTAAGACCTATTGTTAGTGCAATTGGTTCTCCTACATATAACCTTGCAAAACATCTTACATTGTTATTACAACCTCATATAGAAAAAAACACCCCATTACATTAAAGATTCTGCCGACTTTGTTGAAAAAATGCATAGTTTCAAAATTGAAAAGGCTGATATAATGGTTAGTTTTGACGTTGTTTCACTTTTTACAAAAGTGCTCCTAAAAGAAACTATTGAATAGATTGATCATCTTTTTCCAAAGGACATAACCATTCTTTTTCAGCACTGTCCTCCTACAACTTATTTTCAGTGGAATAGAAAATTTTATGGACAGATAGAAGGTGTAGTAATGGGTAGTCCCCTTAGTCCTGTTATAACTAATTTTTACATGGAAAAATTTGAAACATTAGCGTTACAAAGTACACCTAAAAAACCTTCAGTTTGGTACAGATATGTAGATGACATTTGTTATTTGGAGACATGGAGAAGAAGCACTGCATGAGTTTTTGGTTTTTGTAAATGGTATACATCCTAATATTCAGTTTACCATGGAAAAAGAAACTAATGGAAGTTTACCATTTCTTGACATATTAATATCTAAAAATTATAATTCACTATCTTTTAAGGTTTACAGAAAGCCGACACTCACTGATAGATACCTTCATGAATTATCTAACCACCATGCACGTCAAAAAATTGGTGTAATTAAATCTTTAGTAGATCGAGCAAAACGAATTTGTGACCCTGAATTTTTAAAGAATGAATATAAATATTTAACAAAACCCTTACAAGATAATGGATATTCACTTACAGTATTAATAATGTTATTACACCTTCTAGGCGTAACCTTAAAGAAAAACCAGTTCTTAATGTTGGTACTGCTTTTCTTCCTTTTATAGCTAATGTTACAAATAGAATTGAAAAAATCCTAATTGAATATGTCATTAGGACTATTTTTAAACCTACAAGAAAAATTAAAGAACATTTAAGATCACCTAAAGATGTATCAAACCCTTTATAATCTTCCGAAGTTAACTTGCTCATGTGGAAAAGTATACATCGGAACCACAAAACGTAGCTTTGATACAAGACAATATGGAAATATTGTCAAGACAAACTCATTATTATGTTCGTTTATAACGTGAAGCTATTGAAATATATAAACACCCTAATAATTTTAATAGACAAGAAGAAAATCTCCGTTTAAATAGGTTTTGGCATATTATAATTTAAAAAAAGCATAATGATACGTATTAATTTTGATTTTAATTTTAACTTCTGGTATGTCTAGGTTTTTTGCTGTATTTTTCCTAGGCCTTGAAGCAAATGCTTTACCAATTACATGATAAATTACCACAGCACCATAATTTAATATAAGTAGTTGAAATTAAGATTAAAATTAAAAATTACAAGAACCGTTCTGCATTACGCTTTTCATTGTTAATAACACTTGCACTTATAGATAAAGATATCTCTTTGTCAGATTTAACTGGATTATTTTATTTGATGTGATGTTTAAATTTGTGAATGCTTCCATCATTTTCAAATTGAAGTTTTTCGACACTTTACACTTACATCATAACTTGATTAAATTTTGTTAAATGTGTTTTTTTAGCTGACATTTTCCATTGTTAGCTTTCGCTATAGAGAGTATTCTGTTTGTCATCTTTAAGGCAGTTTAACAATATTTAATTTTTAATGACCTAGTTATTCTTTCCTAAAATTTAATTTTATAGTTGGCTTCATACGTTTCTCAAACTGTTATATTAATTTCAAGCTGACGTTTATGATTTAATTTTCCAACTTTGACAACATCTTTAACAATTGCTACTGACGAAGATAACTGTAAGTGCTACCGAAACGCTTAGATCTTATAATTTAAAATACACCATTAAAAAACCCATAAAGGATAAACACACACACGCACACACACACATACACACACACACAAACACACACACACACGCACACACGCACACACACGCACACACGCACACCACGCAACACACAGCCACACGCGCACACGCGCACACGCGCACACACGCACACACACACACACACACACACACGCACACACGCACACACGCACATACGCATGCACGCACGCACGCGCGCACGCCCACACGCACACACACGCACGCAAGCACGCACGCACACGCACGCGCACACGTACATGCACACACACACACACACATGTATATGTACATATATATATATATATATATATATATATATATATATATATATATATATATCAACTATCTGTTTTCCCTAATAGTTAATTTGAAAACGAATATTTTTGATTGGTTTGTTTTTACAGGTTCGATAATTACATTCTGTTTATTACCTATCTGTTCATCCTAATCATTAATTTGAAAGAATATTTTCGCGGTAATACTTGCATGTAAATATACGGAATTTACTTATTGTTTAAGGTCTGGGTAAATGCACTCGCACACTTTTTGCATAACTGTACTAATTAGTTGTTTATGTAAGTCTCATTAAAGATGTTTTATTATTATAGAGATTTTCTTGAACGATAATAAGCGATTTCACCCTGACCTTAAGCAATTAGTGAATACCATGTATTTACATGCAAGTATCACATCGAAAATGTTCGTTACGTAATACGTGTATTACAGCTAATATAACGACCGACAACTGATGATGATGTATCAAACTGTCTCCGTATCTGAGGTCCTTTTGTGAGAACCCGCTTTCAAACCAGTACCTAATACAGGCCCACAAAAACCACATTTCAATTTGAAAATGCTTGCTTGATTTAACCTTCAAATTGCAAAAACCAACGTTCAATTCAAAATACTGTTTGATTCAGATCAGAGTTTAAAAAAACCAACTTGTAGTAAAACAATCTAAGATTTTTGATTGGTTGAGTGAAAGTACTGGTAAGAGACGTGTTAAAACGTTTAAAATGAGGATGATCAGATTACTTTAGCTGAACGTTTTAAGGTTATTTAGACGGATACCAATTTTCAAATTTATTACCTTTGTGAAATATACGAATAGCAAAAGCCTTTACTGTGTTCTTTTTGGCAGTCAAAGTCTACATCTTGCTTCGCTATCCTCTATATGCAAATACTTGATAAAAGTTTAAGATGCTGATTTGAAAAGAGCTTCTACCATCATCTTACATACCGAAATAAAATTTTAAAAATTCAATTCTAAAATGTCAGTTTGATTTAACTTCCAGCTTCCAAAATAACAACTTTTAATTCAAAAATACTGTTTTGATTCAGATTGCAACTTACAAAAACCAATATGTGGTAAAAAATTTTAGATTTCTGATTGATAGAACGCAAACGCTGGTAAGAAACATGTAAAAATGGATAAAATGAGGATCAGATTACTATATCTGATCATTTTAAGGTTACTAAGACGGATGTCATTTTTAAATTTTTATAACCTTTGTTCCGCGAATTATACGAATAGCACTGTGGTTGTTTTAACTGTCAATGTCTACATCTTGTTTCAATATCCTCTAGATGCAAATACTTGATGAATGTTTAAGATGTTGATCTGGAAAAAGCTTCTATCAACATCTTACATATAGAAATAAGATTAAATACAATTGTAAAATGCTGGATTGATTTAATTTACAGTTTAAACAATTCCTAATATCTGCAAAAAACACCTCTAAGACATCTTAGAATGGTGCTTAATGAGAAAATTATGTGAAAGGTGAAATAACACTGAAAATTACGTTGTTGAATTTGTTTACGTGACTTGTTTTTCCTGTTTAAACCTGTTCACGCAAAAAATCCCGAGTAATTAGATTGTGCATTTAAAAACCGCTGAATCACGCTTCAATTTTACTTACAGTTCATACGTTGTTAAAACTGTACTATAATGTCAAGTTTACCAATTCCTATGCTTTTAAATATTTTTGAGAGTGCATCTATGTCTGAAGACTTGATTTGTTGATCGTGCAGTTGGTGGTGAAACAATCCCCGAGGTTGATATGGGGCGTTTCCAGAGGATACGTGATGCTGTGATAAAAATGCAGTTCCAATTAGTGTCTGTGGTAAGTAACACTACAATTTTCTCTAAAATCCGTTGTTAATACTTCTTTATCATTCTAAATGTTAGCTAAGGTATAAAGTCGTGTTATCGGTGGTGGATGTGGTGGCGTAGTACAACCATTTAAAAACGCTGGATGTAATGTAGAATAATTTTTATAAATGCAAAACTGTATTGTTTGCTGCACAACCCATCATATTTGAAATGATTACGTAATTTTAAGTTAGTAATCGATGTGTTGTTTCTAGAGACCATCAACTTCTTCAGATGTCGATTGTGTATGAGATACCCATATTCTACCGTAGTCTACAGTTGCGGCCGTGAACGTCGCTGTAAGTACAGACAATAACACATAACTATACTTGTATTTTTCGCATCTTAATCTGTGTTTTTAATTTCATAGTACACGCTGGTGAACCTACCAATTTTCAGACACATGGAGGAAAATAATTCTACAATGAGAATTTTACTAAACTAATGCAAAGTTATGGACTCAATCATTACTCCACCTATAGCACAAAGAAGGCTGCAATGGCGGAACGTGTTATCAGAACCATTAAGTGTGCTCTATATAAGTCATTCAGCCGCCAAGGTAAATACAAATGGATTGATACAATTGATACCGTGACAATGGACTATAAAAATTGTAAGCACAGAACTACAGCAATGAAGCCAAAAGATGTCGGTAATCATACAAAGCTGGATGCTTACACTTACATAAAAACATTCGATATAAATAGATGTTGTGTCGGTGACAGTACGAATCAGTAAATTTAAAAATATTTTTGCCTAAGGATACCCAATTGGTCTAGTAAAATACTCAAGATTTTGAAAGTTCACATTACTAACCCCACCACATGCATTTTGGAAGGCATGAAAGCAACACCTTTACTAGGGGTGTTTTATGAACACGAATTATAGAAAACAAAGTACCCCGATGTGTGCTTGGTGGAAAAAGTGCTTCGCTCCAAGAATAATAAGTTATTCGTAAAGTGGTGGGGATTGGATGAAAGATCATGGATCAATAAAGACGATATTATTTTATAACATTTATTTTATATAGCCGTAGGAATAGTTTGTATCAGAGAATGTAGCTTTCAGATGAAATAAAACACTTAAAAAATATGATTGTATTTTATTATTTCATCATCCTATATGGTAAACCTAAAGTACTTCTATAATCATTTAAATTACTGTATGGCCATATTCCCGAATGTGGTCCACATGTCCATCCAAAGCAGGAATTTGTTTCACTTTTATAGATGTTTTCCAATATACAGTAGTAAATTTTGTGGTGCTCCTCGTTTTCCCAGGGTTGAAATATATTTGTGATGTTTTGTTCTAATAATATTTCAATCAAAATATCGAGGAACTTGTAATTAGCGTAATATGCTGCTTTCTTAATACATTCAGTTTTAATAAACAAAGTGTCTTTATAAGCAGAATTAATATTGTTTAAGCTAGACAACGTTACTCGAAGTACACAATGAATCACGCCATAAAAAATTGTATACGTAAATTTTAGTCGGTATGTGACCAAGTGAATTCATGTCGTTTAAGATCTTATCTACTTCATTAGAAGTTAATTAATTGTAACCTTTATCGGAACACAACTTCCTAAAACTTTTGATAGTATTTTCTGAGTTAATTTTTTTATCAAATAATGTCTTAATAATAACTTCATCAGCACACTTTCAGTTTATAGCACACCAGTTAAAACACATCAGGAATAACAATGTGTTGTAATACATTCAGTACAAATAAATAGCTTTCAAGTGAGGCTTTTCCCATCAAAGAACGCTTTAGCAGTGTTGTGACAGATACTGGTTTTTTAATATCTAGATACAGATACAAATAACTTATAAAATAATTATCTAGATGCATCTGCAGATATATATTTTCTACAGTATCTAAATATAGATGCAGATATTTTTTTTAAATCTAGATACAGTTCAGATATTTTTCAACTCGATCAAAAATGAACTTGCAGAAAAATTTACAGCCGAAGTAGGAAGTACACACACCATGGTTTAGAAATCAATCGACATAAAAATATGAAATAATTAACATCAGAAAAAGATTTTTTGTAAATTTATTTAAATACAACACAAGACTATGTATATTTTTGACTTACTATTTGTCCACGGACCAGAAAAAATAAACCCCTGCCTTCAAAAATATCTACTCATGTCGTCCAATCAGCGCAGCAAACAAATCAGCAAATGTCAAAGAAAACTTAGCAAATCGGCGGTTTTTGAAATTATATCAATACAAAAATTCAATTTCAAATATTGTGGGCTTTTTCTGGTCGTTGGACAAAAATGAACTGAAAAATAACAAATCAATTTGAAAATGCAATACTAATTATGTATTGTATTATTTGTATTAGATAAAAAATGGCGGTTTTTCTTTAACATTAAATGCATTTCAAACGTTTCATTAGACATCCGATTGCATCTCGGTGTTAATATTAAACCTCCAGTACTAAAAAGACGTTCCACACGTGCTGAAGAAGGAATTATAGTATTATATTTTCTAAATATGGACAGTATATTGCCATAGTGTAAAGGACTTGTTAAATCATTTGATTTATCATGTAGGTACTGAAGAACTTCGACTTCTATAGTAGTACCAGGTTGATGTTCCTGATGACCACTTGTGCTTGGACTTTGCAAAATGTTAAAAAACTCATCTTCAGAAATGGGTGTCATCGTTATCGGAATGTTGAGGTGCAAATATATTTATTTTTTCGGCTTCTGATACCAATAAAGTTTTTATATGATCAGAGTAATGTTTTATGTCTTCTGGGGAAAGCCATTTCAGTTTAAATTTTGGAAGACTAACAGACGCAATGAAAAATGGTTTTGATGCACTGCTACTAAAATTTAAAATATCATGAAATCGATTTTCCAAAGCATCCAACAACGCATTTTTCAAAGGTCCACAGTAATCTAAATGCTTTAAAGAATTTAAATAATGTTTAATTTGTACAAGAGAAGGCAGCACATACCCCAAAAAACATTGCTTTTCGCCTTGAAGAATATCGATAGCCTGAGCGAGGCTTTTCATAACCGCCACAAATTCTTCTAAAAATTGCAACTCATTATTTTTTAATTTTGGTAACTCCAATTTCTCAAAAACGTCCGACAAGAATTGTTTCAGAGACAGAATTTTAAGAATAGCATCGTAAAAAGAATTCCAGCGAGTTGGACACGGTACAAGTAGTTTACATTTGCAAATGGCCTCAACTCCGTCTGAAGCCTTAGTCGACCGATGGCAAATGTTCCATAATGCAGTTAAGTTGGCTACTGCCGAATTATAAACTTTTTTCTAGTGCATGGTTTCTAAAGCCTTTTCAATATCTTTAGTCGCAATTAAATTCAATGTGTGATTTAAGCAGCGGTAATGTGGCGGAAGCAATATATCTTCATCTTCGTCACTTTCATCATTATGTAAATTTGGCATATATTCAATTACTATGTTATCATTTTCACTGTGGCGAAGTTTGAAGAATTGTCCGTTACAGTGCCCACAATTTTTCCATTTGAAGACAAATTGTACATATTGTGAATACTAAATGAAGCTTTTCCAATTTATTTGTATGTATGAGAGAATTTTAGGCGCTTACAGGCTAATACTGCAGATTTTCTGTTTAAATTGTTATCGAGATAATGGCATGTAACACCTAAATAACTTTTATTATTTGCAGACCACACATCTGTAGTGGTACATACATGATCCACAGCACTTAATTCATTTTTTATATTACTGACGATAGTATCTCTTCGACTATTTAATTTTTTCATAATTGTTCTCCTACATGAAGGGTTTATACCCCCTGACAAGCCAATTACCAACATTTTAAAAGATTCCTTATCCATTGTATGCACCGGCAACATTTCAGCTTCTAAATAATTAAGTATAGGTTAGTTGACTTCATCTTGAGACCGTTTGCTTTGAATCTGACAGCGCTGAAATGGCGTTAAAGAACCGACTGATTTTTCAAACGAACCTCCATTTTGATCTTCACTTTCCAACGGGCGTTTTTGTGCTTTTTGATTGACCAGTTTGTTTGCATTTAACTTTTTCAACGATTCTGCCGATTCTGGATGCTTTCTCTAAAAAAAGTTGTTTGTTAAATTGTGAAAAAAAGAGCAAAATTTTTGCAAGCCCTGAAGTCTGACATACGTTTTATTTTCATTAACGCTTAAGTCACAGTTATAGATTGAACGCTCGACGTTGCAGTAAACCACACGCAGAAATAGCGATGATTATGCATTGTACATTGACGTTTAATTTGGGTAACTGTAATTCGACGTAAACTGCAACGTTTTCAATCTATAACTGGGGCTTTATACTTTATGGCGATGACAACGAGTCATACACTCATATGTGAGTTCTGATAATTATTATTTTATCAGTGGCAATTGATGCAGTGAACATAGAAAATAATGAAGAGCTTACCCTCAAATGAGCATAAAAATTGCCAGTCACAATTCTACTTCCACTTATAAGTTTTTTATTCGGACTAAATTGGCATTGTGCTTGAATTTGTTGTCGCTGATCAAAGGGATTACCATACTGTTCCTCTTCGGAAGTTTTAATTTTAAAGAATGATCCATTCAATACTAAGGGCACTTGCACTGAATCCATTTCTGATTATGACACTAAAAGAACCTAGCGATTCCTGTTGCAGAACAGTAAATTTAAGATTAAAATAAAAGACATGCTAAATCACTAAAAATACCTTACTATTTATTACCCTAATCACTAATCAGTAATCAGCATTGCTAATCAGTGACAGTAATCATACTGCATACAGCATACATAACGAATTAACGATACACAAACATACTTAAGCATAAAGGATAACGGTACAAGAAAATAGAAATGCAAACTTGGCGCGAAATAGGCGTAAAAATAATTGCTTTATTTGAGGTTAGGGTTGTTTGGCTGTGTCTCATGTCTCCATTGCAATCTCAGTGGTCGATTAGTACATGTATTCAAGTTTTTGTACTGATGGCTTAAATTCGCTAATTGGCTAATGGCTTTGGCTATGAAAGCACAAAAGTATCTTAGTATCTCAGATACTCAGATGCTGTAAAAATATAACTAGATATAGATATAGATAAATATTTTTTAAAATATCTAGATATATATTTAGATACACAAGAAATATCTAGCTACAGTATCTAGATAAGTCACAACTCTGCGCTTCAGGTACTTTCTGTAGATTTGATCACTACTGTATCATAGTTCTTCCTGCAATTTGCTTTCAAGACTACTCATAATGAATTGTTTTCTAAAACAGAAGAGAAAATTCTAGCTTCAAGGTATAGTATCAGTAAAATTAAAATCTACTAATCGTTTATTATCGTAAGGATTAGGTATTACTTTATTCTGTTTGATTGTAAACACATCATGTTTCGTTGACCTTATCAGATGTTGATATTGCCTTATTACGTTATCATCAAACAAAACATGTTTATAATCATGTACCGTGATATGTGTGACACTTGCTTGGGTAGAACTCTTTGATTTTTTATACCCCTTTCATCAACAGTATAAGCATACAGTTTTGTTCGAAGTCCTACAAATTCTAACATAATTTTACCATGATTTTCATCTTTCATTAAACCGGGGGCTCTTCTCTACTACTGTAATTTCATATACATTTTTTCATTTAATCATATGTATCAAATTTATCAATGTCCTGTTTAAGATATTCATAGACATTAGGAACTGAAAAGGCGTATATGAGACTCCCTGTATCCGTGTACAACAGCTTAGGATTATTAAGAAATTTAGATAGCGTGTAACAATAATGAAAATTGTGTAAAAATGCTTTTGAAACGTGTAAAACACCGAAACCTTCATATATAGGTCTATTGAAAAATACTTCTGGCTTATTCATTTCAACGATAAGGGTGTCATTGCTAAATATTGTACAACTATAAAAATTTGGTTTTGATATGTAAGCAAGAGCACCGTAGCGACCATCCCATTTCGTTACTAACCAAATATCCTTATATTTAGGCACATTTTCTATCAGTTTCCAAAACACTATTAATAATTAATTTATAAAAATTTTTATCATATTCATTTTGAAATTGCTCACGCTTGGCGGTACTGAAATCCATATATTTTTTTAACCATCGGGACTGTTTAAAACGTAATAATGTACTTTTACCAACTTTAAACCATACTTTAAGCATATTTACAAATTTATGTAACAAATCAGGTACGGGCTGTATGTTCCGGTGCCGATGGTGTATCACAGTGACTCTCATGTAATTCTATGGGATAGTTTAAATCAAACTCGATTATATAACCAATTTACGAATCATCAGGATGGTTTATTAATCCACAGTTTCTAAATTAGCTCCATTCATAAAAGAAAAATCTCCAAATTGTAAGAATTCTAACATGGTGGCTCCTTGCAAGTTATTCACGTCATAGTACATTAATTACACACTTACGGAAGTGAGATCAATTTTTCCTACTATGTACTTATTGTTAGCTTTAGCATACCGATTAGAACATTGAGCTACACCACCTCTAATTCCTCTCTCAATAAACATTAGCATATCAATATCTGTAAATAGTTCTAACTTTACTTGCGTAATTTTAAGCATAGCATCGAATGCTAAACCGGGGTCTGTATAATAGTGCACAGGATCAAGTTTGTAAGGACTTAAACAAGTTTGTCGAAAATTTTCAGTTAAAAGTAAAACGTCGGTTTTTAGATACAAATTTGATTATTACCCTAACGATTTAGTATTAAATTTGCTCCAAACATTAACCTCATGTGCAAAACTCGCAGCATTCATTCATTCACTATTTAAGATGACTGAAAAACGTTTTCTTGCTTAATTTATCTCAAGTACCAATATATTCATAAGGAAACACGTTTGCGAACTAGTAGAGGAAATTCTTCATCATTGTTGCAGTAATAACTTCTTTACTATTTTCTAAAGTCTTTCTTTGTTTATAGGCAGCAGTGAAATCGAACCGGAAACAGTAGCCAATTCTCTAACGAGGAAATGGTAGTCATAACCTGACAAATTATGAAGTACAACCTGGTAGAAAGTTGTAGCATATAGTTTAGGTTACATTTCTGATGTGATGCTCCCCGAAATGCTCCAACAAAATGGTTATAGACTCTAACTTTTATATCATATTCAGTAAATCGTTTTAAGCAAATGCGGCGAACCATGGCGTTTTCAAATTACTCAACCTGTGTGGGGCTTAAAGTATCCATAGCAATTCCGTAATCCAATGTGCAATACTTTGAAGTTCTTTAACAAACCATTGAATGCAACGATTTCTTCTATAAAGTCTAAATCGTGATAAAGACTCATTGTATGAACTCTTCAAATAGTAAGCAATGCTAAAGGGCATATGTTTGGGGTGAAATAGAATATTACTTTCGATGTCTGTTATATTTCTACACTTTTCTAAAATATTTTCTAAATGAGCATAAATTACAAACGGTACTTTTCCTGGAATGCGAAATTTTTGAATTGCAGAAACATTTCTGCTTTGGTAGGTAGCCTGATATCGTATCGATTAGGTTGATGACAGCGAGTGACATGTTTTTGTAGGTGATCCGAAGAAAAGTGACTCAAACATCGATAACAAATAAATTTCTTGTGCTCCCTATTCTTTACCGGGGAGCGTCTACCGAGAATATCTATTAACCTTGCTAATATCACATGAAATACTTTCTAACTTCTAGTAGGACCTGTTACTTATGCTTGCGGAGTACCATCACACGCTTCAGTTTATTACGTTTGCAATAGTATTCAGACAGATTTACATGTATATAACCTTAAAATTTTATTTCAACATTCAGTCGTTACATACAACACAAAATAGCATCATGCAGCAAACGATCAAAACTGTCCCTCCAGGAGAAAGCAAACATACTACAAGATGTTTTACTGGGGGGCCAATACTAAAGGAACCGGAACTTTTGGATGAAAATGTACCAATAATTTCTATAGGAGGCAGAGATACTGAAGACCATTTTGCATGGTTTCTTGAAAAGTAAGTATACCTAACCCAATTTATTGTTTTCATGTAGTGATTTACTTGATAAATGTGTTGTTAATACATCCAATTATTTTGTAGCATCATACCTGAAACTACAGTTACGGCTTCATCGCCACGACCGCAGCCACCTACACTCCAATATGGAGGAAAAATTGGATTTAATTCGACTCCAATCTCAAGATCCAACCCTCTAAACTCAGGACCCGACAGATCTCCAAGAGTTTAAAATAAAGAGTTTGGTGGCTCAGAACATCTCATATATAAAGAGCGCGAAGATAAGCCGACCTGCAGTTAAAAGTGAAAATAAAGCTTGTGTTAAATAAAACCTTCATGCAAACTATTAGTCTCAAATGTATGTGCAGGGAAAAATGTTAAACCGAATCCTAAAATTATTATTATTGGTAATAACTTGCACATCAAGAAAATCATTAAATACAATCATGTAAAAATAATTACCAGAAATTTATAATTAAATACTTTTGTAATTGTTTAAAGTAGTTTTCAGTTTTAAATAAATATTTAATTTTTATACATTATTATTATTTATCGTAAAATAAATAGCATGTGAAGATAAGCTGATATACAGCTAAAAGTGAAAAGTGTTAAATAAAAATTTGATTCAAACCATAATTAGCTTTTGATATATTTATATCTATAGTTATAATGATAACTTTTACATCAAGGAAAATGTAATTAGCATAAGTTAATATAAAAAATTAAGTTTTATATCTGCACGAAAAACTGCCGATTAAAACGATTTTCTGCACATCGCATTTAGTACATTAATACAAAAAAAAATCATTTTCTTACAACTTTATCCATTTAATAATATGATAGTAAAACCTAAAGTCCGAAGTATGATGTCCGAGGTCCAAGGTCTGAATCCAAAGTCCGAAGTCGAGGTAGAGGTCGAAGTCGACGTCGAAGTCGAAATCGAAATCGAGATCGAGATCGAGATCGAAATCGAAATCGAAATCGAAATCGAAATCGAAATCGAAATCGAAATCGAAATCGAAATCGAAATCGAAATCGAAATAGAAATCGAAATCGAAATCTAAACCGGAACCGGAACCGGAACCGAATTCGAAACCGAAACCGAAATTGAAATCAAATTCTAAATCGAAATCGAAGTCGAACTCGAAGGCGAAGTCGAAGTCGAAAGTCCGAAGTATGATGTCCGAGGTCTATGGTCTGAGTCCAAAATCCGAAGTCGATGTAGATGTCGAGGTCGACGTCGAAGTCGGAATCGAAATCAAAAACGAAATCGAAATCGAAATTAAGGTCTAAATCGAAATCGAAATCGGAATCGGAATCGAAATCGAAATCGAAATCGAAATCGAAATCGAAATCGAAATCGAAATCGAAATCGAAATAGAAATCGAGTTCGAGATCGAGATCGAGATCGAGATCGAGATCGAGATCGAGATCGAAATCGATCGAAATCGAAATCGAAATCGAAATGGAAATCTAAGTCTAATTCTAAATCGAATTCGAAATCGAAATCTAAATCGAAATCGAAATCGAATTCGAGATCGAGATCGAGACCGAAATCGAAATCGAAATCGAAGTCGAAGTCGAAGTCGAAATCGAAATCGAAATCGAAATCGAAATCGAAATCGAGTTCGAGATCGAGATCGAAATCGATCGAAATCGAAATCGAAATCGAAATCGAAATCGAAATCGAAATCGAAATCGAAATCGAAATCGAAATAGAAATCGAAATCGAAATCTAAACCGGAACCGGAACCGGAACCGAATTCGAAACCGAAACCGAAATTGAAATCAAATTCGAAATCGAAATCGAAGTCGAACTCGAAGGCGAAGTCGAAGTCGAAAGTCCGAAGTATGATGTCCGAGGTCCATGGTCTGAGTCCAAAATCCGAAGTCGATGTAGACGTCGAGGTCGACGTCGAAGTCGGAATCGAAATCGAAATCGAAATCGAAATTAAGGTCTAAATCGAAATCGAAATCGAAATCGAAATCGAAATCGAAATCGAAATCGAAATCGAAATCGAAATCGAAATCGAAATCGAAATCGAAATCGAAATCGAAATCGAAATCGAAATCGAAATCGAAATCGAAATCGAAATCGAAATCGAAATTGAAATCGAAATCGAAATCGAAATCGAAATCGAGATCGAGATCGAGATCGAGATCGAAATCGATCGAAATCGAAATCGAAATCCAAATCGAGATCGAAATCGAAATCGAAATCGAAATCGAGATCGAGATCGAGATCGAGATCGAGATCGAAATAGAAATCGAAATCGAAATCGAAATCGAAATCGAGTTCGAGATCCAGATCGACATCGAGATCGAGATCGAAATCGAAATCCAAATCCAAATCGAAATCGAAATCGAAATCGAAATCGAAATCGGAACCGGAACCGGAACCGAATTCGAAACCGAAACCGAAATTGAAATCAAATTCGAAATCGAAATCGAAGGCGAAGTCGAAGTCGAAGCCGAAGCACAAGTTGAAATCGAAGTCGAAGTCGAAGTCGAAGTCGAAACCGAAGTCAAAGTCGAAGTCGAAGTCGAAGTCGAGGTCCAAGTCGAAATCGAAAACGAAATCAAAACAAAAATAAAATAAAAAATATATTAAACGTGTTTTCACTGTATTGCGACACTTAACAATTATTAACAAAATATTTCTTTGTTAGACTTGACTCATAATTTGTTTAAATTTTGCTAAATTTACACTTTGATCGTGAAATTTTTCACTGTCCTTTCGAGGGTGTTCTGATTTGTCATCTTCAAGGCAGTATATTATTTATGTTATTAAGGATTTAGTTATTCTTTACTAAAATTATATTCCATAGTTAACTTTAGACGTTTATCAAACTGTTATGTTGATAGCAGGCTTAACTTTGTGCTTTGAATATTCATATTTCATAAAATTGTTTCAACATCTTAATCATTTCTAAAGGATTTCACCACTACTGAGGTCAGTAACTGTAAGTGTTTTCGACACATTTAGATTTGTATAAACATAAATACAAAAATACACCCTTAAAATACCAGATTTTAAATATGTGTAATAATGGTGAAAGTTTCCATTTTCATAATATTTATGGCTATTTAAATCTGGTTTGGCACGGGTAAAATTGTGAATCATTTAATAATAATTACATGCAAACAAAATTATCAAATTATCAAATTATCGTAACATGTATGTTAAAACCGACAAATTCAATATTAAATATATAATTTAAGTCCAGTTTATTTTTAATTAAATATTAATCAATTTTTTCTACAATTTGTATATATTAGATAATAGATAACACGAAAAATATAAAATGTTGCAAATCTCGTTTCCAAACTATTTAGACATCAAAATGAAAGCATTATTGATTTTAGGTGGTTTAATTGCAGTTTTTTCAACGGTTTGTTTAAGTTCACAAATATGCATGTTTTAAATGTCTTTATTATTTTTTAGAGCACCCTTAAACTTTCATCCCGTGGAAAAGAGTGTGCGATAAAATTGGGTGTAGAAGAAACGACAGTAATTGAAAAAGTGTTCAGTAAAACCGGACTTGATTTAAACGACGACCTCTACAGAAAAATAGCTTTATGTGGACTTGGTGATATGATTGGTGATAACAATCAACTCATAGTTGATGAGAAGCGAACGGTTGTGCTTAAGACTGCGTTTGATATGTGGTTAAAGGGCAAACATATTACCCCAGAAAAGGTTGCTGAAAAATGTATCTTATATTGTAAAGATATAAAAGGAGATTCAAAGGAAGATACTGCAGCAAAAGCACTTAGGTGTATAGTAAAGAAGACTTTTGTTATCGTCGGTGAATTTAACTAATGACTGTACAGAGAAAGTTTTAAATCATGTAGAATTCTTTTTAGTAATAAAAAATAAAATGTGAAAAGGTAAACTTTCACCATTTTACACATAATTAAAGTACTTAGATTTAGGATTTTAATGATATTATATTAAAGATATTACCACTACTGAAGACGATAACAGTAATTGTTATCGGAACGTATAGATTTATATCAAATATAACACTATAAAAAGGCACTATCAAAACCCCAAAAGCTGAGTACTTTAATTAAACAACTACCTATTACATTAGTTTTTACTAATTGTTTAAAGGACATTGTTAATGAAACGTACGATTCATTTGGCTATTTCTTATCTAAATTGTCCACAAATACACGCTTTGGGTTCTAAATAATGTATTTTAAGATAAATTATGTATATATATATATATATATATATATATATATATATATATATATAAATGCATACGTTTTGATTACAATTATGATGGTTATCGTCCCCAGTAGTAATGAATTAAAAAATAGAAGTAAGTTAAAAAATAAATATGAAAACGCATTGCAAAAGCCTGCCAAAATAATTAAATTTATTTATAAATGAAGTATGGAAACTAAATTCTTAATTTTCTGAAGATTAGCCAAATCTTTAATAATTTAAATATTATTAAACAGCATTGTAAATGACAAATCGGAAAACTCTAACAGACGAAGGTTGACAATAAAAAAATGCCACAATCAAAAAACAGACTTAACAAAATTTGATCACATTAAGAGCAAATTTGTGAATAACTTTAATTTAAATCTAACACATCCAATCAAGAAATGGTTTTCGTTTCAAATTAAATACTGCAGTTGTTATGGTACATTGAAAACTTATTGTGTACGTGTACTCTTATTTTAATTGTAACTATGATGCTGTAACAAATAATTATTTAATTGGTAAAGCATTTACTTGAAAATCTAGGTAAAACAGCAAAAAGACATACTAAAAGTTTCAAATTGAGACGTACCATTCCGTCCTTTTCTAATTACAATAAGATCCAAACCTATGTAATCGAAGATTTTTTTTGTCTGTTGAAGCTTTTTGGATGTGTATGTATCTCAATAGCTTCTCGGTGTGAACGAATATAATAATATATTTGCCTTGATAAAATCTCCATATTATCAAATTGAATGTCATGTATAAAATTATCTAAAGCATGCTCAGCTATCGCAGACTTCTGCGGTTGACCCAATCTACAAAATCGATTCTACGTTTTGTGGTCCAATGAACACTTTTCCACAATAACAAAACAAATTATACTCTCCAGATGCCAACCGTGGTTTTCAACCATCTTTAGGTGATCCTAAACGTCGCTGAATCTTTCTTGTATGTTATTATTTTGAGTTTTTTGATATACATTTATTTGATAATGACTTGTAATCTTTCTATTGGAACATGAATCATAATCTACTGAATATTGATGACAAGGTACAATTTTTTAACACGAATATTTTGGGTTTACTTGATTAAACTAAAAAACAAAGTGCTACAGCGTTTTTAAACGGAGTAAAATCGCGTCTCACTGAGATTATTATAAATCACTACGCAACTTAACAAATTCTTCTATCAAATCCTAAAAAAAGGCATATTTACAATTTATATTTAAAACGAAGGTTCAAAATTAATTTGAGTCAATTTGAAAAGATGAATGTTGTGAAAACATCCCTCTCCACCAATGTTCCTTTCAATTTGCAAAATGTTAAACATATTAATAGACATTTTGTTGATTTGGTCAGTAATAACGTAGATGATAATTTAGTTTTAATTAATGAATATAAAGTAATGCTCGGGACGATACTGCTGATAAATTCGCATTTAGTTGCGTTTATGAGTTAACAGCACATACTATCTAAACAAAATAAAGTCGAGTAACTCTGATGGTATCGGAACCAATGTTTTGCATTTCTGTTGTCCTTCTTTCCTGCCAAATATTGTGCATATAATTAATTACTGTATAGATCACTCCGTCTTCACATCTACTTGGAAAGAAGAACGTGTGGTTCCAATACCAAACAGTAACATAGTACACGATTTTAGAGATCTACGTCCTAGAAGTATCTTACCGGCCTTATCTAAAATACTTGAAAAAGTCCTGGACCGTCAACTGAGATCCTTCCTAAAGTTAAATAACGTTCTACCTAAAATACAATCAGGATTTCGTTCAGGATACTGTTGAGCTACAGCGACCTGCGGTATAGTTGGCGGTGTAATTGCTGGGTTAGATCAAGGTAACCTAACAGTTCTAATCATGGTCGGCTATTCCAAGACGTTTGATATGATTTAGTCATAATTTACTGTTATCAATAATAGGACGTTTTGGATTAAACAATAGTGCAGTAGTACTGATACGTAAATATTTAAGTAATAGAAAACAAAAAGTGGTAAAAATGGAGTAGAATGGGGTTCCTTAATGTTATGAAAAGGCGTGACACAAGGTTCTAGTTTGGGTACACAGTTTATGTTTATTTGTTTTCTAGTGTAAAGTATTGCGAATATCATCTTTATGCAGATGTTACCCAAATGTATTATTGATTTCCAGTTAGGGATGTAGATATTAATCTTAATAGGAGACAAATGAGATATCTACATTCATTTTGTTTTACTACAAGATTATTTCAAGCAAAACACCTTCTTATTTATATAATAAAATCAGCTTTCGTAAGGAAGTACATACTTGAATTACAAGGTCTTACTCTCAGTTCCATCTTTTAAATTATCACTGTTCAAAAGACCTTTTTCTTATAACATCTGCAAGTTCTGGGATTACTCTAAAAGTTATGAATGCCTCTTAACTCGTTAGCATTCACCGTTGTATTAAAAGACAGATGTGATGTTGCGGGTGGTAGCAAGCGATGGTGCACTACATTACTATATTATATTATTATACCATATATATATATATATATATATATATATATATATATATATATATATATAAATATATACCAATATATTCTTATTTCTTTAGTTTATTGTATGATTGTATACTGTTATCCTACACTATTTTTTATCCTTTGGGGATGTTTAAATGCATCATGCAGATGTACGGCATCTTTTTTCTCTTTTTTTAGAGGCTTCAAGGGAGAAGAACAGTGAACCGACTGGTAAACTGAACCTTTGCCTATTGATTTGTAAGAGAATTCACTAAATAGTCAATAAAATCATTTATTATTTTTTTCTTTGAAGCATCGGCTGCAGTGGCCATTAGCTTTCCTGCATTGTTAAATTCTAGTGATGATGTTAATTAGAATTGTAATAATTTTTGTATGTTTTGTTGGTTGCTAAATATGTTTTTCATCAATGTAGGCAGGCCGATTGCTTCTCGCACGATGTTCTAATCATTCAAATATAATATGGCGTATTGCAAGTGGTGTGTTGCATAAATCACATGTTGGTTGTCTGTCTGGTTTTCCCTAATATGTGCGAGTGTGTGATATTAGTGTGCCCCAGTCGAATACGGCACAAAATGACATCCTTTCGACAGTTTAGTTCTTTGTCGAGCTTCCAAGCACCCGCGGTTGTCTTGATTTCTCTTAATTGCCCCGTGTACCTACACCATTCGTATTTCCATGATGTTTTAAATATTCTATTATTATTCTGTATGAGGTCTGAGCAAGGTAGCGGTGTTTGATCTATTACTGTCTTTGTTGCTGCAGATTTTGCATATTTGTCAGCTAATTCGTTTCCTTTGATGGTGTGACGAGGTCTATAGTATCACGATTTTTTTATTTAGTTCAGTGAGATGGTGTAACCCCGACATTAGAATTTTTCTGAACTCGTTTTCCGCGAACGGGTTTTATAGGGATTTTATAACCAAAGGGAATCTGAACAAATTATATATTTAGTTTCGCAGCTGTGTCTGCAATATAATGAAGCTTGCCATATGGCATATGCTTCTGCTGTAAATATGGTAGCTTCAGGGTGTAATTTCTAGAAGTTTATATTGCCTTTTACAATCATTGAGCTTCCTTCTCCAACTTTGCTTTTTGACCCATCTGTGTATATGCTTGTGTGATTTGGGTATTGTTGTAGTGTGGCATAGTGTTCACGTTTTAAAATTTCTTTGTTTCTCTACTCTTTTTTCCTGTGTGTATGATTGGAGGTTTGTAGTTCCATGGTGGATGTTCAAGGTAACCTAGGCGTATAGTCTTTGTTGTGGCAAGGTTTTGCTGTATTTCTTTGTATCGAATTCGTGCTGGCCTGGTTACTGTTCGGCGAGTGTCGTACATTTCAGTGTTGCTCTCGTAAAAGATTTTCAAGCAGGGGTGATAATCTTTTTCATGTATCTTTGTGACGTAGTTGACTAATAGTCGTTGCCTCCTCAGCTTAAGTGGCTCTATCCCTGCATCAAAACACATTGATTATAGTGAGTTTGTACGATAGGCACCAGTTGCTAATCTTAGGCACTGGCATTGGATTCTGTCAAGCTGTTTCAGTCGAGATATGCGTGCAGATCCATAGCTTATACTGCCGTAGTCAATCTTACTTTGTATTTTACTCTTGTAAAATGTTAGTAATGTGTTCCTATGGCATCCCCAGTTTATATTCGATAAGCATCTCATTACATTTACGTCTAGTTTGTATTTTGTAATACGTTCGTCGATGTGTTCCTTCCATCTTAATTTTGTGTCAAAGGTATCGCCAAGAAATTTTATAGTTTTTTGGCATTGTATAGGGTTGTTGTTTATTTTTAGGTGTGGGTTTTCATGTTCAGTCCGTAGGCGACAAAAATGAATCGATTTGGTTTTGTTTTCTGAGAATTTAATAGCATTTTGTAGTTTGTTTTGTATATTTTGTATATTAGAATGTGAATAGAATATTGCCAAATCACCCACATATAAACAGTACTGAACTTCTCTATCAATGCCGCTTACAATACTATTAATTGCCACTATGAACAGTGTTGCGCTTAATGGAGAACCTTGGGATATTCCGTTTTCTTGGGTGCATATTTCTGATGTGGCTCCATTTACTTTTACTTGGAAGGATCTATTGTTCATAAACTCTTTTATGATGCTTGGTAGGTTACCTCTGAGTCCCCATTGGTGTAATTGTATCAGTATTTCAAATCTGTTTGTAGTATCGAATCTGGTGTTTACCATTTTCTCAAATAGTTTCGATAAACAGCTTATGAGTGAAATGGTTCGTAGGTTTGACGTTGATTTTATGGTTGTATTATTTTTGGGTATCGGGATAATTGTAGATAACTTCCATTCGTTAGGGAATCTGCCCTCTATCCAAATATTATTGAATAGTTTCAGGATGTTGAGTTTTTCTGTGGGTTTTAGATACTTTATCATTGAGTACGTTATCTCATCGTGCCCAGTTGCGCTTTCCTTCGAATGGTCTAACGAGCGGAGTAATTCATGCGGTGTGAATGGTTGGTTGTAGGGTTCATTATCGGCTGTGTCGTCAAAATTAATATCATTCGATTCATTTGCGTAAGTAGTTTGGAATGTTACTTCATAACTATTTATGCTACTTAGTTTTTCGTGATTTTTAGCAATAATTCTTGCTATATCGTCGTTGTTGTTGTAAATAACGCCTTCATGTACAATGCTGTATATTTGTATTCTGCTTGTTTTTCCTGAAATAGCTTTGATTTCCGATGTCGTTGTTTCATAGTTCATAGATTTAACATATGATTCCCATGATTCTTTTTTGTTGTTCCTAATTGTCCGTCTGCGCTTGGCTCTACTTTGTTTGAACTTAATAAGGTTATGTTGTGTAGGTTGATGTTTAAATTTGCTTAATGCCTGTTTATTCTCCTTAATTGCTTGCCTCACTTCTTCATTCCACCATGGAACCTGTTTTTTGTTATGGTTTCTTGAGGTTTTAGGAATACATCTTTCAGCTGCATTTATTAGTGCATTTGTGGTTTTTCTCACACTTATGTCAATACCTAGGTTTGGCTCTGGTATGACGGTAGTTTTGGTATATTTTTCCCAGTTAGCTAGCTTAAGGTTCCATTTTGGGTCATTAGGTTGTTGAATAATAAAGGTTGCGATTTAAATATTTATGGGATGATGGTCTGAATATAGATGTTCATTAAATATATTGTCCAGTTCAGATTAGGTGCAAGTGTAGGTGAGCATAACGATACATCTATGGCAGAGAAGGTGTTAGATCTGTGGTTTAGATACGTTCCATCACCATTATTTAGGGCTATTACATCGTTATCATTAATTATCTGCTCTATCATACTTCCTCTATTGTCCAGTTTGGAGGAACCCCAAATTGGATTGTGTGAGTTGAAATCTCCAACAATCAGCACAGGTAATGGAAGCTGTTCTATAATGTTTTGAATATCTTCTATAGTCCAAAATGCATCTGGTAAGTAAATGTTCCACATAGTACCCTTTAGAGGGGAGTTGATTTCTATTACTACGGCTTGTAAGTTAGTTGGCAGATTTACTGGTTGAGATAGTATTCCATTTCTTGTGGCTACGATTACACCACCTCTAGCTCTGGAAGTGGGAGTTGTGTCTTTTCGAAATATGTTAAATCCTTGAAAACATCTGTTGGTTTTAAGTGAGTTTCTTGAAGATATGGGCAATATGGATTTTATTTACTTACTATCAGTTGCAATTCAGGTCGATGTGCGTTACATCCATTGATATTCCATTGGATTAATGTATCCATTATTGGTATGTGATAAGAGGTTTGGCTAGATTACTGTAGGTTATAGTTATAAGTAAAGGGACAAGTACAACATTTAATTTAATGTAATAAAATAAATAAATAGATAATCAAAAATTATTATTAATTTTATTAAATACATAAATAAAAAGCTTACCTCGAGTAGGATTTGAACCTACGACCTGTACTTTGCTAGAGTACCTAACCAACTGCGCCATCAAGGTTCAAGCCCCAATCGATGTAAATTTTGTCTTTATGTATGTAGAACCGATGTAAATTCTAAATATAATAAATAAATAAATATCTAGTATACTTGTATAAATAAAACAGTGTAAAATAAAAGACTAGCTTTGTATCACAGTATCTTGACTAGCGGACTCTCTAGGTTTTCCCTTAGGCCATCCTTTTTTTTTTTGTTTTTTGCTTGTTCTAGTGTTCATCGACGGAAGCTACACTAGAATCTGTGGATTCTGTTCTGTTCAAAACAGTTTTTCGTTTTTCTCCTCTACTTTCCTCGTTCATAGGCTCTGGTTCGCTTGGAGTTACGAACGTTGCGTCTAACTGGGTAATGTTTATTTTTTCGGTTGGTATATCCTTCTGATGAGTTACTGTTGACTGTTTAACGTACGTAATTATCGTGGAGGTAAGTTGTTTTATCTCTTGGTTAACTATTTTTTTAATCTCGGACACTAAGTTCTGATGTGAATAATTATTAGGGGCAGAGGTAACGTTTGCAAAAGAATTACTTGCAATTACCTCATTATTAAGCATACGTCTCGCTTCGGGATAGGATAGCTTGTGACTAGCCTTTATTTCCAGTATTTGTACTTCCTTTTTGTACGTTTCGCATGCTTTTGAATTAGCAGGGTGGTTTCCGTTACAATTGAGAGATTCGACTGGATTCTCGCTTGTAGTACCTCGTGTGTAGGTTTTCCACAGGCACATACTTGTAAATTTGCGCATCTTAAAATGGTATGCCCGAAGTTCTGACATTTGTAACATCGCATTGGGGGTGGAATGTAGGGTCTGACTCTCAATATATAGAATGCCGCATTAATTGTTTTAGGAAGCGTTGTCTTGTTGAAGGTAAGTATAAGATTAGGTGTGTCTATAAGATTACCTCCTACCTTTTTTTAATTCGTTTCACAGCTACTACGTTTTCTTGTTGTAGACCTTTCATAATTTCTTCTTCATTGCAGTTCATTAAATCTCTACAATAGATAACTCCTCGAGACACATTCAGGGTGTCATGTGGTTTCACATCGACTTAATAGTTACACAATCTACTGATTTCTAATAGTCGCTTTGATTGTTTGTTCGACACTGTTTTTAATAGAAGTATACCTCTGACTTTTTTAACTTCCTCAACTTTTCCGATTATTCCGTATAATGACTTATAAATTATGAAAGGACTAACTTTGGCGAAATCTCCTTCATTTCTTTCAACTAACAGGAACCGGGGATATATGTCCTCCATTTCACTGTATTTGACTGAGAGCGAGGGAAAATTTTCACTCTCTCTAGTGTAGGTTTTTTCCACTGCCTACCAGCAGTGCCCATTTCCGAGGATGGGTCCTCAATAGTTAAAATTAAGTAACTCATAGCTGTCCCACGAGTCGGGACAGAATAATGTCAACTACAGCAGTGCACCCATTCTATAGCAAGGCAATATACTATTGGGGAGGCACCCATTTCCTCACAGGCGTTTCGCCGCTAGCGACTAGGCTTCCCCCTAGTCACGCTCAGGCTTCCCCTCGCGCAATCCCTTCGGCACCTGAAACTGTCAAACGACCTTCGAATTGGGGGATCTTTTATAGATGTTACCTTCCGGGGCGACAAAGACAAGACCACCGACCACTAGATGTACGACGTTCCCTAGCCACGCCCTGCTAGAGTCTCTGAAGTATAGTTCGTGGTTGCGGTATTAGGAGACGGCTAGCGCTCAGCCGCCCCCAGCTAAGACATCCCGGGCTAACTACACCCGTATACGCTTTTGACGGCGCATGTCCTGGGAAGACTAGAGAGGAAAGGAAAAGGTCTCTCAGATTTCGCTAGGAGCCTGAAGAGGGCAAGAGTTGGAGCGAGGGAGCTCCGACAGAAAAGAGTTAAAGTAAGGGAAGCCACCCAAGACTAATATAAGCAAAGTGTACTTCCAGCTATGGGGGACGCAGGGTTGCCATCCCTGTCCTGGTTAGATACTAGGCCCCACGTGGACTGGTCCGCGACAACTTATTTTCTAGAGCTAACAGTAGCGGTTTACAGCCACGAGTTCCTATTTCGGTGTTGGCCTTGCATCACACGATCATTTGCAAGGTCATTCCCTTATCCTCCTCTTGGGGACCCGCCTAGTAGGTAGTCCAACCCCTAGGTATTATTTTTTTTGTAGCATCGGCTGCATGGCCATTAGCTATTCCAACTACAGATGTAATAGGGTATGTACTATATGTCTTGGTATAAATTTATTAATCTTTTCAAAGAAACGTATCTTTTTATCTTTGTTATGTTGCCCTCAAATATTCCAGCTGTTGTCCTTGGTTCAGGTGATTGTTTCCTCGCTTCTGCGTACATAGGACATTCCACTAAAATGTGGCGTACAGATAATTTACTATCGCATAAGTGGCATTTCTGTATTCTAGATAGCCCCAGTAAGTGTAGGTGCGTGAGTCTGGTATGTCCTATTCTTATTCGTGTCAGCACAACCCCTCTTCTATTCAATGTGGATTGCTATTCCAAGGCTTAATGCCTCTTTTGATTTGTCGTAAAATTGCTCCCGTGTTGTCCCATTCTCTTTGCCACATACTATTAACCCTACGTTTAATTAATTTTTTGTAGTCCTTTAATTCTATAGGTATTTCATCATTTGTGTCCAGGTATCCACACTATAATTATTAATTTATTACTCCTACTCATGGAGTATACTAACGTGGATCATGTTCGTTAAAGAGTTACTAGACGGATCATGATTCCCTAAGCCCATTATGACACTTAACGAGTCAGTACAGATGAGGCACTTATGCAGATTATTGTGGTTCATGTATAACAGCGCTTGCCAAACCCCGTATAGTACCGCAGTGTATATGCTTGACATTGAGTTAAGTGTCCAATAATAATTCATATTGTTCACGACCATTGCACAGCCAACCCCGTGATTCGTGTTCGATCCATCTGTGTAAATTATTGTATCATATGTATATTTATTTATTATGTTGTAAAATTCCTGTTTATATACGAGGGCGTATTTTTATGTTATCTACCTAGCCATGAAACAAAAAAGTTACAATGTCAAATAAATTATTAAAAAATTGCTGTTGCTATTAGAAGTACACGTGCTAAGTTGTGTTTAGTTTGTGCCGTTTACAGGGATTTGAGACAGTCTATTTGTTAATAAAATGAGTGAAACTAAGATTGAACATCCCAGCGTAATAAAGTTCCTGACAAAAGAAGGCAGAGCCATATATAACGGACCCATAGTCCAGAATCGACAATATTAATGCTTTATATACGCGTAGAAGGACTTCTCTGTCAGCTCCCCAGTTACAATTTGACAAACACTTTAACACGTTCAGAGAATTCCGACCGAGCCTTTCTGGAAATTGCATCTGTGTGTGGTTTCCAAGATAAAGATTTGTCCAGTACCACTCCCAGAAATGTATGTTGTGTTACACACTTGATCCTATCTTCCTTTAAAGTTAGGTTTGGTGGTTGGTGTAGATGTCTCAATTTGCAAAAGTGCATACATACTGTTTTTGTTGGTGATATTTTAAACCCCACTGATTCTGCTTCTCTTACTATAGAGTCCACAGCATTTTGCAGTGTTGCGTCGTGTGTTTTGTATCCCTCGCAATGGGCGAATACCACTAAATCGTCTACGTACATACAATGACTTACAGAGGGATGTAGTGTACTTGTTAGACTATTGATGGCGACTAGGAATAGGTTTACACTGATTGGCGATCCCTGTGGTATGCCAATATCTAATTCGTACTTTTTGGAAAGACAATTCCCTACACTTACACAAAAGCTTCTTTCTGATTGGAACGATTTAATAAAATTAAACATATTTCCCCGTACCTCCCATCCATATAATTTTCTAGGACCCCATATTTCCATACAAGGTCATATGCCTTCTCCAAATGAAAGAACATCGCTGTGCAGTGGTGTCTTTATTGAATACTTCTTGTATTGTCGTGGCTAAATATGTTACATTATCTCTAGTAGAGTATCTTTGCCTGAATCCTGTCTGACATTTGTCAAGTGACCTATTCTTCTCTAAATATGTCACGAGCCTTTTTTGACCATCCTCTCCAGTACTTTTCCCATGCAACTTGTCAATGAAATCGGACGATAACTGGAGGGTTCTAGGGGTCCTCATTACTTTTCAACATTGGAATGATGATTGACGTTTTCCAACATATTGGGTATTGCCCTCATTCCAGATTCTATTATACATACTATATATAAAGTAGATCCTCTAGGGCATCTTGTGGCAAGTTTTAATCATTGCATAGGCAATGTTGTCAATCCCTGGAGAAGTTTCTTTTACGTTTTTCAGCTCTATTAGTAAATCTTCCATAACAAACAAATCGTTGTATCCACTGTTTAGGTGTTCTGTAACTCTAAAACTTACTTCCCTAGTATTTCTTCTACTTTTAAAATGCTCATGGTAGTTATTTGCAGAACCAACACTTTCATATTCATATTCAAATTTGTTTGGATCCTAATTAAAAGGATGAAAACCAAAAAGCGTTGGTGATTAACAGTTTATGCGATGTAAACAAATACATGATCTAAGGTTAAACTTAAAATTTTGTGTTAGGTACAACACTCGAATCTTCTAAAAATAGTTAAAATAGGATACGTTAACTGTTTTCAAAAGAGACATTGGATAGATAATTTTTCATTACCCATTTTGTCCCTACTATAAAAAAAAGTTTTTTTTTCTCTTTTCTTAAGAAAACAAACTTTAGTTAATTTAAATGTTAGGGATTTAGTTCTTTACCAAATTAATTCAATATGGAAATCGATGACATTGATATAAACAATTTTGTAAAATTTAATAATTGTGAAAACGTACAGGAATGGAACTTCTTTTCTAAAGCAGAAATTAGTACAAAGAACTCGTTAACACGTTCGCTGCTGCCGACGCGGATCCGCGTCGTTCCGAAACTTACCGATGTGCGTGCGACGCGGATCCGCGTCATCCGAGTCACGTGTTAGCCTTCAGTGTGAGTTTAGTATCTGGTTTGAGTGGTTGATTTTGTGGTAGCACATTGCAAGAACATATTAAAAACGTGGTTTGCGATCCGTTTCCGACTTTTTCGAATTGTATTGATATTATTGCAAATATTATAATTAGTGATAGTGGAGCAGGTCCATTTCGTCCTAAACGACAAAAAACATGTAAAAATCCTAGTAAATTAACCGACGAAGAGTTGGAAAGTTTGTTGAATGACTCAGATTTTGATGACGCATACGATTATATGCCTAATGCTGATAACGCATCCAGTAGTTCAGAGGAAAGCGATGAAGGTATCTATTCGAATATTGTTTTTTTTTGTATTAGATGATATTATTGGATATTTTTTTAAATGTATGATTGCTAAGCTAAGTACGAGGTTTTATTATAATTTATTTTTCTAGAAATTGATGTTGAACCTGCTGTTGTTGCTACTAATGATGCTGAAGAGCGTGATAATGACGAAACGGCTTCAACTGTGTGGCAAGATGATCCCGACAGCATAAAGCAATTTCAGTTTACTAAACAACAAGGGTTGTTGGTAGCACCTCCGGATAATAATTCGCCGGCGGAATATTTTCAACTGATTGCAGACGACAACTTCTACAATTTAGTGGTAGAAGAAACTAACAAATACGCCGTCGAAGTTTTTTTGTCAGGAATATCAGAGCATTCCAGGATAACCAAATGGAAGCCTCTAACTGTTCCAGAATTACAAATTTTCTTTGGACTTCTACTGCATATGGGCACGATACGAATAAACAGGATTCAACATTATTGGAAAAGGCATCATTTATTTAATTTTCAGTGCTTTTCGGATCACATGGATAGAGATCGTTTCTTGTCTATCCTTCGTTGCTTGCACTTCTACAGCCCAGATTTGATGGAAAACGCTCATCCAGATAGAATATCCAAAATCAGACCTGTGGCAAAATTTTTCAATAAGAAAATGTTGGAAATTTATCAGCCGGGAAAAATTTGTTGTTGGACGAATCGATGGTATTGTGGCGTGGCCGTCTGATTTTCAGACAGTTTATAAAAACAAGCGCCACAAATACGGGATCAAATTGTACATGCAAACCAAACCCGATGGGCTTGTACTAAATGTCAGCATTTATACAGGAGCACTAGATGCAATTGGTGGAAAAGGCCATGCAAAAAGGGTATCTTGCATCTAATGAAAGATAGACTGCATTGTGGCCATTCTTTGTACATGGACAATTTTACAATAGTTTCGAGTTAGCGCAAGAACTGATAAAGAACGAAACTTATTGTACAGGTACTTTGAGGGCAGATAGAAAAGGAAATCTTAAAGACGTTGTGTCTATGAAGCTCAATAAAGGTGACACTAAGGGTAAATACTGTAATGGTGTAATGATAGGAAAATGGAAAGATAAGAGGATGTTTATATATATCAACGGAGTTCCAAAATGATATGGTTGAATATGAGAACAAGAGAGGCCAAATAAAGAACAAACCCTTGCCAATACTAAAATATAACGGGAACATGAGTGGAATTGACAGACAGGATCAAATGATGGCTTATTATCCTTGCGAACGAAAAACATTACGGTGGTACAAAAAATTGGTGTGCATTTTGTTCAACTAATGTTACTGAATGTATACTTTTATTCAAGAGAACTCCAGGTAACAAACTTGCTTTTTACGATTTCCGACTGGCCGTAGTGGAAGACCTGCTAAAAACAGAATCCCAAAAGACAGGGGAAAATCAACTTCAAAATCAAACATAGCTGAGCATATCCCTGTAAAATTTCGGACACCAACATAAAAGGGGAAACTAAACGAAAAGATGCCGAAGCTGTTCGGAAAACCAAATCAGGAAAGATACAATATATTATTGTAATCAGTGTTCAGAAAAACCAGGCCTTTGTTTGGGAGACTGTTTTGTTCGTTATCATAACAAGTTGATTTTTATCATCATCTTTTAGGTACATTATTTTCTGTTATGCGTTTTATAACATTTTTGTTATGTATCTTCCCCATAAGGCATTGTACGTTTTCTAAATAAACGTTTTATATAGTAAGGTCTAACTTTTAATTCTAAAACAAGTTGGAAAGATGCTAAAAAGTTTTGACGTGGATCCGCGTCGAATAGCATACCATTATAGATTTCTTGCTATATGCGCACGACGCGGATCCGCGTCAAGCTCATAAAATTATCAAAACTGCTTTCAAGTACCATTAGTCCCCAAAATATTCACTCTTCAACCAAAAATCACATAATCTTTGCAAATATGAAATCAGCTATACACTACGACATAGCACTCACAGCAGCAGTTAACGTGTTAACAATATTTCATTTGAATATTAGATAAATAAAAAACACTTTGATGAACTGATGATACTACTTAAACACTGCGATGTACATATTATATTGTTATCTGAAATTAACATAACCAGTAAGGATAAAAATTTGTTTCATATTGATGGTTACCAATGCTTGATAAAACTACGAGAAAAGAAAGTAGGCGGTGGTTTAGCTGTATTTATAAGAAACCATGTTGCTTACCAAGTATGTCAGTGTAATTTTTAATGCTTCAACATATTAATAAGTTATCCCAGCAATAATGATCACTTCCAAATCCTTTTCATTTACAAACCTCCCGATAAAAATGTGAAAAGTTTTATAGTTGAACTAAAAAATATTTTGTCGACCAATATTAACAAAAATATAATTCTAATAGGTGATACAAATATCAATGTACTAGACAGTGACAATCCAAATGTTTACCAATATGAAACGCATCTTTATGGAAGAGGAATGACTGCTGGAATTCATAGCACAACTCGTGAAGAAGTCAGAGAAGGAATGTTAAAAAAATCATTGTTAGACCACATATACATACGCTCGAATCTGAAAACCGTGAAGACAGCCGTAATAAGGCACAGGATATCTGATCATTTCCCGATTTGCCTCAAATTAGAATCAGAGATATTTCGAAAGTCTTGTTTTACATCGCTTGCTGTTAAGAAGAAGTATAATGAACATAATTTGATATTGAGAATGAATGAGATTAACTGGATGTCATTGGTTGATGAAGATATAAACAAATTCACAAGTAATGTAATTCAAAAATTTAATAAATTATATATCGAAAACAAAATAAACGCAACGTCAACAAAAAAAATAATCAGGAGCACGGGCAAACCATGGATGACAGACACATTACATACGAAAATAATAGAAAAAGACAAGTTGTACAGAAAATGGCGTAATTGTCCTAATAACATGTCCTATAGAGATGTTTACAAAAAATACAGAAACTCCCTTAATAACGAGATAAGAAATGCGAAGAATAATTATATACAAAGAAGCTTTATCAAATGTGGCAATAATTCCAAAAAGATGTGGGAAGAAATTAATTTTTTTGATATCGAACAAAAAAAACAAAAATGTAGACTTAAAAATATTAAGTACAATTGGGCAAAAGTACAGTAAACAGAATTTAGTCATTGAATTTGCAACAAGTTTCAAAAAACAAATTCAAGTGTTGCTGAAAAATCACAACCATCAAGTAGATCAAAAAACTGCAATCATGATGGAACCAGATTATAACCTTTACATACCACCATCAAGAGAACAAGATATTGAAAATATTATTAAAAATCTTTCTGTCAGAAAATCACCTGGAATTGATAACAGAGCTGTGGACTTAAAGAATAATATAGCTGAATTTAAATATCTCATCTCCAACCTCATAAACCTATCACTAAGAAAAGGAATCTTCCCGAATGACTTAAAAATGTCTATAATAAAACCAATTTTTAAAAAAGGAAGTGCAGTGGATTTTAACAACAACTGCCGGCCAATAAGCTTGTTATCAATAGTTGAAAAAGTTATGGAAATCTATGTTGTAAACCACTTAAATAAATATTTAAAAGAAAATAAAATCACAAACGAAAAGCAGTTTGCTTTTCAGCAAGGAAAAAGTACTGAACAGCTCTTAGTACTGGTGACTGACCTGATAAACAATCAGATGGACAAAAATAATTATACTACTGCCATATTTATAGACTTATCAAAGGCATTTGTTACAGTAAATCATAAGCAACTTATCAAGGGTATGGAAAAAGTAGGAATCAAAAACCATTATCTGCGATGGTTTGAAAGATACTTACAAAATAGAAAATTTGTGGTGAAGGTAGAAGATGGAATGAGTCCTGAAGAAAACGTTAATTTTGGAGTGCCACAGGGTAGCAACTTAGGCCCTATTTTATTGATAATCTACGTAAATGAAATTTTTGGAAGTACTAACAAAGCAGAACTATATATGTACGCAGATGACGCTATGCTTTTATATTCACATCCGGATATTAAAACATGCCAAGACGTCATTCAAGAAGAATTCAACAATATTTGTAAGTGGATGTACAGCATGAATCTCTTTATAAACGTAGAGAAAACGGTGAATATGGTCTTCAGCACCTCGCATATGCAGATACCAGATCAAATAAAAATCAATATACCTACTTGTGTGTTTAAACAACACAGTCCATTGTGTATGAGCGACAGTTAAAACAAATCGGAAACTACCTACCTAGGATTAACATTAGATAACACACTAAATTACAGTAAACACATAGATAAGATACATAAAAAAATTAAAAACCTTACAGGCTGTTTATAACCTATTAAAGAGCTACACAAACACAAAGGTAATGATTGTTGTGTATAAGTCTATGATAGAATCCGTAATACGATACGCAGTCAAGGTATGGGGATGTGCTGATCCAACCCACTTAAATAAATTACAAGCACTTTAATTAAGAATTCTAAGAATGATTTACGGCAATCATCATCCAGAAAAAAGAAAATGTTACAAATGGCGGACACACTAACCCCAAAAGGGTATTATCATTTCCTTAATCTGCTAACATACTATGGAGACAATGCGTATAAAATATCTTTGCCGCACAATTACCAAACGAGGAGGAAATACTATAACATACCGTACTATTTTAATAAATACGGCCAACGTTCTCTAAAATGTGCCATACCCAAAATGTTTAATTCTATCCCAAATAATATCAAATACCCTAACAAAATAAGCATATTCAAAAAGAAGTAAAGCTTTGGTTACAGAATTTAAGTTAAACATAAAGCGTTTATTATTGATTACGTTTATATTATATTTTGAATAACTATATTTTATTTGTGAAAGTCATTTTATAATTATTATTATTTTTTATTTTTTTTTCCCAATGTAAGAATTGTAGTTGAGTTTTGTTATAAAATAGGTGTCAGACTATTAGAAATAGAATGTTAAACATTATAATAGAAATAAGTCAACGGGATATCGTTATGTTTTATTTATTTATGTTTATTTCAACTTGTGGATAACATTACATAAATGTACCGACGTGGGCACGACCGTTAAGTCTTGAGACTTGGTCGGACCAGAAATGTATGTTCTTTCTGAAAATAAATCATTCAACCATTCAACCATAGTTATTATTATTATTACTATTATTATTGTTTTTTTTTTTTTTTATTTTATAGATGTTATAGCACCTCGACTGCTAACGTCTTTAGTGCTGTTTTGATATTATATTTTATGGAATATCCCTATGGCTTTCAGGTATTCTAGGGTGTTTCGTATATTATTGTTCTGGTTCAAATTGCTAACTAGGGTACCCGAGATCGAGTATAGGTTACGCATCGGGGCATATAGTACGCAAGAGCAGAGTATATGTTCCATGGTTAGTGGTACTGAGCAATGTGTACAGGTAGGGCGAGGTTATTTTGCAATCAGGTGCTTATGCGTTATTTTGGTGTGCCCAATTCTGATCCTGTGGATAACACTACTTTCTTTTCTGGGTAGGGCTGATGGTATTTTCCACTTTTCAATAGATTGCTTGACGAGTTTAAGCGTGTTATGTACTTCTGCCCAATTTTGTTGCCATATAATCCTTAGTTTGGTTTTGAGAAAGACCGCTACGTTGTGGTGATTTGCTATCTTTACTTTTTCGGTAGTTTGGTTTTGAGCCTCTTGTGCTGCTTTACGTGCAGCCTTATCTGCTCTTTCGTTTCCCTCTACCTTGATATGACTCGGGATTCATATAAATTTTATTGTATAACCCAGATCGTTTAGGTGTTTTATAGTTGGTAAAATCATTTGTGTTATTGGGTTTTTGTATATGAGTTCTTAAGACCAACAAGAGCGCTGTAGGAATCACAAGCTACAATAATCTTCTTTTGTTCGTTGATAATTCACAATAGCGCAGGGATTGCCATATCGCATATAGTTCTGCACTGTATGTAGATGTGTTTCGGTAAGCTCCATCTGTACTCTTTCTTGTCGACCGGGAATGCACATCCTACTCCCTCTTTAGATTTTGAGCCATAAGTGAATAGCATCAGATGGTCTTTCAGATTGTATAGTATTTCCCTGAGTTCGAGATGATAGATGTATGGAGGGTGTTTCCTTTCAGGTGTTTGGTTAAGTTAGTATTTATCTCAGGATTAGGTACTTGCCATGGCGGGACTTCGAGTGGTTTCACAGGTAGCATTGCTGGAATTTCTTGGTTAACGATTGCTAGTGCGTTTTTTATAAGGTGTGAGAGTGGTTTATGGAGTCTTTGTTCTCCTTGGGGATTTTCGTTATTGCCAAATAGTATTCCATAGTTAGGATGCGATGGTTGTGCCTTTATTTTACAAGCATACCTTAATAGCTTGAGTGTGTGATGTAGCTGTAGTGGAGGTATTCCGGATTCGCAAGATAAGCTGTTGGCTGGGCTAGTATAAAATGCCCCTAAACAATATCTCATAGCGGCATTATGTATTGTTTCTAATCGTTTTAATGTACTGTTTGATGCGGAAGAGTACGCCTCGCAACCATAGTCTATCTTAGATTGCACTAGAGATATATAGATTCTTGCTATCATATTAGAGTCGGCTCCCCATCTACTGCCAGATAGAGCTCTTATCACATTAAGTGATGCTTTACATCGTACAACCAAGTTGTCGATGTGATGTTTCCACGTAAGAGTGGGGTCTAGGGTTAAGCCTAGGAATGTTTTGATATGGATATACTTGTTCTTCAGTGTAAGAAGGGGACCATAATGTGGCTTCCTCAGTTTGCAAAAATGTATGGAATAGGATTTCTCTGTCGACAGTTTGAATCCGACATCGTCTGAGTTTGATGATATGCAATCAATAGCTTTTTGTAACTCTCTGTTTATTTCACCTATTGTGGGGCACTGTACAGAATAGCTATTATTATTGTTATTACTATTTTTTTTGTAATATTTTGGTGCGTCGACAAATGCAGTCTTTAGCACCATTTTTATGTAGACATACTATATTTTGTTAAACATATTTATTGCTATCAAAAACAGTATGAGATTTTCCATCTGGCCTGTATCAAAGGTATCTTTCAGATTTCCCGCAATATTATACATTACACGAAGCGCGAGTGTACACAGGGCAGATACAAACAATGTGCTCCACCGTTAAGGCTACTGAACATCTATTGCACGATGGAGGTGGTTCGCCCTCCAGAAGGTGTTTGTGTGTTATTATTGTATGTCCTATTCTAATTCTATGAAGGATGCTTCTTTCCTTTCTACATGTTGGTGGCAAAGGTTTCCATCCATTTGTGGTTTTTGCAGGTGTCCTAGATGACTATCAGTTTCACACCACGTGTGTTCCCATAACGTTTTTACTTTGTCTTTCAAATGTTTTTGGAAGTCATTAGAGGTTGTTATCTGTACTATTTCCCCCGATACATTTCCAGTCTCTATTGGTGCATGACGGGCCAAATTATCTGCTCGCTCGTTACCATCGATCTTGATATGATTAGGTATCCATATGAGTATTACACTATAACCAGTGTTTTCCAGGTGAGCAATAGTTGTGATTATCATCTGTACCAGCGGATTTTTGGTATACGGGTTCTGTATACTACGTAATGAGCTTTGAGAATCACTTACTATTGCAACCTTCTTCTCGTTAACGCACATTTCAGAATAGCGGAGCGCTTGCCAAATAGCATATAATTCTGCAGTGTATACGGATGTATGTATGAACAACGACCATTTGTATTCATAGTTGTTTACATATAAAGCACATCCCACTTCTTCTTTGGGTTTAGAACCATCCGTATAAAGGAATGTGTGGTCCTTATATATATTCAATAATTCGTTGCATTTCACTCTAGAGGCAGTTGGTGACGTTTCTTTTTGCTGTGCTTTTCTAAATCAAAACGGATCTTAATCGATGGTATAGTCCAAGGAAGAATTTCGAGTGGTTCCAACTGCAGCATATTTGGGAGTTGCTCGTTCAAAGAAGTGAGAGCATTATTGACGTTCCACCAGACAGGTTTGTGCAATCTTTTCCATTCTTGTGAAGGAGCATCATTCCTAAATGTGGTTTCATAATTAGGATGGTATATTTGCGCTCTTATTTTACATGCATAATTTAGGATTCGATATTGTCCATGCAAACCGATAGGCATAACGCCTGCTTCACAAGATAGGCTGTCATGTGGGCTGGTATAGAATTCTCCCAAACAGTACCTGAGAGCAGAAATTTGCATAGTTTCAAGTGGCTTTAGAGTACTTTTAGATGCAGAAGAATAAGATTCACATCCGTAGTCCACCTTTGTTCTTATCAACATACTGTACATCCTTATCAGAATCCCTGGATCTGCGCCCCATTTAGAGCCTGCCAATAGTCTTATTGTGTTTAATCGTTTCTTGCATCTTATTACTAATTCATTAACATGGTCCGTCCATGTGAGCCCAGGGTCTAAAGTTACGCCCAGAAAAGTGCCAGAGCTTCTACATCGAATATATCTCCCTTCCATTGAAATCATGGGATCATAGTGGGGCACTCTTAGTTTGCAGAAGTGGAGACTATAGAATTTTTCATATGATATTTTGAACCCAACTATACTAGCATTAGAAACTATGATGTCTATAGCTTGTTGCAGTTTTCTGTTAATAATTCCTATTTTTGCTGCCGAGTATAAGATGGTTAAATCGTCCACATATAGATAACTGTATATGTCATTGGGTAGAGATGTAGTTAAGGGATTAATTGCCACGGCGAATAATACCACGCTCAAGGTGGATCCCTGCGGTATGCCATTTTGCAGATTTCTGGGAGTAGGCACGAACACGAAACGTATGGTCATGGAGAAATAAAGAAATAAGTTTGGGTAAATTGCCTCTGAGACCCATTCATGAAGTTTTGCATTACACCGTACCTCCAGGTCACATCACACGCTTTCTGCACATCCAGGAAAACGGCAACGGCATGGTGTCTCTGCCCAAAGGCTTTCAATACCGTATTTTGTAGATGTACCAAGTGGTCAGCTGTGGACCGATGTTGTCGAAAGCCAGCTTGAGTGTTTACCAATCGACCTTCCTTTTCCAGTAACCACATTAGCCTATAGCTTATCATGCGTTCAAATACCTTCCCAACGCAAGATATTAAGCTTATTAGGCGGTAGCTGCAGGATAAGTATGGATTCTTGGCGCATTTTAGAATAGGCACTACAATTGCTTCCTTTCAGCCGGTCGTATAAGAACCTTGATTCCAGATGTCGTTATATGCTTCAAGGAGCTGGTATTTATACTCCTTACTCAAATTGTTTAACATATCATATGTTATATAATCACGACCTGGAGAAGACGTTTTTTTTACATTTATGCGTTGCTTCAAGTTCTACCATAGTGAAGGGAAGGTTATAACATAGCTGTTGACGGTAAGTAAAGTTAAGTTGTTCTTCTCTTTCAGCTTTATTACTTAGAAATGAAGGATCATAGTTTTCATTACTGCTTAATTGTTGGAATTGGTCTGCCAGTACCTCAGCTATTATTTGGGGTTACTACTTATGCTGTTGTTTTCGACCTTCAGTTGAATGGGTCGGCAAGCTTTCCTACCCGATACTGCCTTAATTTTCTGCCGTATTTGTGTATTGGAGGTTTGGCAGGTTATGGTAGATACATATGCGTTCCACGACTCTCTCTTGCATTGCAAGATGTTGAATGCTTTCCTTTTGTTTTAATTGCGGCACTTACATCTTCGTTCCACCAGGGTACATGTCGCTTGACAGGCTTTCCACCTACCTTTGGAATGGCTTTGTCGGCAGCATTGTAGATTACTTTCGTGATCTCTTCCATATTTTACGGAGTATCTGTGATCTTTAGGTGTGATCTAAAATATCCCATCGAGCTCCCAGATTTTCCATCTCGTTGGATATATAAGAGGCCATTCTTGAATTTGAGTTTCGACCAGGATAGGAAAGTGATCACTATCGTACATGTCATCCAGTGTTTTCCATGAGAAAAGTGTGGTGGAACGTGAGGACACGATGGTAAGGTCAATTGCTGAGAAGCTACCGGACTTAGAACAAAGGTGAGTATGACTACCATTATTTAATAGTACTAATTGATAATTATCAATTATAGCTTCTAGGTCTTGCCCTCGAACATCTGTCCGTGATGAGCCCCATAGACGGTTGTGACAATTGAAATCACCCATGAGAATATATGCTGATGGTAGTTGCTGTACGAGATTTTGGAGATCACGCTTCTGGAATTAGTATTAGGTAGGTAAACATTACATATGATGATTTTTAAAGGTGAGCTTAGTTGAACTGCTACAGCTTGTAAATTTGTGTTTAATGCAAGGTTATTAAACTGAACGTCTTCTCTGATTATAATAGCTACACCACCTTTGACTCTACTGTCGGACGGCATATCCTTTCGGATAATTTTATAACCACGCAATTGGTATGGCTGGTTTGGTTTAAAGTGCGTCTCTTGTAGGCACAAGCACATTGGGTTAAATTTGTTTAAAATCACTTTTATTTGACAATAGTGATGAATGCAACCATTGCAATTCCACTGAATTATGTTAGCCATTTTATATGGTACATTGCTTGTGTTTAAGAAAACCTGATTGAAATTTATAATTCAGTTAATAAATATAAATAATATAAATAGATATTTGTATATAAATATAAATAATAGACTCTAAGGACATTCACTAATAAATAATTAAATAAACAGATAGTATCACAGTCAATATCACAGACTAGCATGTTTATCACAGTTTCATTTTCTGGGTTTGCCCTTGGGCCAACCCTTTTATTCTTCTTCTGACTGGGAATCTCGTCTCTCTCTTTATCTATCTCCTCCTCGCATATGCTTGGAGAGGATAATCCTGACGCTGAAGAATTTCTCTTTCGTTTCTCTGAGGAATCGGTCTCCATTGATGCTTCATGTATATTTAAAGACGAAGGCCCCGAGGTGGGGCTTTTAGACGATTGAGGTGTAGTAAATGTGTGTGTTGAAGGGAGCTTGAGGTGTATCTCTAACTTGTGCGATTAACACTTCAATCTGCCGTGTAACTAGGCTCATAAACTTAGAAAGTTCTTCTTTTAAGGTCCTTGTAACATGCGACATTATGTCTGGCTGTTGAGGTTGCGATACAACAGGTGTTGCTGCTACTTCAGAATATGAGGTAGATGGGATAGCACGAGAGTTAAGCTTCTGCTTCTCTTCCGAGTACGTTAGTCGGTGTATGACTTTTAACTCCTGAATCTTCTGTTCTTCCTTGTATATTGGGCAAGATTTAGATAATGAATTATGCTGCCTTACAATTCGGACATTCTACTGGTTCTTCGCATTTTGTGCCCTGGTGGGGTCTTTACCACAGATGCATCGTGGTGAGTTGGAACAATTAGGAGGAATGTCCAAAACGATTACACTTAAAGCATCTTAATGGATTAGGGATGTACGGTCGTATGCGCAATGGATAAAAGGCAGCCGTAATCGTTTTTGGGAGGTTAGTTTTATTAAAGGTTAAGACATGGTTTAGCGAATCCACAAGTTCACCATTTACTTTAGTTTTTATCCTCCTGACTGCTATAACTCCTTGATCTTGCAGACCTTCAGTTATTTCCTCTATAGAGCAGTTTAGTAGGTCTCTACAGAAGATCACACCCTTAGAAATATTCAACGTTGAGTGGGGTGTCACAATAACGTCGAAAGTGGGGAATCTGTTTAACTTCATTAACGTTTTAGATTGTTTTCTGCTTATGGTTTCCACTAACAATTCGCCCTTGACTTTTTTGATATGTTCCACTTTACCTAACAAACCATACATGACTCTTGATATTAGAAAGGGACTTACATCAGTAAAGTTCCCTTCTTTCCTTTTGACCATTAGGAACCGGGGACTGGACTCCGCCGTCTCACTAACTGGATCAGTTACCCTTAATGATGGGAAATTCCCTTCATCAAGTGGTAAATTTGTTTCGAACGGAAGTCCCGTTTTCGTTTCTTGGGTTTTGAGACGGACCTCCAACCGCTCCCATTTCAGAGGATGGGTCCTCTTGAGGATTAATGCTATTCATATTGTTCCCACGAGCATGGGACGAAATAGAAGTCGCTACTGCTAGTGCGCCCTTAACAGCAGAAGGCTGCATTACAACTGGAGGTCGCCAGGTATCCAGAGAGCACCGTTCAAGACCATGTCTCGTATGGCCATTCATTCCTCGGCACGGTTCGCATTACACCTTGACTTCGCCTTTATTAAAGGGGTCAGGTCCCCGAAACATAGAACAAAAGACAGAAAACCAGTACAATAATATGACAAAGACTAACGAGGGTCAGGATACTTAGCTTCACCACTGCTGGCAACAGTGGCAACTAAGCCCTCCACCACGACAAGGTGTATCCTTTGGAGGGGATATTATTATTATTATTCAGAATTTGACATTCTCAGCAGAGTTGCTGGAATTCACCCACTTCCGGGTAGTGAACCAAGGAAGTTGGGCTCTGTTTTTTTTTTTTTTTTTTATTTTTATATTTAATTTTACAAAATTTCAACTAAATTTAATTAATTTTAATTAAGTTATAGTTTGTGATAATGTAGTAGCTAGTATTGATTTAAAAATCGCCTTACAATGTTGCATGTGTTGAGTAATACCGATTTTTGTAACTTGGTTATCAAAGAGCTAGGTAAATCAAGTGTTTTTAAATTGCCCCTTAAAGATTTATGAATAATTCCTGTTGTAGAAATTACTATCGGAATAATTTTAACGTTTTCTTGGTTCCATTGTTGTTTGACCTCATGTGCAAGATCCACATACTTATTTATCTTTGTTGTAAATGTAGTTTGTAAATTATTTGAATTCGGTATCGCTATTTCAATAAAGTAGGTTTTCTTCTTTGTTTTTTCTACAAGAACTATATCTGAAGTTTTTGTATTACACCGTACCTCCAGGTCATATCATACGCTTTCTGCACATCCAAGAAAACGGCAACGGCATGGTGTCTCTGCCCAAAGGCTTTCAATACCGTATTTTGTAGATGTACCAAGTGGTCAGTTGTGGACCGATGTTGTCGAAAGCCAGCTTGAGTGTTTACCAATCGACCTTCTTTTTCCAGCAACCACATTAGCCTATAGCTTATCATGCGTTCAAATACCTTCCCAACGCAAGATGTTAAGCTTATTGAGCGGTAGCTGCAGGCTAAGTATGGATTCTTGGCGCTTTTTAGAATAGGCACTACAATTGCTTCCTTCCAGCCGGTCGGATATGAACCTTGATGCCAGATGTCGTTATATGCTTCAAGGATGATATTTATACTCCTTACTCAAATTGTTTAACATATCATATGTTATGTAATCATGACCTGGAGAAGACGTTTTTTTACATTTAAGCGCTGTGTCAAGTTCTGCCATAGTAAAGGGAAGATTATAACATAGCTCTTGATGGTAAATAAAGTTAAGTTGTTTTTCTCTTTCAGCTTTATTACTTAGAAATGAAGGATCATAGTTTTCATTACTGCTTAATTGTTGGAATTGGTCTGCCAGTACCTCAGCTATTATTTGGGGTTACTACTTATGCTGTCGTTTTCGACCTTCAGTTGAATGGGTCGGCAAGCTTTCCTACCCGATACTGCCTTAATTTTCTGCCATATTTGTGTATTGGAGGTTTGGCAGGTTATGGTAGATACATATGCGTTCCACGACTCTCTCTTGCATTGCAAGATGTTGAATGCTTTCCTTTTGTTTTAATTGCGGCACTTACATCTTCGTTCCACCAGGGTACATGTCGCTTGACAGGCTTTCCACCTACCTTTGGAATGGCTTTGTCGGCATTGTAGATTACTTTCGTGATCTCTTCCATATTTTGGAGTATCTGTGATCTTTAGGTGTGATCTAAAAATATCCCATCGAGCTAGATTTTCCATCTCGTTGGATATATAAGAGGCCATTCTTGAATTTGAGTTTCGACCAGGATAGGAAAGTGATCACTATCAATGTCATCCAGTGTTTTCCATGAGAAAAGTGTGGTGGAACGTGAGGACACGATGGTAAGGTCAATTGCTGAGAAGCTACCGGACTTAGAACAAAGGTGAGTATGACTACCATTATTTAATAGTACTAATTGATAATTATCAATTATAGCTTCTAGGTCTTGCCCTCGAACATCTGTCCGTGATGAGCCCCATAGACGGTTGTGACAATTGAAATCACCCATGAGAATATATGCTGATGGTAGTTGCTGTACGAGATTTTGGAATCACGCTTCTGCAATTAGTATTAGGTAGGTAAACATTACATATGATGATTTTAAAGGTGAGCTTAGTTGAACTGCTACAGCTTGTAAATTTGTGTTTAATGCAAGGTTATTAAACTGAACGTCTTCTCTGATTATAATAGCTACACCACCTTTGACTCTACTGTCGGACGGCATATCCTTTCGGATAATTTTATAACCACGCAATTGGTATGGCTGGTTTGGTTTAAAGTGCGTCTCTTGTAGGCACAAGCACATTGGGTTAAATTTGTTTAAAATCACTTTTATTTGACAATAGTGATGAATGCAACCATTGCAATTCCACTGAATTATGTTAGCCATTTTATATGGTACATTGCTTGTGTTTAAGAGAAAACCTGATTGAAATTTATAATTCAGTTAATAAATATAAATAATATAAATAGATATTTGTATATAAATATAAATAATAGACTCTAAGGACATTCACTAATAAATAATTAAATAAACAGATAGTATCACAGTCAATATCACAGACTAGCATGTTTATCACAGTTTCATTTTCTGGGTTTGCCCTTGGGCCAACCCTTTTATTCTTCTTCTGACTGGGAATCTCGTCTCTCTTTATCTATCTCCTCCTCGCATATGCTTGGAGAGGATAATCCTGACGCTGAAGAATTTCTCTTTCGTTTCTCTGAGGAATCGGTCTCCATTGATGCCTGTATATTTAAAGACGAAGGCCCCGAGGTGGGGCTTTTAGACGATTGAGGTGTAGTAAATGTGTGTGTTGAAGGGAGAGCTTGAGGTGTATTCTAACTTGTGCGATTAACACTTCAATCTGCCGTGTAACTAGGCTCATAAACTTAGAAAGTTCTTCTTTTAAGGTCCTTGTAACATGCGACATTATGTCTGGCTGTTGAGGTTGCGATACAACAGGTGTTGCTGCTACTTCAGAATATGAGGTAGATGGGATAGCACGAGAGTTAAGCTTCTGCTTCTCTTCCGAGTACGTTAGTCGGTGTATGACTTTTAACTCCTGAATCTTCTGTTCTTCCTTGTATATTGGGCAAGATTTAGATAATGAATTATGCTGCCCCAATTCGGACATTCTACTGGTTCTTCGCATTTTGTGCCCTGGTGGGGTCTTTACCACAGATGCATCGTGGTGAGTTGGAACAATTCAAGGAGGAATCGTTTTGGGAGGTTAGTTTTATTAAAGGTTAAGACATGGTTTGGCGAATCCACAAGTTCACCATTTACTTTAGTTTTTATCCTCCTGACTGCTATAGCTACTTGATCTTGCAGACCTTCAGTTATTTCCTCTATAGAGCAGTTTAGTAGGTCTCTACAGAAGATCACACCCTTAGAAATATTTAACGTTGAGTGAGGTGTCACAATAACGTCGAAAGTGGAGAATCTGTTTAACTTCATTAACGTTTTAGATTGTTTTTTGCTTATGGTTTCCACTAACAGTTCGCCCTTGACTTTTTTGATATTTTCCACTTTAGCTAACAAACCATACATGACTCTTGATATTAGAAAGGGACTTACATCAGTAAAGTTCCCTTCTTTCCTTTTGACCATTAGGAACCGGGGACTGGACTCCGCCGTCTCACTAACTGGATCAGTTACCCTTAATGATGGGAAATTCCCTTCATCAAGTGGTAAATTTGTTTCCGAACGGGAAGTCCCGTTCTCGCTTCTTGGGATTTGAGACGGACCTCCAACCACTCCCGTTTCAGAGGATGGGTCCTCTTGAGGATTAATACTATTCAGTCGCTACTACTAGTGCGCCCTTAACAGCAGAAGGCTACATTACAACTGGAGGTCGCCAGGTATCCAGAGAGCACCGTTCAAGACCATGTCTCGTATGGCCATTCATTCCTCGGCACGGTTCGCATTACACCATGACTTCGCCTTTTTTAAAGGGGTTAGGTCCCCGAAACATAGAACAAAAGACAAAGAGACCAGTACAATAATATGACAAAGACTAACGAGGGTCAGGATACTTAGCTTCACCACTGCTGGCAACAGTGGCTACTAAGCCCCTCCACCACGACAAGGCGTATCCTTTGGAGGGGTATTATTATTATTATTATTATAATTATTATTATTATTATTATTATAATAATTATTATTATTATTATTATTATTATTATTATGATTACTATTGCTATTATTATTATATTGTGTTTTAATACAATAACCAATTAATACGTTTTTCAATTTTATCTGTAACGTTAGTTATGAAACGAAGAAAGCTCCACTATTACTTTATGGGAATGTATAACAGGTTTAAATTTAATTACATTATTAATGAATTACTAGTAAATTATGTGGTTCTCTTCCTTTTTCCACAGTTTACACTTGAAGTTTTGTTCTAATAATATTTCCATCAAAATATCGAGGCACTTGTAATTAACATTGTAGGCTGCTTTCTCCATGCCTTAAGGGAAATAAAGTGTCGTTATAAGCAGAATTAATATTTTCTAAGCCAGATTCGACATTTTCCAAAGTACACAATAGAACATCACCCCATAATAAGTCCTTCAGTTCAAGCGGAATGCTACCAAGTAGATTCATATCGTCTAAGATCCTATCTACTTCAATAAAAGTCAATGAGTTGTAATCCTTATCGTCACACGATTTCATAAACGTTTTAATTGTGTTTACCAAACGATGTCTTAATAACTTTATTTGCACACTTTGAGTTTATAGTACACATTTAAAACACTCATCAGGTATAACAATATGTTGTAATATGTTCAGTACAAATAAGTAGCTTTCAGGGGAGGACTTTCCCATCACAGAACGCTTCAGGTGCTTTCTGTAGATTTGATCACTATCGTACCACAGTTCTTGCTGCAATTGGTTTTCAAGACTGCTCATAGTAATACAGTTAATTCTGAAACTAGAGGAATTAATAAAATGCTATGTAAAGTTATAGCCCCAAAGTCTAGTATCAGTGAAATTAAAATTTACTAATCGCGTATCGTCTTAAGGGTTAAGTATTGCTTTATTCTGTTTGACTGTAAACACATTATGTACTTTCACCATATCAGCATTTGTTCTCTGATGTTCCTATTATTTCCTTATTTAACGATGTTCTCATTATGTTAGTTTCCTAAAGTGAATGATTTATTATTCAAAATTGCTGATAGTCACTCTTACTTAATACACACATTTTTATAATTTGGAACCACTGGTTGCAGTTGGTAACATTGAATGTTATTTAGTGAGTTCTTAAAAGGAACATTTTCTTCTCCCTGTTTCAAAGTGGTGCAAGTCATGATTTAATACCTAGAAGAAATCAAATAACTTCTGGATTTATTTCATCCATCGACGAAAGTCGGATTTATATTTGTTCTCCAGTATAAGAAATGATTAATTAGTATTATTTATTTCTACGCATTTTGCGGATATAAAAGGTTATTAAAAGCGTTTAGTCATGCCTCTCTTCCTTTTTTGTTTCTGTATTTAAAATTGCTTTACTTTTAACCATCACTACAGCTACCTTGTAATTTAAAACTACTTACTTTAAAGAAAATATCTTGATATCTAAACTTTGGTTATAAACATAAGTGTATATCGAAATTTCTACTCGTGAAGGTAATGTATTCAAAGGGGTTATTTTAATAAATTACAGAGGTTCGACCCCCACTTTGACTTCGACTTTCACTTCTATGTTTATTTCTACTATTATTTTACTCAGGGGATAATTCAGTATTGTTACTCGTTCAATAACTACATACACAATTGGATAGATTGATAACTGCTTTTCACTTTTGGTGAAATGTCACATTGATTGGTAAGTACCTTAATTAATAGTCTTGAATATAACGAAGATTTGTAACTAAACCCAACAACAGGAATAATTCCACAGCTAAGTTAAACTATAATTATATGCCTTTGTGCGTGAATGCAAATACAGTTTTAAATTCTGTAAATGTACAGCTTGCCTTACCTGGTCATAGGTTCACAAAAAATAATTTCACTTTAAAATTTAATATAGTTATCTTTTAAAACAAAGTCAATATATCCACAGGTAAATGCATTTATCGTCGAGCTCTATGTATTATTGTTGTGTTATTAACTATATAATGTTTAAATATTCGTCTCATTGGGAGACTAATGTATAATTGACTGCTATTTTTTAACTGATTTATTATTTGGTTTTTATTGTTGTACATTGTACAATATATTTAAATGTTTTTTTCGAGTGACCTGTACATTTTAATTAGCAATGGCAATTTTGATGCTATAAATACAATTTTTCTTGTTTTACTAAAAAGATATTATAAACTCAAACCTCATTAGCTTGGGATCATCCTAATTTAATTTAACTTGACCTGTATGTTACATGCCTCATTTCATTGTTTTTTTTTATTATAATTACAGTGAATTACTGTAGGTACTACCTTTTTTTAATTTAAACAAAGGATAATTGCAACATTCAGTTATTTTTGGGGATTACATTATTGGAATAAAAGTTTTTGCTACTAGTTTGTCGATTATTTCTATTTATATCAAATTTGTGTGTTGCATAACCTTTATTTTACAGGGAACATATCGAACCACCTATCTCATTGTATAATTACTTCTCCGTATTGTGAGTTATCTTTCCTGTTTCGAGTTTTGAGGAAAGGGCTCTTTTTTGTATTTTACTTAAAAACTCATGGCGTCCAAATTTCTGTCCTTCGTTCTATATCTTTCTTTCCTTTCTCTCTCGGACTCCAGTGTTCCCCACGCATCCAAGTGCCCTCTAGATGCTAGTCGAGGTGCCACTCTCCTTCCTACTTCCATTTCCTTTTTTTGCATACGTGCTCAACAGCGGTGCATGTTACAGTTGGTATCACTTTATTACGCTACAAATAAAACAAGTTTATAATCATTTACCAACATCCGTTTGATACTTATTTGGGTAGAATACTTTGACTCTTCATCATTGAAACGCCTGTGGGGGAAGAGGCGCCCCCCCAAGTATAAATGACTTTTGCTAGTATCAGACTCTGCTAGTTGTGACTTCTATTACCGAGAGTACTCGTGGGAACAGGATGAGTGTTTCATTACAAAATAAAGAGAGGACAACCTCGTTAAATATGGAAATGCCTGAAGGTCCACCTAAAAAGCCCCCAAAAAGCCGTACTGATGACTTAAGTCATAAGGAAAGTGTGAGAATTTTCCCCCACTTAGTATTAATAAAGGTACCAGAGAGTAGGAGGACTATGACCAGGAACCGGGGAAATAATGCCATCTTACAAATGTAAGTCCCTTCCTAATAAGCAACATATTGTATGGATTAATTTGTCACGTAAAACATGCTAAGAAAGTTAAGGTAGAGTTGTAAGTAGAAACTGGATCTAGCAAACAGTTTAACCTCTTAATGAAATGTCATCGCTTTGGAGATTCTGAAATTACGATAGTACCTCACGGTGCTCTTAATACGTTGAAGGGTGTTGTGTTCTGTCGTGACTTGTAAAATTGCTCTATTGAAGAGATCAAGGACAATTTAAGGAGTCAAGGTGTATTGGAGGTAAGAAGGATTAGGATGAGGCGTGATGGAGAATTCATAGACACCCGAAATCACGTACTAACTTTCAATGTCTCTAAGTTACCTAGAACTATTCAAGCAGCATTCTATCCACTACAGGTACGTCCGTATATCCCGAACCCTCTGAGATGTTTTAACTGTCAGTTAGATTTGGACATTCCTCGGTTAATTGTAAGAAAGATAAGCGCTGTGTCTGAGGTAAACCTCTACACAAGGATTCTGCTTGCGAGTCCCAGTTGTTTGTCCAAATTGTCAAGGGTCGCATAAGACTATTACAAAAAGTTGTCCAGTATTTAAGCTGGAAATGAAAGTACATGTAGTAACAAACCGTACACCTTCAAACATTTTAAGATTGTAAAGAAAGATTTGACACCTGACCTCGGCGCCAATAGCAGCGTGGTAATCTTTATTCGAGATGGTGTTTCCTATCGTCAAATCAGACTAAACACCCAACTTCAGACAGTCGCAATCCGTATTAATTACTTTATTTCCATCACTGTTTGCTCTATTTATCTCCCCAATAGTGAATGGCAATTGCTGGCCTTACAGCATCTTCTAAACCAGCTTCCAGCACAACTACTCTTGATTGGGGACTTCAACTCCCATAACCCTATTTGGAGATCCAACCGTACAGATTCTGGAGGCAGAGACCTGAAAACTCTATTGGACCGAAATGGTCTGATTATACTGAACGATGGGTCTCCAACACATCTGTCAGCTAGAAGTCACAAGTTCTTTGTAACAGACCTTGATTTTGCTTCTCCATCACTGGACCCACGCTATACGTGGAAAACGCTAGAACATCTGTACAATAGCGATCATTTCCCTGCAGTAATCACCACTGACAAAAGAAAAATGTTGGAAATGGTCCCATACTGACAGATGTTGAAGATCAACTGCCCATGACCAACGTGAATGAATTGAGAGCAGCGGAAACCGCCATCCATCATTCAACAGGTGTTCAATCTTCCCTGGTAGAATGCCGAGATCGTTGTTGCTGTGCAGGCCAAGAAAAGTGCCCTAAATCGCTTTAGGAGATGGCCCACAAACGAAAATCTTATATCTCTTAAGAGATCCAGGGCACGCGATTGCCGTCTCATGCTTGAGGGACAGCGTAGCTCCTCGTGTATGTACATGGCCTCAATAAATCCGAGCACCACGTCGTCAGAGGTCTGGAATACAGTCAAGCTTGTTGTCGGCTGTAGACCGTAATAACAAATAAAATACTTGCGAGAACCAGATTGCTCGATCACTGACGAGATCAACCAGATGGCTGAATTGTTGGCCGATCACTTCTCAGCAGCTCATCCCGTCACAGTACCAACTTCTTGGAGAGCAGGGCGATGCTGTAATGGAACTTGGACTTTACTACCGATCAACAGCTTTCCTACAATGATCCGCTAACCTTTGTAGAACTTGAACAATCAATAAAAAGTGCAAAAAGATCCGCTGCAAGCCGAATATCTTCAGCTATGAGATCATATCTCACCTGCCACTTATCTACAAAGTCGCCCTACTAGAGCTGTTCAATAGATTAATGGGCAGAATGTACCTCTACCCGGATGAGTGAAAGAAAGCCGTGATCGTTCCTATTTTGAAACCAAGCAGTTACAGACCTCTCAGTCTATTGTATTGTCTAGGAAAGCTGATGGGAAGTGTGGCAAATAAACGCCTCTCTTGTGTCCTGGGGCGAGAAAACAGAATCGCAGAATATCAACCTGGTTTTCTGAAACAACGTTCCGCCTTCAAGAACCGGAATCACACTGTTGCCGTGATCTTTGACATCGAAAAGGCGTATGACACCACGTGGAGATATGGCACACTTAGGACGCTGTATGAATAGGGCCTCAGGGGTAATTCACCTATGTTCGTTGCGTCTTTCCTATCCGTTAGGTACTTTAGGGTTAGAGTAGGTAACGATTGGTCCGCCGCTAGGGTTCATAAAAATGGCATACCTCCAGGATCATCCCTCAACTGGTTATTGTTTCTAATAATCGTGAATGATTTGACAAGTCTGGTTTATCCGAGAGTGAAGATTTGCCAGTTTGTCGATGACCTTGCAATATGTGTATCGGGGCAGACAGTGGGAGTGGTCTCGCGCGTTCTGCAACCGGCCACCATCCAAATCTACAAGAATGCAACGGAAGCGGATTTTATAATCTCGCATACCAAGACGCAGTGCTTCCATTTTTTTCGTCTCCGCAGGCCTCACTATGACCCACTTCTCTACCTGGAAGATACACCTATTCCCTGTAGACCTCTTGTAGCATTCCTTGGTTTGTGGGACTCCAAACTTACCAGGAGACCCCATATCGATAGTCTAATCATTAAATGCAAGTCTGTGATAAACCAAGTGTGAGCTCCAGTCGCTGGGGAGCAGATACGAATGTCCTAGTTCATGTGTATAAGTGTATTGTACTGTATAGATTAGATTACGGCTGTGTTGTGTATTCGTCCGCCAGAAAATCATTATTGAAGACGCTTGACGTTGTGCATAACCTTGGACGATGTTATTGTCTAGGTGCTTTCTCAACGACCCCGACTGACAATCTATACTGTGAGTCAGGAGTCTCCTATTATCAATTCGCAGGGCTGACCTGTTGATGGCCTACATAACAAATCTGCGAACGAGACCTGGCAACCGGAATACAACAGTCCTCCTGCACAACAATGACCGATATTCTGATAGGGTCACTATAACCAGACCCTTGAGCGTACGCGCTTATGAGCTCGCTCGAAATTTACATCTGAACCCACCTGAGGTGTTTACGTCTACAATACCAAAATATCCGAAGTGGTTGCAACTGAGGCTCTCAGTACGTCTTGATCTGACCGAGTTGGCGACAAGAAGGGATCCGCATGTCATAATTCGACAACGTTTCTCGGAGATACTAGATAAACCCTCTGACGAGATGGTGATCTACACCGATGGGTCGAAAACCCAACGCGGCGTAGGATGTGCTATGGTGGAAAACGGTAGAGTACATATATGGGTTTGAGTAATACGTGGTCTGGAAAGCGCTGTGATCAATGTAACAGAGTTACGTCTTTTGTCATAGTCAGTGACCCCTTATCAACACTGACTGCACTTCGGAGTGACAAATCATCCGATCCCATCGTCCAGGTGCGCAGGGCTTCTCTGGCGTGGTCGGAAGAGACAGGGAAAGTTATTACATTTCTTTGGGTCCCTAGCCACGTATGAATTAATGGAAACGGCACAGCAGACGCTGCTGCCGAGAAGCAGCAGAAGCACATGGTAATATAGACGTTGACACGGTTCAGCATTCGGACCTCCGCAGGAATTGCAATCGGTGTGTAGTGCTATGGTGGCAGCGGAAATGGAATTCTCCACTGCATTGAGGCTCGTTAAGCCGAAGATTTCCCCTTGGTCCTTTCCAAATGCGCTACCGGGAAACGAGGCTAGTAAGTTGCATCGTCTATGATTAGGACATATAGCATTGACACATTCTTGCTTATTAAGTAACGAAAATCCAGCGATTTGCCATTTTTGTGTCGTCCACTTTCTATACTGCTCTATGTTGGATAACTTGCGGGAAATTTTCGGCATTGAAGGGGATTGGACGACGTATCCAAAAGAGCCAAGAAAAATTGTGGCCTTGATTGACTTCTTAAAAACTACAAACATATTGGAAAAACTGTAGTCTGTAAGAAATAGGCCAATGACCTCAGAAGTCGACGTACTATATTAATAAAAAAAAAAAACAGTGTAAGCATATATTTTTGCACGAAAACCTACAAATTCGAATGTAATTTTACCATGAGTTTCGTCTTTCATTCGAATTTGATAATTTAATAAATATCAGGAACTGAAATGTGTATTAGAATCTATATCCATGAGGCACACCACCTCTAATTCCTCTTTCAATAAACATTAGCATATCAATGTCTGTAAATAGTTCTAACTTTACTTGCGTACTATTAAGCATAGCATCGAATACTAAACCATGGGATGTACAATAGTGCAGAGGATCAAGTTTGTAAGTACTTAAACGAAAATATCAGCTAAAAGTAGAACATCAGTTTTTAGATATAAATCTGAGTATTCACCCACGATTTAATATTAAATTTGTTCCAAACGTTAACCGCATGCGTAAAACTCGCATATCTGGTTCCTTCATCATTAAGGTGACCATAAAATGCTTTCTTCGGAGGGAGGCTGGTCTTACCTAGTCTATCCCAAGTATCAATATACTCATAGGAAAAGACATCTTTGCGAAATAGTAGAGAAAATTATTCATCATTGTTACAATAAATTAGCTCTGGTAATAAATTTTTTACCATTCTCGAAATAGTTTGATAGCTTTACAATACTACTACCCATAAATCTGAGTCAATAAGTCTAAACTTAATTTTAGTGCCCTTTATGACCTACATTAAAGCAATATATCTGCCTACATTTATAGATAGCAGTGAAATCAAACCGGCAAGAGTAGCCAATACCGTAATTACGAAATGAGACTCATAACCTGATAAATTATGAAATACTGCAGGCAATATAACAATATTTCCCATGGGGCAGAGTTTTCGAGGGAGCGAATATTACGGAGGTAAACTTACCATGGGCCAATATTTTACGAGGCGAATATTTTCCGGTGCGAATTTTCCTACAATCATGGTTTTAGTAGATATTTTAATGATACACGTTTAGAAGCGGAACCTTGGTTGGTGAATGGCTAAAAGCGGATATACAATGTTACAAAACTTACATATGACTGTTTAAAATACTTTTTTTTTGAGTTTTTGGATTTTTAATTGTGTATTCTTGTATTTATGTTTATACAAATCTAAACATTTCGATAAAACTTTCAGTTATTGTCCTCAGTAGTGGTAACATTTTTTGAAGTGTGTAAGATGTTGAAAATTAAAAACTCAAACATAACGCTGCCTTTAATGTAAGTTTGGTAAACGTGTAAAGCCAACTATGGAATACAATTTTAGTAAAGAAAAACTAGATCCTTAATAAACTAAACATTATTAAACTTTTTTGAAGATGATAAATTACCTTTAATGGTCTAAGGCTAACAGTGAAAAATGTTATAAACAAAGAGTAAATTTATTAAAATTTAATCAAATTGTGATGTAAGTGAAAAGTTGTGAAAACTTTAATTTGAAATTGATAAAAGCATTCATAAATAGAAAATTGAGATCAATTAAGAATCCAGTCAAATCTAACAAATAAATAGCTTCATTAATAAATGTAAGAGTTATTTTACAGTCAAAACATAATGTATACCGTTTAATATAATTTTTAATTTTATTTTAATTCATCTATATATGTTAAATTCTAGTGATGTAATTTAACACATAATTGGTAAAGCATTTACTTCAAGGTCTAGAAAATAACACAGCTAAAAAGCTAGATATACCAAAGCGGAAATTAAAATTAAGACGTCCCATTGTGCCTTTTTAAATTATATCACTCCAAAATCTGCTTTAACTGCTTATTGAATTTAAATTATTTAAAGCACGCTCAGCTATCTCATATGTTCTGTACCGTCTTACACCAAAGTTACGCTATATGGTTTCAGTGTATACTTTTCCACATGAACAATATAATTTGTACAGTCCGCAATACGATATTGGGTTGGAAATATCTTTAGGTGAACCTTAAATGCTCTTTAATTTTTCCTGTAGGTTTAAATACAGTCCTAATGCCATGATTAAATAGCATTTTTTTTATTCCATCTGTAACATTAGTTATAAAAGGAAGAAAATCAGTACCTACATTAGGCACTGATTGTTGTCTAGAAGGAGTAATAACATTATTAGTATTATTAAGTGTACATCCATTAGCTTGTAAGGATTTTGTTAAATATTTATATTCATTTTTCAATTATTCAGGATCACAAATTCGCTTCCCTCCCACTAAAGATTTAATTACACCAATTTAATTAGTGCAATTGGTTCTCCTCATACAATCTTCCAAAACATCTTACATTTCTATTATAACCTCATGTATGTAAATTACCCATCATGTTAAAAACTCTGCCGACTTCTTTGAAAAAATACATAATTTCGAAATTGAACAAAGTGGTTTAATGGTCACTTTTGATGTTGTTTCACTTTTTACAAAAGTCTTATGGAAGGAATTTATTCAATATATTGATGATATTTTTTGAAAGCATATAATAATTCTCCTTGAGCACATATTTTTCGCGGAATAATAATTTCTATACACAGCTTGATAACGTAGCAATGAAAAGCCCTCTTAGTCCTGTTATAGCTAATTTTTACATGGAAAAATTTCAAACGTTAGCTTTTAAAAATGCACTTAAAACCTATAGTTTGGTATAGATTTGATATTTGAAGATATGGGGAAGAAGCACTACATCTGGTTTACTACGGAAAATGAAACTAATGGAAGTATACCATTCTATGGTTTACAGAAAGCCGGCAAAAATTAACAAATACCTTCATAGATCATCAAACCACCATCGAGTTGTCGAAATATGAATATAAATAAAAGTTCTTACAAGCCAATGGATATTCACTTAATGATATTAATAACGTTATTACACCTACTAGACGCAACCGAAAAGAAAAATCAGTACTTAATGTTGGTGCTGCTTTTAATATTAATCATGGCATTAGGGTTACTTTTAAATCTTCAAGAAAAATTTAAAAAATACAAGGTCTCTTAATCCATATTAGCCTTGCGTTACCATAAGGTAACGCTTTCACGCGTTTATGTAAATGTTATATATTTATATTCATGCTTCATGATGAATATAAATATTTAACAAAATCCTTACAAGATAATGGATATTCAGTTACAGATATTAATAATGTTATTACACCTTCTAGGCGTAACCTTAAAGAAAAACCAGTTCTTAATGTTGGTACTGCTTTTCTTCCTTTTATTGCTAATGTTACAAATAGAATTCAAAATCCTAATTAAATATGTCATTAGAACTATTTTAAACCTACAAGAAAAATTAAAGAACATTTAAGACCACCTAAAGACGTGTCAAACCCTTTATCATCTTCCGGAGTGTATAAGTTCTCTTGTTCATGTGGAAAAATATACATCGGAACCACCAAACGTAGCTTTGATACAAGACGTAAAGAACATATGAGATTTTTTTGTAGATTAGGTCAACCAGAGAGGTCTGCTGTGGATGGCCATGCCCTGAATAATCTAAATCATGACATTTGACAATATGGAAATATTGTCAAGACAAACTCATTATTATGTTCGTTTACAACGTGACGCTATTGAAATATATAAACACCCCAATAATTTTAATAGACAAGAAGAAACTATCCGTTTAAATAGGTTTTGGCATTTTATAATTTAAAAAAAAAGTTCTTAATTTTGATTTTAATTTTAACTTTTGGTATGTCTACGTTTTTTGGTATGTTTATCCTACACCTGGAAGCAAATGCTTTACCAACTATATGTTAAATTACCACAGCACTATAATTTAACATAAGTAGTTGAAATTAAGATTAAAATTAAAAATTACAAGAAACGTTCTGCATTATGGTTTTTATTGTTAATAACACTTGCACTTATTGATAAAGATATCTCTTTGTTAGATTTAACTAGATTATTTTATTTGATGTGATGTTTAAATTTGTGAATGCTTCTATCATTTTCAAATTGAAGTTTTTCACAACTTTAGACTTACATCATAAATTGATTAAATTTTGTTAAATGTGTTTTTTGGTTGACAAATTTTATTGTTAGCTTTCGCCGTAGAGAGTGTTCTGATTTGTCATAAGGCAGTTTAACAATATTTAATTTTACAGTTGACTTTATACGTTTCTCAAACTGTTATATTAATAGCAGGCTGGTGTTTATGTTTTATTTTTCAACTTTGACAAAATTGTTTACATTTTTAGCAATTTTTAACAAATATTACTACTGACGATGGTAACTGTAAGTGTTATCGAAACGTTTAGATTGTATAATTTAAAATACACCATTAAAGAAACCCAAAAAAGATAAGTATTTTAATAACTGTAAGTGTACACCATTAAAAAAACCAAAGAACAAAGTATTTTAAATATGTGTAATAACAGTGAAAGTTTCCATTTTCATATTATGTATAACTATTTAATGGAATTTCAGCCGGTCCAAATAAACAACTAAAAATTCTATCGGCCAAAGGTAAAAAGCAAGTTGGGGCTAGATTTTCGGCAGAGCGTGGAGTTTTGATCACGGTTGAAGTTGCTGTGAGTGCCAGTGACATCTTTGTACCACCACTTCTAGTCTTCCCTCGCGTGAGGCAGAATCCGTTATTGGAGATAATGGGCAGATAGAAACATTTGAAAATTCATTTTTAACATATGAGACCAATGTTACGTTTCTGCAAAAACCGAAAACATTAGTTTCGCCTTGCCGTGATCTGTCATACCTGGAAGTTTTCAGGTACGCAATACTTATTTTTCCTGGAATATGTAGTTTATGTCAGACTCATCGTCTTGTAATTTATGTACCGTATGTGGAAAAGATATTACTAAAAACGTGTAAAGTGTGTGAAATGTTCAAGCCATTATCAAAATGGCTGCGCAAAAACTAAATAATAAGCATTATATGAGTGTGAGAAAGACATAACTTTACCGATGTTGCCACTTGCACATATTTGCATGTAGGCACAAAATATGAACTACTTAAGTCTCCTTCAATCTAGCTTCAACATTTCTAACGAAACCAAAGCAATTAAGATGATGTTAAAAAGTCGCGTGTTCTTTGAAACTATTAAGTAAATAAAAAATTATTATTAATTTTATTAAATACATAAATAAAAAGTTTACCTCGAGTAGGATTTGAACCTACGACCTGTACTTTGCTAGAGTACCGCGTTAACCAACTGTACCATCAAGGTTCAAGCCCCAATCGTCGTAAATTTTATCTATATGTATGTAGAACTGATGTAAATTCTAAATGTAATGACATTACAATCAAATTACTTATATTAATGACTAATATTAAATTACTATAAGATATAATAATTTATAATAAGTTATAGTAACTTATAATAATTTATTAAGTAAATACTTTACACTTAAACATTAAATGATAATACCTCAAACATCGAAGTTCATGGTAATTGCGAATTTATGAGATGGTTCGATTACTACACGTAAGAAGAACCAAGAAGAAACTGACGAGACTTACAAACAAGAACATTAACATTGACATTGATAGGATAATTTAAGTTTAAGGTTTAACCTTAGCATTGTAATTCCTATTGAAAACTATTTAGAAATGACTAGAATGCACTTTTTTCAAAACTCTACTTTAGAAGATTTTCGAAAAGACCTCCACCTTGCGCAAGGCAGTAACCCAATCTGTGATAAAATTCAGTTCGGGTGTTTTCTAATATTTCTTGGGTGATTCTGTTTAAAGAGTCTGTAATTTTGACACGAAGTTTGTTCAAATGGTTAGTACGCTCATGCCTGTGCCTATAAACTTGCTGGGATACGTATCCCCAAACAAAAAAGTCGTTCGGCATAATATAATAGTATAGTATTTTATAGGTGGTAGGCATATATGCTCCATGCCAGCCGGGGAGGTACCACCACCATTAACATGGGCTCCTTAATATTGGGTCTCCGATTTTCTGAGCTCGGTAAGGGCTGCCGGTTACCTTCTCCATCGTCCTTAATCTATTCTCATCCTTATTCTTCCTTCTCGCCCTCACTGTCTTCCTATCGGATTAAAAGTCCCAAATTAAAAAATACGATGGCTGTGGTTTCTAAGGTTATCAATTCCGGACGTAAAATCCTGCCCCATTCGGATGTCCGGGAGGGCAGGGCCCAAGCGACGTCGGTCATCGAAAATATCAACTTTCTGATTCACTACTGCAACATCCGCGGTATCAGGTTAATCTTAATGCTATTCACCAAGATCTTGAACAATTACAACCTGATATATTGTTTCTATCTGAAACACAAGTCTCCTCTGAAAGCTCCGAGTCACCCGACTTGGAATTTCCTCAATACCATCTTCACTCTAACTTTCGATATAAAGGAGGCGTATGTGCGTACATCAAGGACAGAATTGCTTGCAAGAGGGTTTCTTCCTTAGAAAATAAAAACTTTGACGTGATTTGGTTTAAACATTCTGGTCCTAATTTTGTAAAATTCTACTGTTGCTTTTATAGGTCTCCTAATGACAGCAACTTTCAAGACTTCTTCGATTACCTTAGTATGAAAGTTGACTATCTCCTGTCTCAGTTTCCATCTTGCGATATCTCATTTGTAGGCGATTTCAATGTTCATAACTCTAGTTGGCTTCAATTTTCATCTACTACAAATCCGCTGGCCATAGTGCAGAAACATTTGCTATTTCATGGATCTCACACAAATGATTTCTGAACCCACAAGAATCCCTGATAACCCTAACCATACTCCACATCTTCTAGATCTCTTTCTTACATCAAACCCTCTTGTTTATAAAACTTCCGTTCTTTCGCCTTTAGGTCTTTCCGACCATTGTCTAATAAAATCATTTCTACTGTACCTAATTCCACTGTTGTTCGCAAAACCGATAGAACCTTGTGGTGTTTTAAGCTCGATGGAGTGATTTACGGATTTCTTTGCAACCTTTCCATGGCGTGAGTATTGTTTTAAGTCGTCCTCTTCTTCGGACATCGCTCTTTCAGTATCTGAGGTCATCCTCATGGGAATGGAGTTGTACATTCCGAAAAAACAGTACCGTGTAGGTCATTCTCGTTCCCAACCCTGGTTCAATAAGGCTTGTGCTGATGCAATATCTTTAAAAATAAATGTTACATTAAATGGGTTGACAGTCATGTAGAATACGTTGGTGCTAGAAATATCTGCAAAGGTGTCATCACTAAAACTAAAAGTTGTTCGAACAACGAAAATGCAGTGAACTAGCTACATCTCCTTTAGGCAGTCGTAAATTTTGGTCTTTAGCAAAAGCCATTAGCAAAAACTTTCGAACATCTTCATTTCCCCCTGACATCTATTGACGGATCGGTAGTTGCTGATTCTGTAGACAAAGCCAACGTTTTGTGGATTTGTTTGCATCAAACTCGTGTCTCAATGATTCTGGAAAAGATGTGCCCCTAGTCAACTCTTCTTCATACGTTATGAAACCAATTCATTTTCGGTACAAGCTCTTGGAATCGATCATCAGTAGGCTTGATCTCAATAAGGCGACTGGCCCAGACGGTATCCCAGCTATTGTCTTAAAGAAATGTTCCCCGAACTAGTACCAGTCCTATTTAAGCTCTATACGATCTCTATATCTTCTGGGAATTCCCTCATCATGGAAGTTAGCAAATGTTCAACCTATTCCCAAAAAGGTGATAAGACCGATCCCTCAAGTTACAGACCAATTGCCATCACTTCCATTTTGTCTAAAATCATGGGAAAAGCCATCAATCAGCAACTGCTCACGTTCCTTGAAACTAACAAACTCCTTAGTGACCACCAATATGGGTTTAGGCAAAGTCGTTCAACAGGCGATCTTCTTTCATATGTGACCCAAGTTTGGAACAATACAGTAGAGCAGTCCGGTGAAACAGTTGTAGTCGCTTTAGATATCTCAAAGGCATTTGACCAAGTTTGACATAAGTGTTTACTTGCCAAACTCACCTCGTTTGGGTTAAATGATACGCTTATCAACTGGGTTTCTAGTTTCCTTGATAAAAGACGAATACGTGTCGTAGTTGATGGCTTTTTTCAAAAGAAGTTAGCATTAACGCGGACGTACCACAGGGATCCGTTATAGCACCTACACTTTTCTGCTGTACATAAACGACCTTATTTCTTCAACAACTAACCCCATCCATTGCTTTGCTGACGATAGCACTCTTCACTGTAGTTCATCTCCGTCTACTCATAGTGATAATCCACCTTCTATGTCAAATCAAGAAATTAAAGCTGAAATGGCAAATTCAATCAACAAAGACATTCAACGTATCTCGAATGGGGAAGCAATAATCTAGTTAAATTTAATGCTAATAAAACTCAGTGTTGCCTTATGTCCGACAAAGAAGATCGATCATTTCCTGTTGTAAGTATGAATGGCTCAGTTCTTAAGTTTTCAGACTCTATTACTCTGTTGGGTATGACTGTATCTTCAAATCTTTCATGGGTTAACCATCTTCTGTCAGCTACCAAAACAGCTGCTAGTAAAATAGGCTTTTGTACAGATCTAAGCAGTACTTTACCTCTCGACAACTCCTGCTGTACAAGGCCCAAATTCGGCTTCATCTGGAATATAATTCTCACCTTTGGGTTAGTGCTCCCCAATACGCTTTCGATATCGTTGATCGTATTCAAAAGAGAGTGATTAGGATTATAAATGACCCATCCTTAACTTCTCACATACAGTCACTTGAGCATAAAAGGATGGTTTCAGTTCTTTCTTTGTATTATCGTTATTGCAACGGCTATTGTGCTGCTGAATTACATTCTTTGATACCGTCTCGGCTATCTTTACGAGAAACACTCGATTCGCTCATTCACATCATCAGTATGCAGCACAAATCTCCACTTGTCGTACCAAATGGGCGCAATCCACATTTTTCTACATGGCTTCTAAACTCTGGAATGATCTCCCTAGTTCCTGTTTTCCTCTCACTTATGTCATGAAAAAATTTAAGGTAGCTGTTCATAGGCATCAATTGGCAATTCATTATCTCTCTATCCATCCACCTAAGTGTTCCTGAGTGCTTTAGCACGATAGACCTAATTTAGCCTGTTCAGGTCCACAATCATAAAAAAAATATCAGGTGAGCGAGGAGGATATTTAACAATACCTTTTCCACTGATAATAGGGTTACGAAACGTAGTTTCCAAAACCTGTTGAACTCTTATTGCACTGTGAGCAGGACAGCCATTTTCTTGATACCAAATGTCATCAAAATTTATATTGTGTTGAACAGCTGGAACTATCTGGTTTCTCAGCAATTTTACATAATTGTCCGCATTCAAGTTTCCGTTGATAAAAAATGGACCAATTATGGAATTGCCTAAAATTCTTGCCCACACATTAACTTTTTGGGGGTATTGTGTAAGGAATACTAATGTGTTTGTTTTCCCAAGAGTAACCAACAGAAGACATACGGATTGTGAAGGCCATGTAAGTTAACACTCGTCGGTAACCAAAATATTTTCAATAAATCTTTTGTTTTCATTAACCCAATCATCATATCTTCACAAAATTCCATACGCTTTTGATGATCTTCTGGAAAAACTTCTTGTGTAGTTTGCAACTTATAGCAACGGTATTCATTCCTTTTTAAGATATTGCGAACTGTTCTTGGTTCAATATTCATTTCTTCAGCAATTTTTGTACTATTTCACGGAAAATTAGTTTCTGCTAAACTACATACTGCAATTTTTTTAAGTTCGCGCTCTTCGTTTCAGTTATGACCAGGATGCTCACCATCATTACCATCAATGCTACTGCATTTTCTACAATTATTTAAACATCCACATCTTTCAAATTTACAAACAGTAAGCATAATCGTGCTTTCTGATGGAATGGGCTTGTTTTCAAAGGAAAAGCAAACCGCCCGTTATTTCTTGTGCAGTGCTTCCTGAATAATACCACTTAATTAAAGATTGCGAAAACAGTGATTTTCAATTCTCGTTGGTAGTAGCAATTAAATGTGTCATTGATACCAGCCTACTCAAAAGACGTATGTATGGCATCAGCGCTTTTAGTTTGTTGTGTATTCTATCACACTTAGCTCGTGAACGGATTGTACTGTCCTTCTTTTACTTATTATAAGTCGGACCCGCGATAATATTTTCCATACCTGTGTATATATATATATATATATATATATATATATATATATATATATATATATATATATGTATAATCGATTCAACTGGCACCTGATAAGAGCATGTATGGGCGTGGTGACACCAATATATACGTAGCGGCTCCATTTCGTGGTACCAGAACGTTTCTTCTGGTATGTGGTATCCAGGGGGTCTCAGTAGCCTGTACGCAAAGTTTCACGATGGTGCCACTTAGACCATATATACGAATAAATTGTGATTTTAGTGAAGGATACAGATATGAAGACGGCGCTTCGATCGAAAAGTTTAAGTTAACGTTTAAGTGACACCACTAACGTTGTGGCACCATTCAATTTGAACCACATGCGGTGAAGGGTTAGTTTTCGGTTATTTTACGTCCCCTTTTACTACTCTATTACCTGATTCAATAATCCTTTGTATTTGTTACTTAAGATTTTATTTATGATTTATTTTATTTACGATTGGATTTTGCTTGTAATATTAATATGCTTCAATCAAGGAAATTTACATGCAATTATTTGTGTGCATCATGCGTTTTGTTTGTCATGTTTAGTTTTACTACACACTTCAGGAAGTGGATAAAAATTTGTGTTCGATTCCTTACCTTATGCTTAACTAATACGTGTTTATATATATATATATATATATATATATATATATATATATATATATATATATATATATGTTGAAGTAAAACATTTAGTGCTTTATACAGACCTTTAGCCACAAAAATTAATATTAAATAATATTACTATCAGGAGCAAGATTTATCAAATCTTGTAAGGCACGATACATTCACCGTGCTTTGTAACAATTACAGTCACATTTATAAATTTATACTTTTTAGATGTCTCGAGGTCACACACATTTTAAAGGGTTTGCAATAGGTGCTTTGGTTCAACCCTGCTAATTCCATGTTTAACAATTACAAGTTGCTAACTGACTGATCTCAACACACCTCGCTGCGGTTTATATAAGGAAAGTGTCCATGAGTACCTATCAGAACTCGTTAAATACTCACCTCAGCCAATACATAAACCATTTAACCTTCACCTACTTTTTAGCATAGACAATCTTCAAAGTAGCTATATACCTTGAACTGGTCCAGAACTGGCCCTACATTACATCGATTTATATTTAATGTTTTTATCACGACCAGAGGGCGAGTGACATTGAACTGGTCCATAACTGGCCCTGTATAACTTTTGTGTTTTACTGTAAATGTGCATAAACTAAATTTTAATGGATAACCCCACATTTCGATAACTTTTGTAAATAACAACAGTAGAAGTATTTTTCAACTACTAATTATGTAAATAAATTGACATGATAATCTGTATCACAAATAGTGATCCCTTAACATTGACTTATATCTCCTGTCTACCTAAACTAGGCATGTACAATATACAAGAGCATTAGTGGATAAATATCAATCGCCTTACTACTAAATACATAACTCATCTGCTTAATAATATCAATAAATGGGTTTTGATATTCAACCACGTGATAAAGCAATAATCATAATTAAAGATCTTACGCCATTTGGTTAATCCAAAATGATCACTGTTCATCCAATATGAGTCACTATGGCCTTTTACTTTAGGTACTAATCAGCAGTCTAAATATTCACAGAACCAACACCTAATGGTCAAGACTGTGCGTAAAAGCTCCTAGGAACGCTAGCAAATCGTATAATTCCCGATAATGTAACTGAGCAGAGTACAACACTTTTTCGTCGCCCGATATTATTTACACTACCGATCGATACTTAATAAGTTTGTCACGAGAAATATTCCCGGTATACTCTGTTTAACACAATTTGCTTTATGCAGTTAGTTCTTAACACTAAAACTTGATAGCGGTTAAAACTTAATCTCCTTTTTTACATCTTAATCGCTTTTAACAAGTTACTTATTGTGTAATAAACTCAAGTCTTTTACAGCCGCGGTCGCTTTTATTTATAACCGTATGAGATGCTATGCATTTTAAGCAAAATCCTTAAATCAATTTCGTCGTTGGTTAATAATTTGGAACTGCACATAATATTTAATCAGTTGATCCCCATAAGGTAATTGTTGTAACTCAAAGAAGAGTCCTCAATAAATTAATGAGAGTTTCCGTGCTATAAACAGTTTATTTAGAAGTTAATTTCCGAGATCACACTGTTCGAGGAGCTTATATAACAAATAAAAGGTAGCTGTCCCTTTCGTTATGTACTTGTATTTTTTTTGGTTAGTATGCTCATGCTTATGGTTAGTATGCTTATTATTCTTATTCTTTGCTTATATTCTTATCGTAGACTGCTCAGGATTCCTCCTCTTCAGCCCTGGTCATTCCATTGTTGTTGGTGTTGCGCTGTTTTGTAATTGTGTGGTTGACAATCATGAATGTATTATTTTGGTGTAAAAAAGAGAATTATTTATTCTTGATGTGTTATTGGTGTAAAAAGGATTAATATCGGTTTGAATATTTAGGTTTAGGTTTGCGTGTGGTTAAGTGTATAGGGTGAAGTGTGATTGATTCGTTGGCCGGTGTCCTTGCGTGGTCGTTATCCAATTGACGGGGGATGCGGAGTGCATATGGGGTATTGTCGAGGGCCTCTTCTATCTCCTCTGGGATGTCGTCCAATAATTGGGTTAGGATCGCGGGAGGGTGTTTAAATTTGCGCTTGGGTTTTTGCGCGGGAATTTGGGAGGTTGGTAGGTGTAGGAAGTTGTGTGGATTTCCTTGGTTGGGATGGTGTCGCCGAAAATTCTTTTGTGTGTAAAGTTTTTCTGGAGTGTTTGGATTCTGTGTGTGATTGATGGTATGTTTGCGTGTTGTGAGGTCGCTGGGGTACCTGAAGGGTAGCCCGTGTATACGTCTAAAGATCCGGCGTTCACAGGATGCTATATCGGAAAGGTGGTTAGGGTTTATGTTTGTGTAAATTGGTGCTCGGAAATTCATAACAGGGCGGATGTAGGTTTTGTATGTGTGTTGGAGTGTTTTGGGGTGGCAACCTCTAATTCGACCCCGGAGGGCGCCCAGTAGGTTTGCACGGTTTCTAATTCTGTTTAGTGTTTTCGTTTTCCTGACATCGGGGAGCCAATTGAGTGTTCTCGTGAATAGGATGCCTAGATATGTAATTTTGTCTTGAAGGGGATTCTCTCTTGGTTTATGGTGATCGAGACATTTCTGGAGGATAGGTTTGGGAATTTATCTTCGACGTAGTTAGGGTGGTGGAAAAGGATGGCTTGGGTTTTGGAGGGGTTAATAGAGACTCTCCATCGGTTGGCCCAGTTGGAAAAGTTCTGAAGGGTTTTGGAAATGCGGTTGGAGGCCGTTTCGCTGTTCCGATTAACCGAGCAGAAGGCGGTGTCATCTGCAAACTGCGCTACGACTACTCCGGGTTGGGTGACTTGAGGGATGTCTGAAGCGAAGATGGTGTAAAGGATGGGGGCTAAGGCAGAACCTTGCGGAACGCCCGATGAGGGTTGGAAAGGATCTGAAAGGTTTTCCCTACTTTCACCCTGACCGAACGATTGGTCAGGTAGGAAAGCAGGAGTTTGGAGAAGGTTTCGGGTATGTTCAGGTTTCGGATTTTTGAAGGAGACCGGCGTGCCAGACCCTGTCAAATGCTTGCTTAATATCCAAGAACACAGCCAGATTGCATTGCTTGTGATTGAATGCTCTGGTGGTTTCGGTAAGCAGCTTCAACAAGGGATCGTGACACGTTCGGTTTGGACGGAAGCCGAATTGGCTATTAGGAAGAAGGTCGTTAAATTCTAGGTGTTCCTTGAGCCGCCTGGCTAGAATTTGCTCGAAGCATTTTCCGAGGCAACTCAGGAGGGATATGGGTCTATAGGAATTAGGTGAGATTAGGTCGGCGTGAGGTTTTGGTATCATGACGGTGGAGGCCGATTTCCAATCGGTCGGGAAGTGTGCGAGGGTTAGGCATCTGTTATAGATATTTGCAAGAAGTTGGAGGCATAGGTCGGGTAGGTGGCGCAAGATTTTCCTAATCAGGCCGTCGTGGCCTGGGGCTGAATTTTGCCTTTTAAAATAAATATTGATTTGATCGGGCGTAATTGGGGCATAGAAAGGACTCTGGTTATCTATTAGGGGTTCGGGAAGGTTAAGGTTACGGAATTCCTCGAGGCGGTTCTCGAGGAATTCCTTGAACACAGGATTGAATTGGGGATCATTGGGAGATTGGAATGTGGATTGGAGGTGCTGACCAAAGAAATCGGCCTTTCCTTGGTCGGAGGAGATTAGGTTGCCCTGGGGGTCGGTTAGATGGGATTTCGGGTTAGCTTTCCTTCTAGTCAGTCTATCAAGCTGTTGCCAGAAGCGTTTACCGTCACGATAGTCTAACTGGGAAGTGGCTTTAGCCCAGGAATCTTCTGTGTGTTTATTGGTTTCTCGCCTGATTAAGGCGTTAAGGCGGTTATATTCGGTTTTGAGAGCCGGATCCCTAGATCTCAAGAATTGACGATAGATTCGTCTCTTCTCTTTGATCCAGTTCACAATGTGTCGTGGGAGTGGTTTTTTTGAAATGTCGATATTTTTAAGTGGAACTGAGGTGTCGACCGCTTCCGTAATTACGGAGGTTAGGTCCCTAACGGCTCTCTCAAAATTTTGGGTGGTTTGAAGTTCGGGTGAAGGAAGATTGTTGGAGATGTGTTCGGCGAACACATTCCAGTCTGCATTTGAAAAATCTTTAATGATTGTGTTTTGAGGAGGTATTGGGGGAGCTGGACAAAATGAGGTTTTGACCAGAAGAGGAATATAATCGGAAGTGATTGTGGTGCCTACAAAGCACTCACGGTCGAAGTAGTGAGCTATTGGTTCTGAAACTATTACATGATCTATTATGGAGGCACCTAGGTGGTCGAAATACGTGGGTTGTGTATTGACGATCCTCAACAAAGGCAATTGCAACAGAGCAGATGATAGTCTGTTGCCGTTTCCGTTTGTTGCGGTGTCACCGAATTAAATATGGCGGGCATTGAAGTCACCTAAGATGACTGCATTTGGGAGGCTGGAGGCATATACTAATAGGTCATCGGAAAGTGTATTGTGGCCGGGTGGATTGTAGTAGGATATGAATACTATAGGAGTTGGGAAGTGCACCGTTGCAGCGACACATTCGAGTTGCTGCAGGTGCGCAGTAATTGAAATGGAGTGGAGGAAATAGTTTTTGATTAGGAGGGCGGTTCCATGCACGCTATCGTTACGGAAGGTATTATAGGTGTTAAATTGTAGTGTGCATTTGTGTGAAAGTTTGGTCTCAGTGATTGAGAGGACGTGAACGTTGTGCGTGTGAAGGAAATGTTTTAGTAGGGAACGTTTCGGCGAACGCCCTGGCATTAATGGTCCCTGCTATGATATCCATTGGGAACAAAGGCGTTTAAGGAAGGGTTGGCGGACTACGGCGACCTTCCTCCGCGTACCGGCTACGCAGACGTTGATCTGCCGTTGGAAGAAGTTGAGGATAGGGATTGGAGGGTTCGGAAAACACGGCGTTGGTGGGTGGGAAACAGGTCTAGGAGAGCGTTTGTGAGGACTTGGATAAAGGATTTGATGGAGACGGGATCGGTGTCGGGGATAGGCTTGAGGTGGATGGTGTCTTCCGAGTCAGACTCGTCAGACATGATGGGATCGAGGATTGCCATCTGTGACGGAGAACTGGGAGGTTCCCGCCGCTTCTGGCACTTAAAGGAGTAGGTAGGATGGGCTCCCCCGCAGTTGTTACACTTTGGGTTCGCCGAGGTTTTACAAAGGGTGGATCTGTGGCTTCCCCACAGTTAGGGCACCGGATGGATCGGGAAGGCTCTCCTCCGCGGTATGCCCCATCTGCGTGCAGGTGGAGCAATACTTGGGAGCGGTTGAGGGATTAGGGAGGGTTCGCACATGAAGCGTCGCCCGAACATGACGACACCTTGTGCGAGGAGGTACTGGAGGGTGGTTTGGGAAGGAGTGATAATCCGGACGAGGGAGGTAGGGTGTTTGTGGCCTTCGAGATGATACGAACGGCCTTCTTCACTTTGGAAGATCGATCGCATCGAGGATCTCTAGGATGTCCTTATCTACGTGACGAATCACGCAGGAAAAGGAGGGAGCTCTAGGAGTGGTGTTGGGTGTACGTGGGCCGGAGAGTTGAGTAAGGGAAACGGTAGGATCGCCGAAATGGTGTCGCAGCCTAAGCTGCGTACCATCCGGAAGGGGAGAGGATGTCTCTAAGAGACAGGTGTGGTTGTGGTTGAACGTCAAGTTCAACCACGGGAGGTTGAGGGATTTGAAGTAGTTGAATAAGGATTTTGTGTGGATATGGTTTTAGGGATATTGCGGATGCAATATCTCGAGGATTGGGGGCGGGTAGGTATAGGATTGGGTGAAGCGGGTTTAGGACTCAAGGCAGGTGTAGGTGGTTGAGAAGGTGTGGCTAGGAGAGAGGGTATGTGTGCGTGTGCGGGTGTAGGTATCAGGGCAGGTGTATGTGTGTGAGCGGGTGTAGGTAAGAGTGCAGGTTTGTGAGCGGGTTTGAATGGTTTTGTGGAAGAGGTGGATCGTGTGGAGATGTAAGAGTGTGTGGATGTGGTGGATATGGAAGATGCATTGGAATGGGAGCGTGTACGTGAGGCAGGTGGAGGTGAAACGAGTGTGTGTGCGTAGGATTGTGTGGTGAGTGGTGGTGTGGGTGGACGGACGGCGTCGGGGGTAGGGGACACAACTTTGACGGTAGCTCGGTGGCGACCTTGCTTGACCATCTCGGTTGCGTGGTTAGTAATAGGTTTTGAATAGGTTAAGGAAGAAATAATAAACTGTTTATGAAAGGGCCGGGTCTCTGCCGAGGTGCAGCCTCACACCCCGAGGAAAAAAGGCTTGGAAATCAGAGACCCAATACGAAACGGTGGAAATACACAGTTAAAATAAAATAACAAAGTAGTTAAATTAAAATTATTTATTAATGATACCTTTAGCCTATTAGAGTTGTCCTTGACCCGACGACGATCCTGCTGTTGGCGGTGTTCTAGATGTTCCTGGAATTTTCCGCTGCTGCTGCAATATTCCGGCGGCTCCTGCTTGCGGCTAGGCTGTGGCCCTCTTCTGATGAACGCTCCTTCGTATTATCTGTATGCAAGCAGTGACAGATCTACCTCCGAAGCGGCGAAGATCACGATGCCGGAACCGGAACGATGAGCGAAAGGCTAGGTTCTTTTGCGAAGTTAAGCGATTGTAATGAAAATCACAAGCGCTTAGGCTGGTAGAGGCTTATGTTTGAAGGTTCAAACAGCTCTGTACTTGTGTACAAACAGCCTCTGCTATTCCTATTCCCGCAGTCAGATCGACTAATTCAAAGTTTTTATTAAATAGAATTACGGTAAATACATGAAACAAAGCTGTTTAAGTTTAAGAATAAGTGAAAAATAAAATTATGCAGAAGAGCATTGGATACTTATTTGGCACAGATTCTGAGTGATGTTCATGTTTCCAGTAGCTAATTGTTTATTTAAATGGTAGATGGCTTAAACAGCAGCTTGCGTGTAATTTTTAAGGATAAAACATGTATATTTAATAATAAATATTTTAGAAATTAGTAACCTTGAATGACAAAGAAAAGGAAGTATCCAAAATAAGATTATTCGGGTCACAAATTACTGTAAAATAATTGATTCATAAAATTGCAGGTACACTTAGAAATCTGTAACTATTTATTTCTTTAGCGTACATGGGAACAATTAAGCAAGGCTTCGTTATAGACTAGTAAGACAATTATAAATACATTAGTAGGAATAAGTTAATAATAAATTATAGTATGTGTTGTTCTGGCTCATCTTTATGAAAACCGTATGCTGAATCCGCAGTGGAGTTCCTTCTTTGATAGCTTCCAAAGCACGAATTTTTGAAACAGCATTCTTAATACATTTTTATTATAACTTCGTTACCTAAAAAATAAAGTAGATTTAAAAAGCTTATAAGGAACATACTTCTTTTTTCTTCGAGTGTTTCCATTTTTTATATAAAATTTCTGATGTCCACATAGTCAGCGACAACATTGTGACTGCGTTCGTTATAAAAATACAGTTAAGATAAGTACCAGTCAATTCTTTTGCAACACCTGCACACCATCTTTGTCATAACTAAATCAAAACAAAATAGCACTATACTTTCCTAATAGAGGACCACCGGTTAATAAAAAAAATCCATTTAGCATCATATGGAAACCACTAGCAGCTGGTAACATTTTTAAAGGAACGTAATCTGGTATCACCAAAGTCCAATAGACTGTTCTAATCCCTTTCGCTACACCTATTGCTAAAGCTATACAAATGAACAAACCATAACTTTCGATTGGGATCAGCAAGACTAGAAAATTTCAATTAAATGAAGTCACGTAATGTTACCAATACTCACTTGAACGTGTAATTATCAGTAATACAAAACTTAACATACACATCGCCTTTGATGATACTTTGTAATAATTTCCGATAAAAGGTGTTATAAATCTAAATGTTAAATCACTAAAAGATAATACTGAAATAAATGTTGCTATTTGTTGTATACCCATATTTAGGTCGGCCAAGATAAATGGCGTTAGTACCGAAAAAGTTTGCTCAGCAAACGTTCCAAATGACAATCCCGTCAATAGGTTAACGAACGATTTGTCTTTTAATAACTCTAAATCAAAAAATTGTACTAAACTTAGAAAGAACATCTTTACTTTGCTCTTTTCTTCTTCTATAATCCTTAAGTTTGGGTCAGAAGATATGGTTGTAGTGGACTGTGCTGCTGATAGACTGTTTTCTGTATTTTTATTTTGTTCTGTGGTTTTTTTCGAGTTTTCTTCAATTTTTATTATGTACACCGAACCCTTTGGGTTCTCTAAAATTAATAACAGTTAGTTTGGTTATAAGTAATAAAAAGTTATAAAGTTACCGTTTGGTACATCTCCATTTATAGTAGGTGCGGTGATATCTTCCTTCAAATGCCATTTTACTGGTTGTAACAAAGCAGCAGATACAAATGTATTCATACACATCCCTCCGACAATTAGAATAGTACCATGCACATCATAAACTGTTAGTAAATGACTTACAAGCTGTGGCATTGCAATTGATCCAATACTTGTAATTGTAAATGCAAAACCAGTTGCAAAACTTCTTTTTCTCAGGAAGTAACTGTTTAACGCATACGAATATCCACTTAGTCCCATACCTATGCCGAGTGCTAAAAATATGTAATTAAAGGTAACGTATTATCCTCAACGGGGCATGTGCAAATCTAGTACACTAAGGTCGGACAGCGGCCGTATAATTAGTACTAGATTATTGGACAGATTTGGTGGAAAAAAGATCATATTAAAAATGCACATATAAAAGAGCTGAACAAAATTGGTAAGTTCGTAGGATGCCTTCTAAGGAGCGCAATAGGTACACCAAATTAGAAAATCAATCGTTTCTATGAAGAGTGTTAAATTAAGGTACAACAAGGTATCCGTATTAAATTTATAGAAAAATTTTGAACTTTTCCTTTATACCTCATCAGTCCGGTGTGGGACAATTCGCCGCGGCCGTTTCGCCGCAGGACCAGTTCGCCTCTGACCGTTTCGGCGCGAGCCGTTTCGCCGCCAACATTATTTTATTGCATTCAATTGAACACTAGCACATACCATCTTACATTTTTTTAAATATATCGTATAAAAACTCACGTATCTACCAAATTTTAAACCTTATTAACGATTATTTCTAATGAGATAATTATCATTAGGACACTCATTAGGTGACGACAGAATTTTAAGAATTGTGAGAGAATTTAATGACAGAACAATTTTAGAATATTTGCGTTCAATCGCCCATAATTACCAATTTCATTAATATAATGTAGGTATTATATGTATTTAATGTAATTATTTGACGTATTGTAGTGTTTACATAGAAAATAATAAACATTTCTTTTTCGAAAATATGTATCTTTATTTGGAATGGGCGTTTTATGAACTCATTTTTACTGCTTTTTAGAAAAAAAATAGTTTTTAGGGCGTAATTTATATATTACAATTTATAAATATTAAAAAAAATAATATAAACGAACTAAAACAACATTTTATACAGTGTGTTAATTCCGTCTCTAATAAATTCATATTTACAACGCAATTCGTAGTGTTTTCTCAAAAAAAGAGATCGAGGATGCGAGGTCCATTCTTTCATACGAGCTATAGTTTACGAGATTCCCTATTAAAACATCGAAATTTGGCCACCCTGTACTTTTGGCGGCGAAACGGCCGCGTCGAAACGGCCAGCGGCGAATTGGCCCTGCGGCGAAACGGCCGCGGCGAAACGGCGGCGAACCAGCTGCGGCGAAACGTCCTACACCCTCATCAGTCTACCTCTTGAAGTAAAGTAGTGGGGAAAGTGTAAAGAATAAATAATTTCAGTTAGGTCAAACCTAAAGTTACAATTTGGTCTTGTTTAAAAGATCATTCTACACTTCATTAAGTACCTAATAAATTATTCTTCTGTACTTCTCATAGATATCGTTAGAGAGCACTTTAAAAAATGTTATATGTTTACGTTTTATTTCGAAATTTTTTAATGGAACAGTAGTATTCTTTTGAGGTTCGCAAAAATACGACTAAATACTGAATAACTTGGCCAAAACCGCAAATCTCTATCTTTCCACCAAAGATATTTACTATAGACTGTCAATAAAAACTTACCTTGCAAATAGTTTACAATTTATTCAACAACAATATAAATTAAAACTATAGTAAATTATAAAACCATAACAGCTAAGCTCAATCAGCACAAATGAGTTAAAAGTGTCCAAAATGTTCTAAATTTAGCACTGGTGCGCATTATATTTTGTGTGACGGTAACTTGAACTTATATAGTGCCCATTATTTGTCAGCAATATTCTAATGCTCCAAATTGATCATCAGAATAGTAGCGGCCATGATTAAAGGTAAACGGCTACGGTTTTATAAATACTGTACCAAATTTTTCCAAACAGACGGTGGTGTTTTGGTAATTGTCATAACTTACTTCGTTTTTGAAATATGGAACCGTGTTTTCGGAAAAACACGGATTTTTCAGTTGTTTAAAAGGACAGATGATGAGTATTACAATATGTACGCTCAGGGGAATACTAACCAAAACCAAACCACACCATGAAGATCAAAATTCCAAAGAATTGTGTGTGTAACCTACCATGCGAATACGTCAGAGCATGCGTAGGAGAGAGTAGTAGACCAAACAGAGTGAGAACTCAGGTACATAAGAATAACGTCCGCAGGGACAAAATAGAAAGATCAACAATCGCTGAATATGTCTGGAATGAACTCCACCGCATCCAACGGGATAACATGCATATAGTGGCAAAGGACGAGAATACAACTCGCCGGATAATCAAAGAAGCCACATACACCGCACTAGCAGAAAATCCAATAAGCCATGATAGTGTAGAAATGAAACCCATAATGCGCGATTGCTACTCCTATGCAATAGGTTACGGCGCAACATGAGCAATAAACTAGTGCGGAACCACTATATATATATATATATATATATATATATATATATATATATATATATATATATCTATAGGGTGGCCCAATAGCGCGTGGGTGGAAGGTTATGGGTTTATTAAGGAATATTTCTAAACTTTGATGATGGGATGTGGTGGGGTATCCTTAAGGTTACAAACCTAAAATATTTTTACTTGAATCGCAAAGTTTATACAGGGCGATTTATATCAAATTTACATTTTTTTAAATGGAATCCTCTGTATATTTTTGCATATTTGGACTCCTTGATCAATTCAGTGCGACTTAATGTACCACACATGGTACCTAAAACGAATTGTTTAGCTGCAATTCGTCATTTTTAGAAATAGTAAAAATGTCTGAAAAAAATCAAATATCGGTGTGATCACAAAACTTAGAAGGCCGTGACTGTGAGATGTTACTAGACATGAAATGTACTAACGTAGATCGGACGGTCAAATGCGAATTCTCCTGGTGTTAAGAGAAACTACTTTGTCAATTTAGAAAATTTCAATCAATGGTAACTTGATATTTTCAAACGGATTCTATTTTTTATATCTTCCGTGGTAGTTCAGCATACATCCTTGACGTACCCCCACAAAAAGAAATCAAGCGGGAAAATATCTAGAGATCTCGCTGACCATCATGTTGGTCCATCCCTTCCTATCCACTTTTCAACAAATGTATTATTCAGCCATTCACTTACTACACCGACACGGCGTGAGAGCGCATGTCCCTAATTTGAACGAGCGGGACATCTTCAAGGAATACAAATAATTTATTATCCAGGAAATTCAAGTAAAAATTCGAATTTAGAATAACGTCGAAGAAAAAGGAACCAACAACTGAAGTACCGAATATGCCTGCCAAAACATTAATCGACTCTTAGCTATGAACTCGGAAATAGTGAGGGTTTTAATCTGAGTAATAATGAAAATTGGACTGGTTAACAAATTGCGGTGGAAGATGCACACATCTGTAAACATGATCTTATCCAAAAATTGTACATTTTCATTTAACTTTGGTTCTACCCAATTGCAAAGGTTAATCCTGTTTTGAAAATCCGTTTCCTTGAGCTCTTGGTGTAGTTAGATGTGCTAAGGACGACATTTTTTAAATTCTTCTTTTTTTTATTTTATTTTCTAATTTAGCTCGTAATTTTGTTTTGTGTTTGTGTGTTTTTCTACTTAATAAATAATGCTTTATAATGTGAATAGTTTTTTGTTTACTTTCCACGGGTTACTAGATAATACAAAATAAGAATTGAAAAATGCAACAAATTAATCAGAAATTGTGAAATTATAAGAAATCTACGGAACATAGATACCGACTAATTTATATCGTTGGAAAGGTAACAAAATTCCGCGTTTGATGCAAAAATTAAAAAATACCCTTCTATTTGAAAAACCAAGTTATCATTGATTAAAATTTTCTAAATTGACAAAGTAATTTCTCTAAACACAAGAAGAATTCAAATTTGACCATTCGCTTTACGATAGTACGTTTCATGTCTAGTGACATCGGCCGAGTCATGACCATCTAAGTTTTGTGATCACAGCGATATTTAGTTTTTTTCAGACATCTACTTTTTGTAAAAATGACGAATCTTGACTAAACGATTCGTTCTAGATACTATGTGCGATACATAAAGTCGCACTAGAATTGATCAAGCAGTACAAATATGCAATAATATACGGGGGTTCCATTGAAAAAAAATGAAAATTTGATATAAATCGCCCTGCATAAACTTTGCGATTCAAGTGAAAATATTTTAACCTTAAGGAGACCCCACCACATCCCATTAACAAACTTTAGAAATATTCCTTAATAAACCCATAACCTTCCACCCAAGATACTATTGGGCCACCCTGTATAAGTTCTAAAAAATATATATTGGATTACTCAGTGGCTCAGCGGTAAAGGTGTCAGACTTGCAAGTGAAAGGTACCAAAGTTTGAATCTGAAAGTAGTCAAGTGCTTAGCCAAAATCATAACATGAATTCGACTTAAGTGCGGAAACAGTCGTTCTCAGGATTAATCCTGATGACGGAAGCAGAGTTCGCTCCAGAAACGTCGCGCCATAATAGCAAAAACTGTGGAAATAGGGCGATCCACTCGACTAATATCTACGTATAGTTTTAAAATAGGTTCAATGAGCTGAAAATATATGTAGTAAGAAAAAAAGTGTAGTTAACATTCAAATAGGTTACGCTTCATTTAATTACAATTGCGAAATTTCTGTTTATAGTGTAGAAACTTCGTTAAAATCTAGGGTGCAACATCACGACATCGGAATCCCGGTGTTAATATCATTTTCTGATAGCCCCAGGTCACGCCCAAAACTCTCCAATAAAACTTAACATTTCAAGATACACACAGCTTTGATGTGAAACGGTGCGTATGTACTGAAATATACACGTGGCGTCTTGAGCTCGGACAGTGTATATTCTAGATATACAAAGTGCAGTTAAAGTGTTAATTTTAGGTTTAAATGCCATTGTTGATCATATTGTAAGATACATGGAAGATGTCAGTGGCGAAACATTAGCTACGTTTCGTAAACTATATTATAGTTTCTTGTGAGAAAATACTCATTTACGCTATCAGAATGAGTCATCCCATATACGGAATGGCACTAAATACATTTTAGTTGCATATCTTCATAAGCTAAGAAAAAACTATTAAAAAATGTGCGCACTGTACACTATTACTTTGATGATGAATTTGAAGCATTGGATTATTTACTGAACAGTACTATATATTGTATAAATTCAAGTTCTTGTGACTAAGAAAAAAGAATGGGTAGCAGCACTAGATTATAACGGGATGTTTGAAAAGAAAGAGGCAGCATTTTGCACACACCACTTGTAACTATTTTTAAACTATGTTTTTGTCGTGTTTGCTAAGTAAGCTTTTCTTGACAGTGTTTTAGAGATATGTGTAGTTTGAAAAAAGACACAGATTTGGTATTTTTTGCCAAGTTATTAAGTATTTAGTCATATTTTGCCAATGTTAAAAATATAATACCGTTCGATTTGAAAATTTCGAGAAAAACTGAAAAAAGGGAACTGCAAAAGGATATTTTATAGAAAAATTAATGGAGGAGAAAAATATCTTTTCAACCTGACTGAGTTTATTAGTTTTCGTAAAGCAAACTGAATATATTCATTTTTCTTGTGTAAAAGAAGTTTGTGCTTTCAACACAATTATATCATAAGAGATAGACTAATAAATAATAAAGAAATGTTCTAAAATTTTGTTCATATGGATACCTTTAGTACTAACTTAGCAACTTTTATTGCAAACCTTCATTTTCTAATTTAATGTACCTGTAACGTTCCCTAGTGGCAATGATAGGAACTTAAAAGTTATTTTCAGCTTATTCTCATCTGCAGTTTTATTACGACTTTTTCCCACGAGCTCTGCGATGATGTATTGCTAAGGTACGGCCGCTGGCAAGCCTCAATGGAACACCCGGTATACTGAGATATGAAATAGCATTAAACAGAATGTATTCGGTAAAAAATGATTATAAATGTTTATTTTTTGATTTTATAGTTACAAAATATTAAACTAGGTGTCTAAAAAGGTCTCTTTTTCACTTCTATTTATGTAGGAATTGCTTTTTGTCTGGCGTCGAATTTAACTATACAACTTAAAATAGAAACGTCAATGACTGTTGGTTACTGATTACATATACAGTGCTAGTCAAAAGTCCCCTCCCCCCTTGTATCTTTTGAACGGTTTTACTTATATTAATGAAATTTGGAGGGTGAATATAAACGGATATAAGCTTCTCAACTACTCATGACAAGTGACGTAATAGTCATATTTGACGTCACAAGGCCACAGTGACCAATAATTTTAAATAGTGCCTAGTGGCAAGTGACATCTCGTTTGAAAGGTATTAAAATTACCTATTCAGTAATAGTAATTCTGTTAAGGTTTAGGTTGATTTGGATAGAAAAATTAAATAAATACTAATATTATAGTTTGGCATTTAATTAATCAAGATTCAAGGACCAATTCTTAATTCGTGACAGTAATGCATCCTATTGCTAAACTCTTGTCGTACTAGTTCAAATGTGTCTGCGGAAATTGCTCTACATTCTTCAACAATTCTTTGTTTCAAAATATGCATACCGCCAGGTGCTGTAGCATAAACCTTAGATTTTAAGTACCCCCACAGAAAAAAATCTAATGGTGTCAGGTCTGCTGACCGAGCTGGCCATTCTATCGGACCTCGTCGTCCAATCCATCTGCCACGATATTCTTCATCGAAGTAACGTCTTACTGCACCATAATAGTGTGCAGGAGCACATCTTGTTGGAACGTTATTTCCAACTTGCCGAATTCATCTAGATTATCTTCCAAAATTTCAAGAATTAACGGTTCAATTGCGTTTTGTAACATCTCCAGATAGACTTCACCGGTTAAGTTAGCATTGATACAAACAAGTCAACTATGTGGTTTCCCAAAATACCTGCCCAAACATTTACTTTTTCTGGAAATTGAGTATGTTTTTCACGAAAGATTTGAGGATTTGTGTCACTCCAATATCTCACATTTTGTGTGTTAACGTTTCCATTGAGGAAGACAGTACTTTCGTCACAAAAACAAATTGATTTTATGTAGCCTGGGTGTTGGATAATTTGATTGGACATATTTTCACAGAATTCTAATCTTCGATCGTGGTCATCATCTGAAAGTTAGTGCACCATTTTTAATTTGTATGGATAAAATTTGTTTTTAGCCAACACCCTATGTACTGTCCTTTGACTGAGTTCACAGATAGATGCAACTTGGGCTGTAGAAGAAGTAGGATGTACTACCATTTCTGCAATTATGTCTTTTTTTTTGTCGTCACTAATTGTTGGTCGACCAGATCGTTTGACATCTTGAACACTACCGGTTGCTTCAAACTTCTGAAAAAGTTCCCTCATATAAGTCCTCGATATAGGGCGATCGGGGTACCTCTTATTAAAAAGACGTTCCGCTGCATGGAAATTGTTTCTACATTCACCAATTATTAAGATAGGTGCTACTTTGTCGGCTACCGTACGTTCCATTTTGTCTATGTAGACAATTTAACGTCGCGTTAAAGAATAATTAAACTGAATAGTCAAGGTATAAAAACTTATCAAAGTAAAAACAACGAGAGAATTAAAAAACGTCAACTTTTTTGACAATTAACCAGAGGCAGACTTTACAATCTTGATTAATTAAATGCCAAACTATAATTTTAGTATTTATTTAATTTTTCTATCAAAATCAACCTAAACCCTAACAAAATTAGTATTACTGAATAGGTAATTTTAATACCTTTCAAACGAGATGTCACTTGCCATAAGGTACTATTTAAAATTATTGGTCACTGTGGCCCTGTGACGTCATATATGACTATTACGTCACTTGTAATGACTAGTTGAGAAGATTATATCTGTTTATATTCACCCTCCAAATTTCATTAGTATAAGTAAAACCGTTCAAAAGATACAAGGGGGGGTGGGGACTTTTGACTGGCACTGTATAATGTGTGGACGTCACTAAACCACAGATTCCTGGTTCGAAAACAAGACGATTTAACTAAACTTACCAATATGCAATTACGTTTCGTTTAGCTAGTATTGTGTACGCAAATGAAACACATGTCATCAAGCAACGCCACTTTCAACATGAGTTTAGAATGAATGCATAGGTAGGGATAATCGGCAGTTCGTCACAGGGCATATCATTTTACCAAATCATTTAACCTTCCATTAGGCGCGCCGCTGTATGTAACGTCGTTAGTCGCAGTGACAGCCAGTCCCATAACAACAACTTGGTCCAATTTTTAATTCTCTCTTTTGTAGATTCGCTGAAATTGTTTATAGTAATTTGCTTTATTGAAGTAGGATAAATTTAATTAAATAATTTATGGCTCAAGTACTTTGTTCATGTTTTTTTAAACATATATAGGTATTACATTTTTTGCATGTGTAGGTTTTTCTGGCATCCTTCTTTGATTCCTTGTAGAGAGCGTCACAACGTTTTCTTTTTACTCCTTTTCGGCCCGCTCCGATTTGATCTTGATCTCGGCTCGTCCCAGGTTGGTCTTCGTCTAGCTTGGCCCCAAGTTGACTTTTATCGGCCACAAGTGTTGCTGGTTTACATTTTGCCAGCATGTTCTGCAGTTCATCTGGCAATGTTTGAATCAGTGACCTCTTCTTTAGTTGTTCGGCAACTAAGCTTAGAGCTAATTTCCTTAGATACTCTCTCCTCGAGGTATATTCGTTGCTATTTCCCAAAAATATAATTCTACTATTTATTTCTGTTACGTTTAATAAATGGTGAAAGACAACCATTGGCCATTTTCTTGTAGATCTGGCCACGTTGTAAATAGCGCACAGTTTATCCACTACATCCACTCCTGACTTTGTAGCATTATAGAACTGAATAATCTCAGGTTTTCTTTTGCTGTCATCTGCAACTTCACTGTTTGAGGTATGTAAACTGGAGAGCAATACGACAGTCTTACCGCTCTTCGGTACATAGGATACAAGGGTTCCATTTTTGGTACAACCAAACATGCTGTCATACTGTAACCTATTTATTGGAGTGGTAAAACTTAGTGGTAACTCCCTTCTGTTTTTCGGAACAGTCCCGACATAAGATAACTTTTTCTTCTCTAAAACTTGCAAACCAATTATCTGAGGTAATGTTCCCTCCCACTTCCATAAATTGGTTCAGAAATTCGCATGACTATAGCTTCTGCAGAATATTCATTTTTGTGCGGTCCATCAGGTTGTTGGCCGCAATAAATCTCCATGTTTGCAGTTTAAAAAAGGTTTGCATCAGCTAGGCAAAAAATTTTTATGCCAAATTTGTGGGCTTTGTCGGTATATACTGCCGAAAACCATAACGATAACGAAATGCGGGAAGCATCTCATCTATAGTGACGTTTTGGCCTAAATTATAGCGTGATTTTCCAATTTCCAAGAAATAAATAAAAAATTATGACATTGCCATCCTGAATAGATCAATTCCTAATCCATCAGTTGCCCAAAAATCGGAAATATTTTGGTGCCTGCCTCGAAAACTCCTGCTAAGTATAATAACCTTATAAAAGCCTGTATTTCAATAAAGTCAGTAGGTCTGCAATCTCGTTCGCGATAAAATTTTTCTTTTATGGTCGTTATATTCGTGCTCTCGACAATGATGGTGAATATACTATTGTCAACAAATAAATTTCAACAATTCTCTTCACTTGTAGCCGCTTTGGCATTTCTATTTACTACGCCAGGAGATATTACTAAAACATTAGGTGTTCGTGCTTGAGTTGCTTTTCATGCTGTTTTTCTCCATTGTGTGCCATTTTTACCTACCAAGAAATATTATCTTTACGACAAACTGTTTGTACAGTGAAAATACGTTTACTTACCGATTTAATAACCGCTTCTTTATCTTCTTCACATTCATCTTCATCATCAACATCGTAGTCCATAATTCTTGTTTCAATATGATCTTCAGTTTCTGAATCATCCGATTCATTAAAATTTTCATCGGGTAAAACCACATTTCCCTCAATTTCCTCGAAAGCTAAACGACGTAACTCTTCTACATCGGCAAGGGTATCAAATTAATAACGTTTTTCCATTGTATGTACTTTGTTACACGACTTTACGGCACAGTTACAAACGTACAAGAAAATTTAATTTATAAACAACAGACCTTATAAATACGGTACCGACACACTTGAACGAATACCGCAACAACACTTCACGGCACAGTTACAAACGTACAAGAAAAGTAATTTATAAACAACGGACCTTATAAATACGGTACCGACACACTTGAATGAAGCCCGCAACAATTCTAAGGCGTGAGTAATCGCGCTGGGACTACTAATCGCATAGCAGGTACCTGACGTATTCTTTGGACATATACAGAACAATAAAACTAAATCTTTGCATGAAACACGGGCAAAGTATTCGCAAAAGATCGGTTTGAGATGTCAAAAGTGTGCAATGTTGTAGCTACAATTGTTTCCGTTATAATCTCAAAAATGATATACCCTGGGACTGCTAGTCCCATGCGCGACTAACTAAGGGTTAAATGGAGAGAATTATTTAGACTTCCTTATAAATATCTCACCCAATTCATTGGAACACTTGCCGTTAGATCTTAGACGCGACATTTGGTTCCTACACGATCGAGCACCACCTCATTTTACATTGAACGTTCGAAATCATCTTCATGTACAGTTTCATAACAAATGGATAGGCAGAGGAGCTGATTACCTTGCAAAATGAGCACCTCGTTCTCCAGATTTAAATATTTGCGATTCTTTTGTGTGGGGAGCTCTAAAGAGCAAAGTACATACTCGTCCTATAAACACACAGGACGAACTTTGGGCCAGAATACAAAACGCTTCACAGTCAGAAATGTTACAACGAGTACAGTTCAATTTTTTGCATCAAATCAACCTTTGCATCCAGGAAAATATTAGTCACATTGAGTATTTACTGTAGATCTAATAAAGTACATACTTATCACTAATAAATATTATAACAAATTGCCTTATCGTCATTTATTTCTTAGAATGCCAGACTGCTAGATTACATTTGTTTTAAGAAATGCAGTGCGTGGTTCCTTAGATTGAATTTTTTTGTGTATAAACCTTCACAAATATCATCAATTAAAAAGTAACAAAAAAAAATTACTATTGAATGTCCCTTTCTGAAACTATTTTTTTGAAAGTAATTGGCCTTAACATTAAAAAAGTTTTTGGTGACAAAAACCGCCAAACTGCCGATACAGTATTACCGTGACGTGGTAATACATTCAATCAAAAAGGAAACATATTTCACGAATAATGAAAAATAGTTTGACGAGTGTCCTGTGACACAGCAAGCTATCGGAGATAGAAATGTTCAAGTTTCCAAATTAATATACTCAGAAATGCCAGAAATGATAACAGCTTTTTATTTCAACAAAGTGGAGCAATGCCATGCCTTAAAATGCACGTTTGATATTTATAAAAACTTGCTCTAAAGAAATAAGTTGGAAACAGTAGTCCAGTTGAATAGAAAAATAAATATAGAGATCCTAAGGTTTGCATATCTTAACTAAGGTTCTATTCATAAAGTTATGAACCGTCGTCGCTCCAAAACAGGTAAGTGGAGGGCATTTTGCAAAATTCATTTCAATGTTTAACACGTTTCATTGTCATGATTATTACTTGTAAAATTACATTTTGAAAATTAATGAAAGTAAAGGTTAAGAGATGTAAAGCGAATATTAATTGCAAAAATAGTAAAAGTTATCATGTTTCATTCCCTCCCCAAGAGGGAAAGTCAGAAGCGTTAGCTTTCCAAGTTTCATCGGCCTCAGTGATGTATTTCAAACATGAATAAGTTAAGTATATACGTTTGGTAGGATTGATGACGGGTGTGGTCAGGATAGAATCGGAATAAGTAGAGCTGGTGTTTTGATTGGCTAAATAGCTACAGGTGATGTACGTATACGCAATACATGTGTATAAGGAAGGCCCCTAAAACACTTCATACAGGATAACTGGTAACGCGAGTCGAACCAAATTACCTTCCGAATGTTAGATAATGTTACCATTGACCCACCAGCACAGAAATTCATCGAAAAGTTTTAGATACTGATTTCAAATTAATTAAGTCATTTAATTAATAACATTACGGATAGCTAAACAGTAGCGCTTTCCAAAGTACACTAACATAGCTGAGCGGTGCAAATAATGTGTAGAATAGTAGTAATTTGCAAAATAATGACATTTTTGTGTACGGCTGGTTGTCTTTGCGAACCTCGGAACGCAATTAAAACAGTTAGCTTTTAGGTTCCTAATTGGAGTATTTTCATATTTATATTTTATATAAATCTATACGTTTCGATAACAATTGCAGATATCGTTCTCAGTAAGTGGTAGTATCTGTAAGAATAGCTTGAGATATTTATGAGATATGGAAGAGGTAAAATCGAAAACATCAGCCTGCTGTTAATATAACAGTTTAATAAACGTAAAAGCCAACTATGATATCTAGCTTTACTACAGATTAACTGGATCCTTAATAAATTAGATATTATTAAACTGCCTTGAAGATGACAAATCAGAGCACCCTCTAACAGTCAAAGGCTAACAGTGAAAAATGTCACAATCAATGAGCAAATTCAACAAAATTTAATCAAATTATGACATAAGTGTAAAATTGTGAAACACTATAATTTGAAATTTATATAAGCATTCACAAACAGAAACTTAACATACCACTTAAATATCTAGTCAAATCCAACAAAGAAATAGGTTTTTGTTAATAATTGTAATTGCTATTGTACAGTGAAAACACAATGCAGTACGTTCAATATAATTATTAATATTAACTACATTTATGTGAAATTATTATAGTGCTGTGGTAACTTAACATATAATTGGTCAGGAACTTACTTCACGAATAACCTAGACGAAATAAAAGCTAAAACTAAATGTAGGACGTACCATTGTGCCTTTTTTTATTATAATATGCCAAAATTTATTTAAACGGAGATTTTCGTCTTGTTTATTGAAGTTATCAGACAGTTTATATATATACGTATATATATATATACTATATATATATATATATATATATATATATATATATATATATATGTATGTTTAAACCAAAATTATCCAGGCCGATGGATTGGTCGAATAGGTTGTATAGAGTGGCAACTTTGATCTCTAGTATTAACGCCATTTGAGGATGATTTATGACAGCGCATTACTCAAGCATGCAAAAATATAAAAAAAGAGACATTCCAAAAGTGCGACAGGACATAACCGTTGCCTAAATGGTAATGGTGGTCACTTGGAACACATAATTAAATAATAGCTATTGCTACTTAACACTTTTTATTTATTTGTAGCTTTTGTATCATATGCTTTAAAGATCCTTTATGTAATAACATAATAGAGGGTCATCTGAAAAGTTTAAAGAGACTCCATTTAAACAAGGATTAAGTAACAATAGAAAGCTGATATCATGGGCAAAAACATATGATTGAACAGAGGTACAAAATCTTTTAAATCAGATATGATTTGATGCCTAAAGTCATTTGAAAAGATATGTGGTTTGTCCAGAAGGAAGGGGATGTATCTGATGTTGCCGTTGGCATTAGCGCCAAAAAGTGCACTCCACAAGTTAAAGGTTGAGGTCTTTCGACATTTCTTTCTAACACTGCGGATTTCTGAAGTATTAAGGATGAGTCCTTTCCAAATGAACACATGATATGTAAATGTATATACAGGGTGTTTCTAAATTCATGCGACAAAATTCAGGAGGTGATTGCTCGCATGAAAGTAAGATGGGTCTTTCCTATAACAAAATTTACTCAGCCCACCCCTTTCCGAGATATCACCCTTAAAAGGTGGTGACTAAGCACAGGTATTTTTTCAATATTCCTGTTACATTATACGGGGGTGAAATTAGCAACCCTTACTTTATTTCATATCAAAACTTTTTTCGAGAGAAGTGTTATGAAATAATATTATAACTTAAAATCTTTGTTATTTAAAAAATTTTTTATTCTTAAATTATTTTCCCAAAATCAATAGCTGCAGAGATAAAAATAAACACCATAATTTATAATTTTTTTATTAAATTGAGTGGAAAATAGTAAAGATGTAAAATGTAATACGATTCTTAATAAATGCTGGAAATGACCAGCTCTACATTGTTTTTAATAACAAAGTTTTAGTACAGTAGGCTGCTGTCACCTCGACAATTCATTTATCTTGTTTACTTAATGTTTATTCAAATTGTAGTAGGCTGATGTCAAACACTGTTGTAGATAGTTAGTAATCGAAGTTTAATTATAAGTTTGTAGGTTGTTATTTTTGCGTTATCTGTGTATTGTTTATTTTATAACATGTGTATAAACGTTGAAATGGCCGACATGCATTTTGTGTATGGTATGGCAAATAGTAATTCTCGACAAGCAAGACGTCTTTATGCTGAAAAATATCCGCAACGAATTACGCCTCATCATTCCGTATTTGCATGTATTCACAACCGCTTATCCGAAACTGGAATGTTAAAAAAAAATTCAACCAACACTGGTCATTTCCGGACAGTTAGAAATGTAATGGCAGAACAAGCAATTTTAGATGAAATTGATGTACACCCGGAAACAAGTACTAGAAAAATTGCCAACACCCTAAATATCAGCCATTCATCTGTGTGGCGAGTTTTAAAAGAGCAGCAGTTATATCCTTACCACATCCAACGGGTTCAAGCTCTTTTACCTAGAGATTTTCCTCAACGAGTTAGATTTTGTGAATGGTTAACACACGAAATGCGACAAAATCCTCAATTTTTAAATAATGTATTGTTTACGGACGAGGCACATTTTTCAAATGTATCTATCATAAATTTTCATAATAATCACGTATGGGCAGACGAGAATCCCCATCAGATTATAGAGCGCCATTTTCAAAATGTTTTTTCAGTGAACGTATGGATTGGTATTGTAGGGGATAACTTAATTGGGCCACATTTTCTGCCTCAGCCATTAAATGGAATTTCTTACACCAGTTTTCTCGAAAATGATCTCTCTGAACTACTTGAAGACATCGCACTCAATATCAGACAAAATATGTGGTTGATGCATGATGGTGCTCCAGTACACTTCAGTCGGACTGCTAGGCAACATTTAGATGCAACATATCCCAACCGTTGGATTGGTCGAGGAGGGCCCAACATTAGCCTCCTCGATCTCCAGAGTTAAATCCTTGTGATTTCTGTTTATGGGGTTACCTTAAATCATTAGTCTACACGACACCCATAGTTGATATCAACGATTTGAAGAATCGTATTCAAATAGCGTGTGACACCATAAGAAACACACCTCAAATCTTTGAACGTGTACGGCAATCCATGACACGTAGGCTACATTCATGTATTTTGGCTTGAGGTGGTCATTTCCAGCATTTATTATGAATCGTATTACATTTTATATCTTTACTGTTTTCCACTCAATTTAATAAAAAAATTATAAATTATGTTGTTTATTTTTGTCTCTGCAGCTATTGGTTTTGGGAAAAAATTTAAGAATAAATTATTTTTTAAATAAGGATTCTAAGTTATAATTTTATTTAATAACACTTCATCTCGAAAAAGTTTTGATATGAAATAAAGTAAGGGTTGCTAATTTCACCCCCGTATAATGTAACAGGAATATTGAAAAAATACCCGTGGTTAGTCCTTTGCGACTGCACGAAAATTACAGAATTTCAAGTTTCTAGTTTTACTGAAATTTTAGAAACAAAATAAAAACTCAATTTTAGTCACCACCTTTTATTAAGGGTGATATCTCGGAAAGGGGTGGGCTGAGTAAATTTTGTTATAGGAAAGATCCATCTTAGTTTTATGATATATATATATATATATATATATATATATATATATATATATATATATATATATATATATGTGTGTGTGTGTATAGGCCTTTCCAACGTTCCGGAAAAGCTCCAATGCAATTTTTATTTAAATGTTCAATTATTTAAAAATGTTTCACAAGACAACATTTTACACCGTTATTTATGCATACATTAATATGACCTAACTACAGAATAAATTATTATGTAACGAAGGTAAAAAAATAACATTTAAAAATAAACATCGTACTAGATAATTCAGTTAAATAGATACATAATTAATCAATCGCCTTAATTACAACTATCGTCACTGTCACTGCTGCTGTTTGCACCAATGTTTATAATGAGCGGTTCTAAATAATCATTTGCAATTGCAATTACATGAATGCAGCACTTTTTTAATGTTTCTGGAGTCACTTTCGTAAATGAATTTTCTACTACAATTTTGGCGTCGTCGAGTTTAAAATTATAGGCGGCATTCCGGTTGTGGTTTGTTTCATAATACGGTATCCTTGAAATCGCGCCTATTTTATTTCCCTCCATTTATGTTGAACTGAATACTGGATTTTCATTGTTTCAGACATCCCTTTCTTCTTTCATAATCCGTTCAACCCTTTTACCGATACTAGAACAATCATGAACACGTTGCTTAATTTATTGTTTCGATTCTTTTGGGAATAGAGTTGAAAAATAATTAAAATTATTGTACGCTACTTCGCGTGCTTGCCTGTGCTCTACCATGTCACGTGCTCAGATGGAAAGTGGAGGTAAAGGGAAGGGTTATCTATTCTACCTGTAGATATTTCAGGAAACCGTCTAGCTCAAACGGTTCGGGTGGGGTGTAGAAAATTCCTGTATTTAATTGTAGGCGCCAGAAACCGCTTCCCAGAAGCAAAATCACCGTTATCCCGACTTCTGGATAAACGATGTATGAGGAGGTGAGCAGCGAGATTTAAAGAAAAGGAAAACACAATAAGGTAAGAGAAAATAAGAGACTGCTGTAGCGTAACTCCAGAAATATAACATATTAAACAAAAAAAAATTCGTGTGAATATACTCTACCCCAAAAGGTATATCTAAGAGAAATCCGAATAAGGTGCAAAAAAATGTATAGTTAAACAAAGAAATGAAAATTTGGCTTTACGTAAGTAAAATATTGGTCAATACGGTTACTTCTCAAAATGAAAATAATGGTAATTTTTGCAAGTCGAACAGCTTCTTCACATTTAAACCCGCAAAATAATTAAAGTTTAAACTGAAATAAAATCTAAGCGTTTCCCTTTCTACAATGAAAGACCTTTCATTTGTGTTAAACTGAAAGAAAAACATATACGTAACGGTAGAAAAGCGTTTTCAAATACCCAAACTTAAATAAATCTACTTGCTGTAGTTGTACAACACCCAAAGAAACCGTAGTATATTTAAAGTATTCGTGAATCCTAATTTAGTTACAAAATATTTATCAAAAGAAGAACAGTTCAGTTTGCCCCTAAATTTATTTAGTAACGGGGTTTATCATCCCAGTTACTGGAGCAAAAATAAAAGCAAAAGAAAACCTAAACTGGTAACTGAACGTTCCCTCAAAAAATTTAATATAAGCAGTAAAATGTTTAATTGAAAATATCAATCATAAACAAAAAAAAGGAACTTTACTTAATTCGTTCCAACAATTCAGAAATAAGACCCAAATATGTTAAATAAAAGTACAAATGCGACGAAACCAAGTGCGGTAACAGTTAAATGTATGGAACAGTTAAACCAGGTCGTAGCTAAGCCGCGTAAGCCGCATGCAAGTTAAATCAAAAGGAATGAATATTTAATAGTACAGAAGCTACTATGGCGCAATTCATATCGCACACGAAATAATTGAAAATGGTTTATGCGCAGCTGAGCTACTGTGCAGTAATAAAATGGTAGTTATCCTCAAATATCAAGCAATAATTAATTATAAATAATAACAAATTAAGCATCAAGTATGTAAAGCTGTATGATACAAAGATAAGGATGAGATGAATTCGATGTGGAAACTAATATGGTAAGAAATATTTATGACGTGACCCTATTAACGTTTGTTTATTATTTCTTAATTAACTATTTTTAAACCCGTGCAATTGATTGACTTGAAATAGACTAATTAATTAAGATAATCGTCTTTAAGATTTAAAGGAAAAATTTAATGAGATAATTGTTGAACTTAAAGCAACATAATTACATGCCATCATGAGGTATAATAAATTTTCCTGTTTACAAACGTTAACGAGCTTGTTGTTTGTATCACTGATTATAAGACAATCGTCTAAGTCTAAGTAGATAATTACATTAGTTTCCATTTAATTAAGTTTAAAATCTTTGATGACGTCAAATACTCAGTAACAGTTCCAGCTAATTAGTATCTAATTAACAATTTGAGATTCGGACAAATAGTTTGTCATTGAAATTACATCTGAAGGGACTGAGATTTATGAGAAAAGGTATAGTAATATTACTTTGATTTAAATTAATCCTGATTATTTATTTGCATAAATAGAATGATAAGGTAAACCCTTGTCTGATGTTGTTGATATTGAAAACTGCCCAGTTTATATGTTATTCAAGACCTAAAGTGTTATAAGGTCGAGGATGAGCGCGACATGCTTAGCGTTCGGGAGGTAATGGGTACGATTCCCGTTACCGTCTACCTTGTATGAGGTTTTTTCAGAGGGTTTTCGCCATACACATGTAGCGGCATGGTAACTGCGTATATGCACACCATATGCGGATACATAGGCGAATACTGGAGTGGTATTTCCACCCTCAGAACCCTAACTCCGTTCCTTCCGATCCTATCCTGATGTATGTATGTATGCTGGGAATACATGATTGCGGCTGAAGGAGCTTAGATCTGCATCGCTCTAAGTAATATTTCGAAACAGGAATTGTGATACAAATGGATTGTAAAAGGAGGTCTACCTGGCAAAGCATGACTTTCTTTATTGCGGGGTTATAGTACGAATTGGACGTGTGAAATGAACATACGTACATACATAATACATGAACAATGTAGAATCACTTCAGGGAAAATAAAAAAATAATACCCGAATCGTTATAAAATATTAATTTTAACATCTACCACATCTATGCACCTGGAATTGTCAGAAATACGATTTACAACCTCTAATTACCCATTGAGGCAAAGGATATTAGCGTTAATGAGATTTCACACTTCGAGTTCGTAATGCATCGTACTATAACAATGCTCAATAATTTGCCTTCAGACGACCACGTATCTGAAATCACCAAAGCTGGTTCGAGGAAACCTCGAAGGACTATATATGACGAAGAATTAGTTTTTTACCACAAATTTGCACAACTTGTGCCATATAAAGCTGCATGCATCAGAAATGCTCAATAAATATGCTGTAAACCTACGAACACCAAAATCTACACCCTCAAGTCAAGTGATTCAAAGTTTATTTGGGAATTCTGGTGGTTGGTAGTATTGTAAAAGGGACTGAGAGAAACTGTCCCGTCACTAACTTATGAACCCCAATAGAGTAGCTGACTCATTTCAGTTAATTAAATTTACTTAGACATGCCTGATTTCCTACTCCTTAAGATAACGATCATGATTGCTCAGCGTAATCATCGTTGTTGCTTCTAGTTACGCATTTAACGTCTAATTAAGTAGCGATTTTCGGTTTCGATACCAATCAATTCGTTTTAATCTATTCCGTAACACCACACCCACTCACAAAGGGTCTCAAGTAAATATGTAAACAAATATATGTACAACTTGATACTACTAACATAATTAAAATACGATGCCATTTTGCGCCGTGGAGCTTCTCGCAGACTATTGAACTCTGTCCAATCAAGTTATCTCTCAAAAACCGCGTTACATAACCATTTTCAAAAATTTAATTTTCACGCAAACTCAAATCGTTTCTTAAAAAAAATTTAGATGTTTCGATTTTGCCAAAAAGTTGATAATTTTTGCCTTTCCAATACATTATTAGACTTAAAGCTGCAAATATTTGTGACAAACACTTTAAATAACCTTTATTTGTATTGTTTCTTCGCGACGTCGAGAAAAGTGGTAATTTGGTGCATCTGTGATTTTCGGAATTGCATAGGGATAAAAAGGTGCAATTACACTATTTGGAATTTTTTGTATATGCCAGAAATGCTTTTCTTGCTGTTAATGTTAGTGAACTGGAGTAATCTCAATTTTAGGTAACCTATTAAGTCTTGCTTCAGAAATTACGAATTATTATCTAAGGCATGTAATTCAAGGTCAACATAAGAAAGTTTAAAACAACTAAAAATTTGGATAGCTTGGAATGAATAAAGTGTTGACAAGCTTTCTCCTCAATTTATTTGTATGTTGCTTGCGTATCATTATTGTTTTCTTTTAGTGACTCTCAAAGTGGTAGTAACAATTTCTGTATTAATGTAATATTTAATAAATTTGTTGCAGTGACAATTAATTTAAGCTAATTTACATTTTCAACAAGTCAATGTTTACTCTTGTTTTATATCAAGTAGAGCTTATCTCATTCTGCCTGGAGAAAGATCGCGCAGGGGACGCGGGCACTTTGCACCGGTAACTTCGATCTTCGGCAGCGTACGCAAAGCAATACAATTTTTATTTAAATTGCAAATTATTTAAAAATGTTTAACAAAACAACATTTCACACCGTTATTTATAAATATATTAATATGACATAAATATAGAATAAATTACTATGTGACAGACGTATAAAAAATAACATTTAAAATAAATATCGTACTAGATAATTCAGTTAAATAGATACATAATTAATCAATCGCCTTAATTATCGTCATTTTCACAGCTACTATTGACACCAATGTTTCTAATGAGCGGTTCTAAATAATCATTTACATGAATGCGGCACTTTTTCAATGTTTCTTATCACTCTCGTAAATGAAATTTCCACTAAAATTTTGTCGTCTTCGAGATTTAAATTAAAAGCATTCCGGATGTGGTTTGTTTCATAATACATAATACCCTTGAAATCACATATATTTTATTTCCCTCTATTTTGGTGAACTGAATACCGGATTTTCGTTATTTTAGGCATCCCTCTCTTCTTTTATAATCCGTTCAATCCTTTTTACCGATACTTCAGAACAATCATGAACACGTTGTTTAATTTATTGTTTCGATTCATTTGGGAATAGCGTTGCAAGATAATTAAAATTATTGTACAAAACTTACAGTGCTCTGACTTTCCACCACCTAATAATGACATTTTCACGGTTTGCTTTAAAATATTTACTGTTACACTATGTCTAGTCGAAAATCACTGTCAACTATCTTAACAGTATCTGCAAGTACTTGAACAACGGAACGGCAACTATGTGACTTTATATACTACATTCTACGTACGTTAGTGTCTAATTGGTTAACATTACCTTGTAAGATCAGTTTGCAAACAAAATTCTTAAAAGTGCATTAGCTTCACGATTAGAAAGTTGGGCGTATAGCATATAACTTGCTTCATAAACAAATATTAATTACCTATTATTTTTACTTATAGTATCCCGAGATATGCTAATTTGGCCTAACGTGCTAAAGTATTCATGAACACTTGAGGTTTAGGCATATTGTAGGCTGCCGAGCAATGTTTATGAATGGCTACTTAACATGAAGTTAAAGTTTGGAAAACAGGAACATAGGAGTTCAACTAATTTCGTCGCCGTGTGGAAAAATGTAGATTGGTCCGTTTGAGTCAAGAGATGCAATTTTGAGTGCGTAATTATGGGTGAAATGGGCAAGCTGAGTCTTCTAGCGAAAATGGCTGTGAAGGTATTAAGGAGTGTATTTGGGCACACTTGTTCATGGTAATAGCGATAGAACAAGGAAGAACGAAACTATTCTTCTATTCTCAGAGACGGTAGGTCAGAAGTCAGAGAGGATAAGCCATATCAAAGGGCGTATGGATGCACTGACCCAGAGGTTGGGAATTGCAATTTAGATGAGGTCGAATTTAGCATTACAGTAAAAGGAGTTGTTGCGATGTGAAGTACTGTTTAGATCTGTATAGAATTTACCGGCAGCTACTTTGCTGGCTGCCAAAGGGTAGTCAACCCATGAAAGGTTCTATGATACGGACATCTCTAACATAGACATAGAGTTCGAAAGCTTGAGATCTAAGCCCTTCACGTTTACAGCAGGAAACGATCGGTCTTTCTTAGCGGTCACAATGTAACACTAGGTTTTGCCGGAGTTGAACATGAGCAGATTATTCCTTCACCATTCAAGTAAACGTTTAAGTCACTGTTGATTGGGGCTGCGATTTTCACCTTAACGTCCTAGCTAGACTGACTGTTGTGGGAAAACTGAGAACTACAATGTAGAGTGCTGTCGTCTGCAAAGCAATGGATTGGGTTAGTTGTTGAGGAAATGAGGTCATTTATGTATAGCAGAAAAAGTGGAGGAGATCCAATTGATGAGCGTATCAGATAAGCCGAACGAAGTGAGCTTGGCAAGTCCAAACCTGGTCAAAAGCCTTTAAAATATCTAAAGCTATTACGACTGTTTCACAGAACCTCGCTAATGTGTTATTCCAACGTTGGGTGACACATGAAATAAGATCACCATTTAAATGATTCTGCCTAAATCCATGTTGGAGGTCGTTTAGGAGTTTATTGGTGGTTGATGGATTTTTCCACGATTTTCGATAGAATGGAAGTGATAGATAGTGGTCGATAGTTAGAGGGACCGGTTTTGTTGCCCTTTTTGGGAATAGATTGGACATTTTCCAGATTCCACGATGAGGAAAACTCTCCAGATGACATGAAGATCGAAAAGAGTTTGGACAATACAGGTACTAGCTCGGGGTAGCATTCTTTAGGTAGGATAGCTGGAGTACCGTCAAGGCCATTCGCCTTGTTTGAGTTCAGTTTATGGATAACTAACAATTATTATTAATTTTATTAAATACATAAATAAAAAAATTACTTCGAGTAGGATTTGAACCTATGATCTGTACTTTGCTAGAGTACCGCGCTAACCAAGTGCGCTATCGAAGTAGAAGCCCAAATCGATGTAAATTTTGTTTTATATATGTAGAACTGATGTAAATTCTATATTTAAAGAGATAACAATCAAATCACTTGTATTAATGGAAAGTGAGCCTGCAATATCAAAAATTATTGATAACTGATTCTAGGAGCTTGTATCGCAAGTGGATTGATTCCATAGCGTATGGGGTAGGTTTGGGAGACGGCACAATTTTACCAGAAACGTTGAGACATGAATTTTATGCAAAGTAATCGACATAGAGGTTGACTTTTTCAGCAGAATCAGCTACTACAGCTCCGTCGCGAGACGTAATGGAAAAAAAGGAAGATATACCAAAGTTTTTACTGATGGCTTTAGCTAATGACCAAAATTTACCACCACACAAACGACATGAGACTAATTCTTAGCATTTAAGCTCCTCAAACGTCTGTTTGACCTTGGTTATAATGCTTTTGCAAGTATTCATTACGGCAATCTAGTCGGCGTGATTTTCTTCAGAATTTGTGTTTGATTGGGAGTACATGTGTATTTTAAAGCACCTTTTCAAGCGACACACGACCGTCTTCGGCGAGTTTAGTACTTAGCAATATTTGAGTCGCACAACTGTATGACTGTTCAAGAAGTAGACAAATTGTTTGTTGTTGTGCTACATACACTAAATCGACAATTTAAGAGTATCAACTGTAAATATGTTGTCTTACTTTATTAAAATATTATGTTAAAATGGGCTGTTTGTAATTGTGCTTTTGTAACACTGTTAATTTGCCATATTTGAGGTATCAGATGCACTAAACCACGCGATAGGTTTGTATATCTTACTTGAACTGTTCGGAAAAATTAACTGGATGGTTTTGATACCTGCACCTAATTGACAGTTTTCGCCTGTCTCAAAGGAAGGCGCCGTATTTCCAAAAACTTTTGCAAATACAAGATTGGTCAAACTCAATCCACACTCTAAGTTTCAGTTCCAAGTTCTCTAAATGTTCGGCTTGGGAAAAACAGTTGAGAGCTACTTAAATAAAATTTAAAAGTTTTTTACATCATGTGAAGAAGTGGTACACACACTCTAAACTGCCAAATAATAGAATTCAAAAAAACTAAGTAAATTCACACAATATTGCGTTTCAGACTTTAATACCACTTAGTTGCATCATTTTTATTTTCATATAGTGGAAATCATAAATTATATACTTGTTGTGTTCCATTTTATCGGTACATAAGTTTCTGATTTACACAAATTTTGACTAACTAATGATTTTTGAAACGGGCACAAAGAATGGTGTAAGAAATGTGTGCTATCTAATTTCAGACAATAGGTTCGATCTTTCAAATCGGTGCCGTGTCTTAAAAAATCAGTGATACAGTATGTGCACTATACATAGATCTTACTAATACTACTTTACTTGTTATAATTTATTTTATTTATAATCCTGAAGATCTAAGTAATTACTTAAATCAATAGTAAAATTGTAAGAATGCTTAATTTTAATTAATGATGCCTCACACATTGCAAGAAGACAAGTAGTAATTGATTTGATAGCATTAAATATGGTTTTACTTCTAAAGTACAAATTCTGAAGTAAAATAAAAAAATGGAAAGATTAGATAGCTAAGAAAATATCTTACTTGATTAGTATTCGCGATAACTACATTCGATCTATTGTCGCGATGGGTGCTGCATTTTAACCAAATTTAAATATTTTTTGCACGATTGAGTTTTTTCGTTTATTTACCATTTCTGTTTCCAAGACAGTAGGATATGTTTACTGTTTGCGAGGCCCAACTCGTCGGTAAGATTTTACTTACCGACGTGTTTTACTTACCAACGTAAAACTATATATATATATATATATATATATATATATATATATATATATATATATACTACCTATATTTCACAACAATAAGAACAAAAAATTTGGACATTTCTATTTGAAACGTCACTTTGAACTTTTCGTTTATTTATTAGAAATTAAACAATATCAATTTGGTAAATTGAATACAATCGTGCAAAATAGTATATAGCGTCACGAACATTAAGGTGCCTTTACGGTCAATTGGAGGCTTTATGTAGCCTCCAAACTGGGTCGACTGGAAACGTCCCAATACTGTTCTTGAAACCGAATAACTATACTACTTAAGTTGATTACGTACAATAGTTTTGTTGCCATTTCATTTAAATATGAATTTTGCACTGAAATAAATTAACATTATGACATTAGAATGAACATTGAAACATTAAATACTCGATCTCTTTGGATAAGAGTTGTATATTTAGAAGATCAGAGCCTATAGTGATGGATGAATCAGGAAAACAATAAATATGACGATATGACTTAGAAACTTTATTGAATTTCTTGTGTAACATAAACTAACTGCACTATCTTTAGCGAGGATTACAATTTTAGTAACTATCTTGTAGGTAATTAGAACGTCTCTACGGAAAGCTATCAATGAAATCACAAAACAATTGGATACCATTACCCAGATAGCGTAGAACGTCCATTGTCTGAATTATTTATACAGTTTATACATGTGTCCATGGACGTTTAAATGAGCTACATGACGTGTAAAACGTCTTATGAATTACTTACAGAACTATGTCTCATGTACGTACCTGGTCGTACCAGTATAGAACGCAAACTTACATTAATTTGGTGAAATGAATTTATTAATTCGTATTGACTATGTCTAAGATGCAAATTAAACTATGTGAAGGATGCATAAACATCGAACGATAATTATATTCAGGGTATCTCAACAACGTGAATCTTAATCGACTTTTGGAACCGAGTATCGTCAGCCTCTAGTCATGAATATTTATGGTGTATAGTTTATAGTATAGTACTAAATATAAATTATAAACTAAAAAAAAATAACATTCCGACTAAAAATTTAAATTTTAAAATTAATATAGTTTTATTTATTTCATACGATTTGAACACGCGAATTTCCTTTCATTCTCTGCTTTACGCAGACGCCGTTACATTGCAATACGACACGACCAATACGGATACGTGATACAGGTAGCAATGGTTTGCGGTTCGCCGTTGTGGTTGTTGTTTTTATATAAGTGAAGATTCTTGGGCTGGAACTGTAATCAAATTTCTAGTGATTATTCAGTCCAGGTATCTACTGGTATGAAAATGTAACCGTATTTCAGAAAGAAAGGCGTGTCGGAAACTGGTTTACAAAAATGCCTAAGGTTAGACTATGACGAACTATTTATCGAAAGGCTCAAGCTAGTACGGATCGTGTAGTGCATAAAGTAGGGAATCAAACCCTTAGTATTAGTTTTGATAATATTCAAACAACTTATGTCGAAGAATTATCAGAAACAATGTTTCCTCTACACCAATATCAATCCAAGCGATCGATACAGTCTCTAAAAATAGGAATGGTCGTCATTCTACCACAATTCTTGATTCCAATGCCATACAAGTTGGTCCAGACAATTCAAGCTCTTCAATGCCACGTAAGTATTTAGATGTCACACCTTCATGAATTTTTCATTAAACTGTGTAGTACATAAAAGAAATAATTCGAAACCAAGACATTCTCAAAAGAATGATCAGTGACGTAGTCACCAATACATCATGATTTAGATTGCAGTAAAAATTTAATTTTCTTAAAACGAACACCACTTATTGATTCGGATAGTGATTTGATACATTTTAGAAGAAGTACGTACGTCCGAAACTGTGCCAAACAAATGTCCATATGCGGTACATACAATATACAGGGTGTTTCAAACTCGACGCCCAATGCTTACGAAAACCCAGGTAAAAATAATATTAAAAAATCTGAAGCGGGGAATCTAAATCCGAATAAGTAAGTTCCATTTTTCTGTAAAGAGTAAATTTGTAACAATTACGGAAAAATGAGCTATGACGTCATCAAATAAAATTTTCCCAGAAAAGTGCCTATATTTGTCCGGTTTTGTAAAACCTATATTTTTCTTAATATTTTTTGCTTTAAAAATTGTTTCTCGGTCTATTACTGTTTAAAAGATGTAAGCCTAAATGTTAAAAAAATAATAACCCAACAATCACATTAGTTTGACAAGATCTATGTGATATTTTCACAGCCGCTATCAATTTAATCAAGTAAACCATGTGAATTATTTTGTTCACATTTGTCTGTGATATTTAAAGAAAATAAAAAAAACAAGCACATCAACAACAGAACATCAATTATATTTAAAAATATCAAAACTGTTGAATAAATAATAAACTTTTACAATAGGCTTTCAATGTGATTACCACCTACTCCTTACCGTTTAAAAGCCCAAGTAGGCCGTTACCAGCATACATTCTGTAACTGCCAGTGTATTTGTCAGAGAGTATGTGTATATACCATTAACAATTATTATCGCATTATCAAAGACAATATAATTATATAATAACATCTATAGTTGTTTTTTTTGTCAGAGAACCGAGGTGGTAGCGTAGTGGTGACAACCTGCATAGCATTCGGGAGGTAATGGATTCGATTCCCGTAACCGTTTCCCTTGTATAAGTTTTTTCAGGGAGTTTTCCTCATACACATGTAGCGGCATGGTCACTGCGTATATACACATTATTTGCGGCTACTTAGGCGAATGCTGGGGTAATATTTTCTCTCTCAGAACCTTAAATTCGTTCCTTCCGATCCTATCCTAACCACACCCATCCTTAATCCCACCATGCATAATATACGATTGTTTATTTCGTTTAAATGAATTAAGTTTGGTCTATTGTATATTTTCAAACTTAGCATAAAGGAAATATTTAATTTACTTTGTTAACAAATTTCAATTGCTAACGTTGCCCAAATTCAATTGAAACCATCGATGTAAGTAAAATAATGTTAGAGATCCAAATTTATTAATATTTATTTATGAGTACATTCTTCTTATACACAACAAGGTGCTATACAAGGTTCAATGATCGAGTTTCATCAATAATTAGATTTGATTTGAAAATTATATATATATATATATATATATATATATATATATATATATATGATGAATAGAAGAAATTTGAATTAGCACGCCACCATTGTCATCATTTCAAAACTACAAAGAATATCTTACTTATGTTGTTATCCATTAATTAATAATTAGATGTCCGCTCGTTGAGTGCGGACATGTATTCGTTACGCTCTGAAGAATTATTTAAGGTGGTAATTTAGATTAATAATTGCCTTAACCAACCATATATAAATACGTTATTAAAATCTTATACTTTGAATATTAAATATGCAGCGAAATAAGTGTAATCAACCATTTAAATGTGAAGAGACTTTGTTTTTGTTTTGTTTATCTATCTTAGGAGTAAAACTCTTGCGTGTTAAATGCGGCAAATTCGAAATCTTAACCAATTAAGTAGTGCACGGAGGTGTGAGTAAATTGAACATCTAAATGCGGCAAACACCAACACCTTAACAAAGATCGTAAGTAATCAAGCAGATTATCACGGCAACAGACTTTAGCCGTACAAAGCATGTGCGGTTTAAAAGTGATAAGGTCGTACAGAGTCATTTGCACGAAATCGCGAACCTAATGTAATAATATATAATAAAAAAACGTACTAATAAAAATGTGTCTTATTAAAAAAATTGGCGGTATATCTGTATAACAATACCTGAGGGTGCTTGAATCATAAATTCTGAAAAATACAGGAAGTCGGAACAATTTACAAGTAAAGCTTAAACCCCTGGGTATCGGTACAGAGTCTTTTTTTCTGTCGGCATATTGACACAAAATAAAATACAAAAGATATGAGAATACATGGCGTAAATTAAAAAAAAATTCTCTGGAGGTGCAAATTCTAGGTACAGTTTGCAGATTATCTTGTAAACCCTTGAATATTTTTCTTTGACTGCAATTTCAAAACTTAATACTTAAAATTTTAATTTTTGGTACTATACTTAATTTTAAGGTTAATTATAGCATTATTCTACATATTATCTTATGCTATATTGTTCCTGACTGCAAATTCAAAATTTAATATGTAAGAAAAAAGGTGCATACATGACAATGATTGCTGCAAAAATTAAGACTGACAAAAAGCGATTGTATAAGGTATAAAGATTAAGAGATAAACAAGCGAAGGAGGCAGTGAGAATAAGTAAAGAAGAAATGATGGCCGTGGAAGGATAGAAAATGCAGAATGATTTTGAGAGAAACAAAAAAAATCTCTGCTGGAAATAGGTCAAAAATACAAAAACAGACCGCTGGCGGAGCGATGAATACGATCAACGAAATAGTATGAGACGATTGTGAAGTGAGGAAATGCTTGCAAGAATATTTCGGAAAGGTGTACAGTAGTGAGGAAATAAGACTGAAGGGTTAAATAAGGAGAATGTAGAAGGAATGGTGAATGAAACTGAGAAGGATATTGGGATAAATGAGGCAGAGAGAACGGTAGGTAGGTTGAAAACCGTAATGGAGCAGGAGTAGGTGAAGTCACTTGGTGAAATTCTAAAGTATTGAGGTGCGAAGCTTATACGAAAATTGTGTGGATTTCTCGTCGTATGGCTTAAATGTGCAAAAGTGCCGAGTGATCGGAAGAGCGCAACTACAGAGGAATAAGTTTGCTTAGTGTATCTGGTAGAATAGTGAGTGATAGAGTACCAGAAACTGCGCAAAGGAAGATTTGAGATATGAGGGTGTCTTCCATGCTAGGTAGAGGATGTGTTGATCAGAAGGTTGGCCTCCAGCAAGTGACCGAAAAGTGTGTAAGTGTACTGTGCGTTTGTAGCTCTGGAGAAAGCATATGACAGAGTGAATAGGGAGAAGCAGTGGGAAATATTTGATAAGTATGGCGTAGGTAAATGTTTAATAAACGGAATAAGAGCAGTATACAACGGTAACCGGGCATGTGTTAGGTGCGAGTGAATACTTTAATATTGAGCAAGGAGTGCGACAAGGCTGTGATTATTCTATGTACTCATGGATAAATGTGTTAGGCAAGCATGTACCGATACAAATGGTGTAATGGTCGGAGACGTAAATGTAAATTTTCTGGTGTATGCAGATGCCACATTCTTATTAAATGACAGTGCGGATGAACCACAAACTGCTCTGAGGAACTGCGGTACAGTCTGTGAGAGCATGGACTTAACGGTAAACGTGAACAAAACTAAGATTATGGTGTTCAATCGGGAAGGTGGAAAAGAGAGTAGAGCATTTACTCCGTAAGATGAAATTGTGGAACCAGTGGAAGAGTTGGTATATCTAGCAAGAATGTTTACTGCAGATGGTGCAATGGGTGGCAAGATTGGACGAAGGCTCAATGCTAGAAGGAAAGTGATTGGAAGTATGTGGACGATAATGAAAAACGAAAGCATCAGCTTAGCTGCGAAACGAGCAATCCATAATAGCGTGTTTCTCCTGTCAGTACTGCATGGAAGTGGGACATGGGTATGTCAAAAAAAGTACGAAAGAAAAATAAATGCAGTGGGTATCAGATTCTAGAGAAGATAAGGAATGGGTATATAATAAGTGTGACGAGGAAAGGACGTTGCTGGATAGATATGAAAGTAGTATTGAGAGAATGAACTACGCAAGATTAACGAAGCAAATATATGTGGGTGAGGTTAGAGGTAAGGCCGGACCTGGTAGGCCTCATAAAACTTGGCTGAATGTAGTAAAACGTACGATAAAAGAAAGAAAAGTAAGGAGTTTTAAAAACAAAAGGACAGGCCAGAGAAAATGTATGAATCTTGCGGAAGCTAGAGAGGTATGCAGAGAAAAGCTTGGAGACAGATTGTGAATGAAAAATAAATAAGAGGCAGGGATTGCTTTGTCTACCCCGCAAGGGAATGGCGTGGAGGCTATGTTATGTTGTTATCCAATATTAATTATGTCACGCCTATGCAGTAATACAAATGATGATGGTATGTGTAAATAATGCGCAAGTATTTCGTGAAATTTGATTGACGTCTTTCGATGGTTTAGCTTGATTTTAATTTTCAAAAAACTTACAAATAATAAAAATAAACTTTCAGAGAAATAAAAGCCAAAACGTAACTATAACATTCCATCACTACAACCTCTTACCTCTCAGATCGGTTAGGTTCATATGCGTTTCTGTTTTTGGTAAATTATTTTTATCAGATGTGTCCTCAATTAATTAAAGAATTGTTGCTGATGAAGGTTTAATAAGTATTTTAGAGGCGGTATTATAGAAATTAGTGAGGCATTCAGTATTCGCATACATTCTGCAGGATTCACGTCAGTTACGTTTACGTACTATTTTTTTAGTAAGCAAAGATCAAGCTCGTTTCATATTTGATGATCATAAGAATACATTTGTATAGATTCTTTAAGAATAAGATATTTCATATTTGTTGACACAATTATACAGGGTTTTATACTTTTATTTTTAATTTTTATGTTGTCAAAGAAGTCAGAGTTAATTACTTTGATACTAATTAAACGCATTAAGGTAAGCGACCTGTATTATAACGTACTTTACAAATTTAAAGGGAAGAATTGTGCTTAGAGTAAGTTATTTATTTACCTAGTAGGATCTTCTTTCGGTTTCTGTGATAAACCAAGATCATAAACATGGCGCCTAAGACCTTTTATCAAGAAAAATTGAGACCATAGTGGCCTTTTGACGTTTATTACAGAATTTTGAGAGCTAGTTTTCGTAAGTGTAAAATGTTTGAAACACCCTTGCAACTACATTACGTTTTACGACGACCCTCGGCTTTCGTTAGTGGGTTAGCTTGTCAACCCACTTATTTCATAAACACTGCACTAGTACCGTTTGATCGTGTAACAGAGCTATAGTAATGTATGAGTTTAACTTGCAATGTAAGCAAGAAAAAAAGGCATACGACGTTTAGAGAGAGTTATGCTTACTAAGTTGTAAGTTAACAGCTGCGTAATATTTTAACATTTGTAACAATAAAGTAGTTTTCGATTTTGAAATCATCAAGTGTACATTTTGAAAGTAATTTGCTACGATATTGATTGAGACTGAAGAAAATCTACAGAGTTAGCACTACTAATAAGGAATGAGTTGATGGGAAGGACACGAGTAGGTGAGTAGGTGTTTTGTAAAAGTGAACGTATTCGTACTACTAAACTAGACAATTCCATGCAGAAGTTATGTCCGGGTTTTCTTAATGAGTGATTGTTCAGACGTTTAAAGAAACTATAAACTAATGTGCAAGACTGTTATATTATCAATTGCAAAATGACATAAATCAAATATACCACAGCGCTGCTAATCCAAGTTAGTTATAATTTTATAAAAATGAATAGTACTAAAGTTTTTTATCACTCTCCGATACGAAGCAGGCTGTAGTATGGTTCCCCGAGTACCTACTCCCCATTATCTAGCTACACCTAAGAAATCAAAATGGTCTAACATAATTTAATTAGATACTTCTATTTTAAACAATTATGCGGCTATCCGGATTGTAAAGTCAGTGCATTTACCAGTTAACTGATCATTGAAATGTAAAGCTCGCCTTTTTAAATTATAATGTCTACAATAGTCACATATACGACCCTAGAGCTTGCCTCACAATTGATGCAACTGTGAGGTAAAATTGAGCCACGCTGCTAGTGTGGCTTAGTCGGAGGTGTGATGTTTGAGGACCACTAGTTTATCAGAAGTATGTAGGTATTTGATAGCGTTGCGGAAAATAAAGGTTTCAATGATTTTTTAGGAATGTAAACTGTTTGTTTTGGCGATAACAAGTTTCAGTAGTTTAAGGTACCCCGTTTAGGAGAAAGATGGTGCATATGTATATAAAGTATTATAATGGATTATTATTTTAAGAGCGCCTTAATTCTTTAAAGTTTACACAAAAGAATCAAGAATAATAAACAATATACCAGTATTATACTATTCAGATTCATTATGACCACCATCAGCGGCTAATTTTTCTTTGAGAGACGTGTAAAGGTGGTGCTGATTCCTTGGAATAAGGTTTTGGTTACATACACCAATCAGTCCCATTAACCTCTTACTTGAAAGGCAAGGTGAAGATATGACGTTTTCTCCTAATTTGCTTTGGATCTTCCTTTTTGCGTTAATCACACTAGTATATTCCTCCAACAAATGACGCGTATTATAAAATATTTTGTGCACGATGCCTTTCTTTATTACAATAACTTTCACATGGTTCTTTTTTCCATCTATAAAACTAAAAATGCACGCTACTGTTTCATTACATTCCCTTCTTGCTTCCCCCTTGTGCCACATTTTATAGCAACAGTTGCATACATTTCCATTAAGTAAACATCTTTCATTTTTAAAGCCTCTTATTTATCTTTGCCTTTTCAGGAGGCGATAATGATTTTTTGTTCATCAGCTTTTGCAATCTCCTCGCAATTATGCAAAGCATAACTTGATATTAAAAGTATTATGGTAAAAATTCTGTCGTACACACTGCTCTAAATATAATCTGTACAGAGCACTCACGTTAATTGATCCTTCTCTGTATTTTCTCTTAATAGAAGACTGGAATTGCTAGGATGTAATTCTAGGTAATTTGTTAATACGATCGGTAACCTCTCAAACCAAGGCTAGCCAATTTTAATTCTATTAAAATATGCTTTCCTTGATTCTTTGTTCATGTTGCTTTTGCAACACTGTTGTGATAGCATAATCTTTAGTGTTTTATTTTTAAGAATATATTACTAAGATTGACGTTTTTAAACAAACAATATCATTTATTTGTCGGGTAGAATTGTTTTTGGTGTTAAAGTATCAATTGTGTTCCTATTTATTTTTGAATTAGCGTTTTTACAATGATCAATTACAATACTTTCAATGCAAGAGCACAACTCGAAACTTCAAAATAAGACCCCACTAAGCTCACTGTCACAACTAACTATAGTGGTGTCGCTGTACCGTTATTAGGTACTAAAATTCTTACAGTAATACAATAATATTTGGCATATTTGTTCCATGAAAATACTCCCGTCTTTCTATATTGAGCATTCAGTAACTCAATTCGCAATTTCATAGGTGGAAGGCATGTATACCCCATGCCGCCCGGTGCAATACCATCACCTTTACCATGGGCTCCTTAATATTGGTGCTCCAAGTTTCTGAGCTCGGAAAGGGCTGCCGGTCACTTTGTCCTTTATTCCTTATGTACTCGCCAACACGTACTTGCCAAGCGTGGCGTTTTAACGGCTAAACCCTTGAAATGACGAGTTCTAAAACAGACGCTATACCCCAGGCGAGTAGGGCGAGACGTCCACACTCTCACATCGATTCGTCGATCCGTCCCAAAGATTCAGAGGGGGGGGGGCAAAAATTCGTCAATGCCAAAATCAAGACTAAAAAGTGCAAGGTCTGCCAGGAATAAAATTCTACCCCATTCGGATGCTAGGGAGGGCAGGACTCGACCTCGGTCATCGAAAGTACCAACATCTGGATTCATTACTGCAACATACGTGGTATCAGGTCGAAACTTAGTTTTGTTGACCAACATCGGACATTCTGTTTCTATCAGAAACACAAGTCTCCCCTGGAAGCACTGATTTGCCTGACCTGCAATTTCCAAGATACAACCTCCACTTCAACTTTCGCCACCAAGGACAACGTAGGTTGTAAGAGGATGTCCACTTTGGAAAACAATAAATTTGACGCGATTTGGTTTATACATTCTGCGCCCCAGTTTGTGAGATTCTACTGTTGTTTGTATAGGTCTCCCCCTCTTATCACAGTTTTCATCTTGCGATATTTCAATTCAATTCAATTCCAATTGACTTCATTTTTCTTCTACTACTAATCCCGCAGGTCATAGTGCAGAAGCATTTGCTGTATCCTGTGATCTCGCATAAATCAGTTCCGAACCAACTAACCTGACAACCCTACCATAATCCACTTGGTCAATCAGACCATTGCCTAATCGAAATAACTTCCTCTGTACCCGATCCCACTGTGGTGTTTAAAATCAGCCAACTAAAGCAAACTGCGAGATGTTTTTGCAACCTTCCCCTGCCGTGAGTATTGCTTTAAATGGTCCTCCTCCTCAAACATTGCTCTTCCAACAACTGAAGTTATCCTGATGGGCATGGAGTTATACATTCCCAAAAAACATAATGGTGCAGGTAGTGCCTGTTCCCAACCCTGGTTTAATAGGGCTTGTACTGATGAATTATCGCAAAAGCACAAACTCTATACCAAATGTAAGTCAAATAAGTCTATTGAAAATCACTTCAACTATATTTCCGCAAGAAATAGTTGCAAAAGCACCATTACCAAAGCCAAAAAGATGTTTGAAGAACGTAAATCTAAAGAATTAGTCTCATGTCCTTTGGGTGGTCGTCAATTTTGATCATTAGCAAAAGCCAACAGTAAAATCTTTAGTACATCTTCCTTTCCTCCTAAGACGTCTCGCGACGGAGCTGTAGTAGTTGATTCTGCTGAAAAAGTCAACCTCTTTGGCGATTACTTTGCATCAAATTTATGTCTCAATAATACGGGTAAAACTGTGCCGTTGCCCTAATTTACCCCATATGCTATTAAACCGATCCACTTTCGTTACAAGATCCTGGAATCAATTATTAATAAATTTGACTCAAACAAGGCGACTGGCCCGGACGGTATTCCAGCTATCGTCCTTAAAGAAAACTACCCCGAGCTAATACCTGTATTGTCCCAAATCTTTTTGATCTCCATGTTATCTGGAGAGTTTCCATCATCGTGGAAGTTGGCAAATATCCAGCATATTCTTAAAAGGGCGACAAAACAGATCCCTCAAACTATCTACCAGTAGCTATCACTTCCGTTCTGTCGAAAATCATGGAGAACGCCATCAACCCCCAACTTCCTTCGTTCTTCGAGTCCAATAAACTCTTAAGCGACCACCAGTATTGGTTTAGACTGAATCATTCAACCGGTTATCTTCTTTCTTGTGTCACCCAACTTTGGAATAACAATTTAGAGAGTTCCGGTGAAACAGTCGTAGTAGCTTTAGATATTTCAAAAGCTTTTGACCAGGTTTGGCACAAGTGCCTACTTGCCAAGCTCACTTCGTTCGACTTATCCGATACACTCACCAATTGGATATCCAGATTTCTTGACAAAAGACGTATACGCGTTGTTGTCGATGGTTTCTTTTCGAAAGAAACTACTATTAACGCGGGAGTGCCCCAAGAATCAGTGATAGCCCCCACACAGTTCCTGCTATACACAAAAGACCTCATTTCCTCAACAACTAACCCGATCCATTGCTTTGCAGATGACAGCACTCTACATTGTAGTTCTTCTCAGTCTTTCCACAACAATAACTCTAGACACGACGTTAAGGCAAAAATGGTATCCTCAATCAACACTGACTTAGAACGTGTCCTTGAATGGGGAAGGAATAATCTACTCACGTTCAACGCCGACAAAACGCAGTGTTGTCTTGTGTTCGCCAAGAAAGACCGATCGTTTCCTGCTATAAATATGAATGGCTTAGAACTCAAAGTTTCAGACTCTATTTCTATGTTGGGGATGTCCGTATCATCGAACATTTTATTTTTTTGTCAGCCAGTAAAACAGCTGCCCGTAAACTGGGCTTTCTATGCAGATCTAAACAGTACTTCACATGGCAACAACTCATTTTAGTGTGTAAGGCTCAAATTCGACCTCGTCTTGAATACAATTCCCACCTCCCCGCATCCAAAAAAGAGCTATCAGGCTTATAAATGACCCGTTTCTGATTTCTGACCTACAGCCTTTTGAACATAGAAGAATAGTTTCGGTTCTTCCCTTATTATGTCGCTACTACCCTAGCAAGTGTGCCTCCGAAATATACTCCTTAATACCTTCGCAGGCCATCTTCACTAGGAACACTCGGTTTGCCCATTCACACCATAATTACGCACTCAAAATTCCATCGCGTCACACTAAACGGGCTCAATCTACATTTTTCCACACGGCGGCGACATTGTGGATTGCACTACCCAGTTCCTGTTTTCCTCCAAACTTTGGCTTAAGTCAATTTAAGGTAGCCATTCATAAACATTTCTCGGCAGCCAAATAATATCCCTAAACCCTCCTGGTATCACTGAGTGCTTTAGCACGTTAGGAAAATCTTAGCCTGTTCGGGAATACTATAAGTAAAAAAAAAAATTAATACGCTTAAAGAACAATAATAATGCTCAACGATACATAACGAATGCGAAGGCTAAATCAGTAGCAAACAGATATAAAGAGACGTGCAAACGGTGCACATGACCTGTGGAGGCTAAGCGAACCTTTTTCGTATCATACTGAGTTTGGCATACACACCCTTGCCCTCTTTGTGAACGCAATTAGTGTATAAATAGAAATTCTTCATGTCACGGGTTCGATATGACTAACAATGTAAAACCATGTAGTTTAGCTCATGCCTATCGACGCAATATGTTCCTTCCTTTTTCCTTCATGTATAACTGTTATTTTGGCATTACCGGTTCCCACATAGTGAAATCTTAAAATATAGTTCTTGCTTACCTAGGTGTATAAATAAAGATTATGACATCACTGGTAACTAATGATGACCATCGCCGTAAAACTAACATTTCGTTTTTAGCAGTCGAGACAAGACGTTTGGCGGTTTCATATCGAAATTAACTTTTTTTTAATAATTGTGGTCTTGAACAGGCTTTTAGCTTAACGCATTAAAGCACTCTCGAACACTTCGGAGGGTGGATAGAGGGATATTGAATTGTCAAGAACCTTTCATTTTTTCATATTTTTTTATGTAAGGGAACAGGAACTAGAAAGATCCTTCCAGAGTTTAGAAGGCGAGTAATGGAATGTGTAGTGCGCCTGTTTCGTGCAGGTGGAGATTTGTACAGCATATTGATGATATGAATGGGAACAACGAGTATTCCTATCCAAAGGTGGTCCGAGATTTTATCAAAGAATGTAATTCAGCAGCATAATAGCCATTGTAATACCAACAGAACAACACGAACGCATGTCAGAAGTTATGGACACGTTATTCATAAGCCTGATCGCTCTTCTTCTGTGATAAACGGTATGGAGAGCGTATTGGGAGATACCAACACCAAGATGTGAATTATGTTCTAGATTAGGTCGAACTCGGGCCTTATATAAAAGGAAAAGGTAGCGCTTAGATCAGTACAAAAAGCGTATTTTACGAACAGCTGCTTTAGTAGCTGACAGAAGGTGGTCAATACATGATAAATTTGAGAATACAGTCATTTCCAACATAGTAATAATCTGAATACTTAAGATCCAAGCAATTCACATTTACAACAGGAACTGATCGATCTTTTTTGACCAACACAAGTAAGACTGGGATATTGTTCGCACTAAATTTAACTAGATTATTAATTCTCCATTCAAGGATGTGTTCAATATCAGTTGATCGAAATGGCCATTTGAGATTTAATGTCTTAATTGGAAATAGAGGGTGGAGTACTATTATGAGTAGACTGAGATGAACTACAATGAAGAGTGCTGTCGTCAGCTAAGCAATGGATCGAGCTAGTTATTCGAAAAATAAGGTCATTTATGTATAGCAGAAGAGGCACAGAAACTATAACTGATACTTGTGGGACGCCCACGTTAATTTTGAAAATAATCCCTCAACTACAATAGGCATTGGTCTTTTATTAAGGAAACTGGAAGTTTATGTTAATGAGCGTATCAGTTAACCCAGACAAGGTGAGTTTGGCAAGTAAAGACTTACGCCAAGCTTCGTCAAATATCGGATGGTTTTATTATTCCAAAATTGGGTAACATGTGAAAGAAGATTATCCCTTGCACGACTTTGCCCAAAACCATATTGGTGTTCACCAAGATTCAAGCTGAATGGGCTTTCTCCATGATTTTAGGAAAAACAAAGTTGATGTCAATTGGCCAGTAGTTAGCGGTATTGATCTTTTGGAAATAGGTTGAACATTTTCTAACCTCCAGGACAAAGGTAATTCCTCAGAAGACTAGTAGTAGTTCGTTAAAGATATAACTGGGATACCGTGTGGGCTAGTCGCTTTATTTAGATCAAGCCTACTGATGATCAATTCTGGGAATATGTATCTAAAGCGCACTGGTTTCGCACTGTATGAAAAACAGTCGACTATGTGCACGTCTTTTCAAGATTAATTGAGAGTTTAATGCAAAGAAGTCCCCAAAAGGTGGCCTTCTCTACAAAATCTGCAACTACAGATCCGTCAAAAATGTTATGGGGGGAAACGAAGGTGTACCAAAGTTTTTACTGATGGCTTTAGACCAAATTTACCACTATTCAAAGGAGATGTAGCTAAATCATTGAATTTTTGTTGTTCAAACAACATTTTAGCACTTTTGCAGGTATTTTAGCTCCTGCATAGTCTTATTTACTTTCAACCGTTTTATTAGATCTTCATTTGGTGTAAAATTAATTTTCCTAAGATACTGCTTCCCAATTGATCCAGAGTCGAGGGAGAAGCTGACATACGATTTATAAAATAATGTATAATGTATAAAGAATTTTGACACCACTAACCACAAACGATAGCAGATACCGTAGTTACAAAATTGTCTCCGAACGAAACAAACGTCGATAAATTCTCAAGCCAAAATTCAGTAATCAATTATTAGGAACAACTATGGTATTGCGTGTATAAAGTATGACGTTGCGTGGGGTTTAACTTAACGGTTAAACGATGTGGACGATGTAGTGAAAAATTTTGTAGTACAGCACAAATCCCAAACGTAGTAAATAGAAAATATTTCTAATATCATATGGAGTAACGTTTATACATCGAAATTTACATTACCAGAGAAATATTGAATTTATCTCTACATATATTGACAACCCTCATTATTTCTTAAATGTAATGTATAATGCTTTCACAATTTTGGACTACTTGATCAATATGACTAAGCTGTAGGTTACTATGGACCTAATCCTTAAAGTATAAGGAGTGCACTGAAGAAGGTAGAATAAATGTTCGTTATAGCATTAATAATAATTATCGAATAACGTTTTTAATTAGAAAATTGTTAATTTACTGTTTTCCCCGTTTGCCCGTCACACCTAATTCGGTGACTCCAGAAGCATTGGAAACGGTGTCATGATATCATCAGCCCTGTTACAGTTGCCGCTTTTGCGAATCTCTAACTCACAGCGTACATATTTCGATCATCCAGTTGTCTCAATAGTAGACCACATGCTTCTTTCCAAACCTATGGCACACTATTTCGATCGGGAGTGCTTTTTAGGCACACGATCACTTCAGATTATGTACCAATACTGGTCAAAACTTCATTTTGTCCAGCCCCACAGCACCTACTCAATATACAGTAATCACAGATTTTTCGAAAGCAGAATGGGACGTATTCTCCGACACCCAATCTTCTAACGACCCAAGATCTCGAGAGAGTTGTAATTACGGAAGCGGTCGATATCTCAGTCCCATTGAAAAACATCGACATTTCCCGAAAACCGCCCCCATGGCACATAGTGAACTGGATCAAAGAGAAGACGCGAATCTGGGGATCCGGTTCTCAAAACCAAATAAAATCGCCTTAACGGCTTAACCAGGCGAGAAGCAAACAGACATGCGGAAGATTCCTGGACAAAAGGCACTTCTAGAGAGTCGCCTTGAAAAATGTCGTACCCTTAGTCTTCCCGAAATCCAACTTGATAACGAGAATCCCTTCTATGCTCTCATCATTCCCAACCAGGTGAACGCTTCTCTTAAAAGGGAACGAAATTCAGCCTCAGGTCGCGACGGTCTAAAACGCACAATTCTCCGACACCTGCCCGACCCAGCCCTCCGATTACTCTCCGACATTTATAACAAATATTTAACCCTATCCCACTCCCCGACGGACTGGAAATCGGCCTCCACCGTCATGGTACCCAAACCTCACTCCGACCTAACCACACTCTCTTCCTACAGAGCCATTTCCCTACTTTGAGCAGATTTTAGCCAGGCGACTCAGAGACCACCTTGTATTTAACAACCTCTTTCTTAACAGCCAATTCGATCCCTTGTTGAAGCTGCTTACAGAGACCACCAGAGAATTCATTCACGTGAAATGCAACCTGGCTGTGTTTCTGGATATTAAGCAGGAACTTGACAGGGTCTGGTACGCCGGTCCTCTACACAAGATCCGTCACCTCAACATACCCGATCTATTCTCCAAACTCGTACCTGACTAATCGGTCAGTTCGAGTAGGCAACACCTTCTCCGATCCGTTTCAACCTACAGCAGGCGTACTGCAAGGTGCTCCCTTAGCCTCGATCATCTACACTATCTTCGGTTCCAAAATTCCCGAAGTTTCACAACCCGGAGTAGACGTTGCGCAGTTTGCGGATGACACTGACTTCTGGCCGGAGAATCGAAACAGCGCAACGACCTTCTGCCTCATATCCAAAACTCTCCGGAACTTTTCCAACTGGGCAAACCGATGGAGAATCTCCGTGAATCCATGAATCCACTTCGGATATCCTAACCTCACCGAAGACAAATTCCCAAAGCTAGCCGACAAGAATGTTTCCCTCGCTCTAAATCAAGAAAGACTCCCACTCCAACGCGAAGGAATCCTCCTCACTAAAACCCTTAATTGGCTCCCAGATATACAAAGAACACTTAACAAGATCAGAAACCGAGAAAAGCTACTGGCACCCTCGGGTAGAATCACTTCTCCTCAGACGCATACACAGGTTGCCTTGATTGCCTAAGAACCTCAGAATACAACATATAAACATACCACCTGTCACACACAGAATACAAACATTACAAGGTAACTTTACACTCAAGAGTATTTTCGGCGACGTAATCCCAACCAGAAAGATCCTTACCACTCCCTACAATTTCCGATTTAATAATAATAATAAATAAATTTATTTCAATACACTAATTTCACGGACACATGGCTATCGTATAATACATAAATCATTATACAAGATGAAATCTGCGGAAATCTCAATGTCCAGTTCAGTTCGGAACTGTTTTTCAACTGGTCCTTGAATCGTCATAGGAGTAATAATCCAATTAACAATCAATGCCTAACCGAGTACATAACTAAACCAATTTGACACTGACAATCTAAGAACACGTGAAAACTGACTATTCTGCTTGAATTTTATGTGTGGAAATATAGGATCAGGAAAAATTGACCGTAACAGATAAGCTCCAAATACACACAGTTTGCTGACTTTGAAAGAGACTTCTAAAATAATGTAATCGGAATAGTTTATAGGATAGATTTTTAAATTCCAATGGGAATTCGTTATATATTGTACTTATATTGTATTGAAAAGATCTCTCAAACAATGTTTTATGCTGCGGGTGTCTTATCAAGCCTATGAACCCAAGATTTAGGTTATGTATATCTGTAAGAAATTTAATTTTATTATACAAGTACGGATACGTTTTCTCATTATTATTTTGTGATATAGACAAGTCAAATGCAACAGCCATATTAATCCATTTAGCATCAACCAGCGTACGAGATATGTGGTTAAATTTACGTATATAAATGTATATAAATCTCAGACACGTGTTTTGAACTCTTTAAATTTCCTGGGACGAGTCATAATCAATGCAAATGGCATATATTTCTGAACAGAAAGTAAAATAGATAGTACGAGTGAATCACACAACAAAATCTTTAGTGATTGTCCCAAATCCATGCTCTTTGAATACATTTATTTATGTGACCCCGGTGTCTAAAACTATTATCTAAAATCAGTCCAAGATTTTTTGCGTTATTCTTAACCGTGACCTCGTGGTTGTTTATGGTTACATGTAGTGTATTTACTATGATGTTGTAATTATGTTGACTCCCAAATAGAAGAACCCAAGGTTTTGTTTGATTAAGAATGAGGGATGTTTAACAGAAAACCCATACATTCTGCGTAAATCACTATTTAATCTTCCTATGGCTGTGTCAACGCCCGATGACTGAAACGAAGGATAAATCTGAATATCGTCAGCATACATATGAATTTTACTGTGCCTAATACATTTATGGAATGAGATGTGTATATGGTAAACAATAATGGTCCTAAAATTGACCCTTGAGGCACTCTCTTGACTTATATGACGGGACATGGACGTTATCCCCGCAATTCTTACTCGTTGCGACCTAGTGGCTAAGTAACTTTCTAGCAATGTAACCGAGTTATTAGAAAATCCAATATATTGAAATACTGCAAACAAGGCATCATTATTCATGGCATCAAAAGATTTGCTGTAGTCCAGGAGTACAAGTACAGTTCATTTGCCACTATCCGTGGCCTCCAATAAATAATCTGTTGTATTCATTAGCACCGTTGTATGAGATTTTCTAAAACCAGATTAAATTTCAGGCAATGTATTAAATAAAGTTAAATAATTTTGTATTTTATTATTTCCATAATTCCCACGAAAAAACCCAAACTAAAAATCACACTCCCCCGCACAACTCCGTAACACAACTCCTTCACGACCTCCCCGAGGAAACAGGAGAATTCCTATATAACACTTCATGTCCTCCCCATCCCCATCTATTAGATGACGACCTGGCGAGATACCGGCAAACGAATTATACCAACCACACGCAGCACGCTCCACCCAGCTAAACATCACGCACTATTACACCGATTAACATAAAGATTAAAACAAGCTCTAAATTAATTTGTCTTTAACACCAGAAATATTCATTATGATTGTAAACTATACAATTACACAAAATAGCGCAACACCAACCAGAAAAGAATGACCAGGGACGAAGAGGAAAAGGACTCCTGCACAGTCTATGAACAAGATCTACATAAGCTAAAATAAGTAACTAGTAACCATAAGCATGAGCATACTAACAAAACAAGAATGCCGACAGTCAGATATTTCATTCCGATTCTGACGCATATTGTATCCCGAGAGAGATTTTTATTAGATTTTACCCCGAGTTAATATCAGACACAGTTTTTCGATTCATTTATTTATTTCCTTTCTTTCCATTTATTCCGAATCTCTCACCTGGTGTCTCCACCAGTAACCGGACTCGCTCCCGACCATCGTTTTATTAGTGCCATATATCGCCCACACGTCTTATTTTAACAAAACTTAAATTAGATAATACACGTACGGAAGTGTAAAAACAAGAAGTAATCCCCGAACAGTTTCATAAACTCGTTGGCCGGACGGGAAGTAAGTTTAGTTCGCCGACACACCCAGGCATAGACGAACAAGCTATTACGACGGGATGATTACCCTTGTTCTCTACGTGATTTTAGTACCCACACACAAACACAGAAGCCATTAGGACGGCATGTTTGCTCTGGTTTTATGAATGTTTTCTGTTACACACCTACACACGTACAAGGCGTAATAAAGGTGCGTGGCAAGATCTTGTGCAAAAGTTGACCCAGTTCCAAAACCCGCTTCTGTAAAACTCCTGTTGTAAAATTACGTACGAAAAGTAAACCTTACTTCGACTTTACTTTGCGCGATTCTCTGTTCAGAATAATTATCTCAAAATTTCGGTATTTCTATCCCACAGATCCACAAAAATACACTTCTTAAAATGTTCCGCTAAGGTGGAACAAAATAATTAAAAACACAATCTCAGCCACCACCAACCATACGGTGAAAGAGGAGTTAACATATCAATCTCCATAACCGCCATCCGAGGTAGTCCATCATTCTCCCTAGTTTAATTATCTTTTTTGTTTTTTTAATGGTGTATTTTAAATTATACAATCTAAACGTTTCGATAACACTTACAGTTACTTTCGCCAGTATTAATATCTACTAAAATTGTTAAAGATGTTGAAAACAATTTTGTCAAAGTTGAAAAATTAAAACATAAATACCAGCCTGATATTAATATTGAAGTTGGCGAAACGTATAGATCAACTATAGAATTAAGTTTTAGTAAAGAATAAAAAGAATAATAAAAATTAAAACATAAACATCACCCTGCTATTAATATTGTAGTTTGAGAAAAGCATAAAGCCAACTACAGAATTAATTTTTTTGACTGACATTTTTCATTGTTAGCCTTCGCCGTTAGAGGATGTTATGATTTGTCATCTTTAAGACCATATAACAATTTTTAATTTTTAATGACCTAGTTAGCTAGTTGGATTTATACGTTTGTTGAAAAAATGTATAGTTTCAAAATTGAAGAGGGTGATATAATGGTAGGTTTTGATGTTGTTTCACTTTTTACAAAAGTGCCTTGAAAAGAAACTATTGAATACATTGACCATCTTGTTCCGAAGGATATAACCATTCTTTTTCAGCACTGTCTTACCACAACCTATTTTCAGTGGAATAGTAAATTTTGTGAACAGATTGATGGTGTGGCAATGGGTAGTCCCCTTAGTCTTGTTATAGCTAATTTTTACATGGAAAAATTAAAACATTAACGTTATAAAGTACACCTAAAAAACCTTCAGTTTGGTATAGATATGTAGATGACATATTTGTTATTTGGGGACATGGAAAAGAGGCACTGCATGAGTTTCTTGGTTTTTATAAATGGTATACATCCTAGTATTCAGTTTACCGTGAAAAAAAAACTAATGAAAGTTTACCATTTGTTGACATATTAATATCTAAAAATAATAATTCACTATCTTTTAAGGTTTACAGGAAGCCGACACACACAGATAGATACCTTCATAAATTATTCAACCACCACCCACGTCAAAAAATTGGTATAATTAAATCTTTAGTAGATCGAGCAAAGCGAATTTGTAACCCTGAATTTTTAAATGATGAATATAAATATTTAACAAAACCTTACAAGGTAATGGATGTTTGCTTACAGATATTAATAATGTTATTACACCTTCTAGACGTAACCTTAAATAAAAAGCGGTTCTTAATGTTGGTACTGATTTTCTTCCTTTTATAGGTAATGTTACAGATAGAATTGAAAAAATTCTAATTAAATATGGTATTAGGACTATTTTTAAACCTGCAAGAAAAATTAAAGAACATTTAAGATCACCTAAAGATGATTCAAACCCATTATCATCTTCCGGAGTGTATAAGTTATCTTGTTCATGTGGAAAAGTATACATTGGAACCACAAAACGTAGTTTTGATACAACCCGTAAAGAACATGAGATTTTGTAGATTAGGTCAACCAGAGAAATCTGCGGTGGCTGACCATCCCTTGAATAATCTAAATCATGACATTCAATTTGACAATATGGAAGAATTGTCAAGAAAAATTCATTATTATGTTCGTTTACAACGTGATGCTATTGAGATATATAAACAGCCTAATAATTATAATAGACAAGAAAAAAATCTCCGTTTAAATAGCTTTGGCATGTTATAATTAAAAAAAGCCATAATTATGCGTCTTGATTTTAATTTTGACTTTTGGTATCTCTATGTTTTTAGCTGTGTTTTTCTTAGACCTTGAAGCAAGTGCTTTACCAATTATATGTTAAATTACCACAGCACTATAATTTAACATAAGTAGTTGAAATTAACATTAAAATAAAAAAAATACGAAAAACGCTCTGCATTATGCTTTTCGTTGTTAATAACATTTGCAATTATTGACAAAGATACCTTTTTCTTAGGTTTAACTGGATTATTTTATTTGATGTCATGATCATATTTGTGAATGCTTGTATCATTTTCAAACTGAAGTTTTTCACAACTTTACACCTACATCTTAACTTGATTAAATTTTGTTAAATGTGTTTTTTATTTCTCGTTTTTCATTGTTAGCCTTCACAGTTAGAGGGTATTCTGATTTGTCATCTTTAAGACAGTTTAACAATATTTAATTTTTAATGACCTACTTATCCTTTACTAAAATTTAATTCTATAGTTGACTCTATACGTTTCGCCAACTTCAATATTAATATCAGGCTGATGTTAATGTTTTAATTTTTCAACTTTGACAAAATTATTTTCAAATCTTTAACAATTTTAATAGATATTACTGCTGACGAAGATAAGATAAGTATTTCATAATGTGTGATAATGCTGAAAGTTTATATTTTCATAAAGTAATCTTTTAATTATCCCTTATCTAATTAGAGCCTCCTTCATAAAGGCACCACATTCCCGTAATCATTAAAATCAAATTAATAATCCTCCAAAACACATTGGCAAAACTAGCAAACAACGTTCACTTTAATAAATGAAATATCGATTGTACTTTGCGAACATTAATCTAGAAACATTTCTTCAGAAATGTATAGAAGACGGATAACGGATAACATTCAAATAAATCTATCTTTTTTTAAATGTTACCAGAGAGAATTTAAACCCCTTAACATTTAGGAAATTTTATTCATTTGTACATTAACGTATTTTGATCGAAATAATTGTCAAATAGTTATTAACCGTATGCTTTACTTCTTTAATATTCGATTTTCCTTCAGTTAATCGAAGCCAAATAGCAATGTCCTTGTCCACATTCCGCTGTATATTAAGTGGAAGTTGCAGCATCTTAAGTTTGTACATATTCTGTTATTGTTATTAGCTATAAGATGAGATAATGAATTTATTTAGCATTGTAAATAAGTAGGAAATATAAGATTTTATAAAATTAGTCTGGCTTTGTTTATCAAACGGTGAAAATAGTAGTTTTAATTACTGAATCTTAGAGATAACCTTCAAACCAACCCGTGCCCGACAATTGAGGTAAGGCACTTATTGTCTAAAGTTTGTATTAACAAGTTAAAGTAACTAAGAGGGCTAAAGGCCTTATAAGTTGTCCCTGAGTAGGTATAACAAACTGCGGTAGCAGATGTACTAATGAAAACAATAAGAAAACTCGCTCCGTTTATTTCATACAAGGTGTTCTAGTTAAAAAAATATGCTTTGTAATATATTTAAATAAGGACTGATAATAAAACGATTCAAAAAGTAAGATGCATGATAAACACTAAATTTTGGTTTAACGTCATCTGAAAAATATTTCATTGGCGTGGTTACTAGGATGCTCTGATAACTGACATTTTCTCAAGATTGTGGATTAACTTGATTTTTCGAAGTTTTCTCTTGAAAAACGGTACTTTTATTCTGAAGCCCTAAACCTCATCATTTTCGAGAAATACACCTCCGAACGATTTAATATTTATGATTTTTCGACATTTTCTTTAATTGTTTCGATAAAATTTCCGTTATCTTTAAAGGCATCCCTATTGGTATGATAATTAAATATTGATATGTTGGTACCCATTTTTCTTGAAATCGGGTAGGTTTAGTGCTTCAACAAGAGTACCTTTTTCAAGGAAGAAACCTAACTTAATCCACAAAACGTCAGTGGCATTAAAGTTAGAGTCATTGAAACCTACAAACTACCCCACTGAAATAATTTTGAGACATGTCATTACATAAAATTTAATTTTCATCATGAAATCTTTCTTTTCGACTCATCATTATTTCTTTAGTCGTTATTGAGATATCGCAAAAAACGTTCTCTGCTGAAACACCACGGATCTCCAAATTAAAGGAATTAGGGCTAATGTTTATTTTCTTTTAGTTTCTTTAGTTTCTTTTATTTTCTTTAGTACTGTTTGCCGCCGCAGTGTGTTATCCATACTCCGGGATACCCTGTATCAACTTATTCCCCAATAGAAAGGAGAGTAGTGAAGAGAAATATTTTTACTGTGGTTAACGAAGTGATCATTTATTAAAAACTAGCGTGGTCCTTCGCTCCACGCTATGGTCAACAACCTCAATAACCGTTTACGATATTTATTTAAAAAATTTTCTTATAAAAAATATAAAACATAGTGGATAATTTAAAAATATGTTCTAAAATTTCAAAATTCGGAAAAATCAGAATGATGAATGAATCGAATGTGCCTATTTTATTGGTCTAAAACCATCTTCGCATTATTGCCTTTCTAATGAAACCTTTTTGAGCACATCTGTTGGATGGTTTCAAAGTCTATAATGGACTTAGGCAGAAACAATTTTGTGTTTTATAGATATGGATATTTCATTTTCGAGTTACTCATTAGGGTTTTTCGCTTAAATCTCGCATAACCTTTGTTGATGTAATTTTATACAGTGTACCTATGAACTTTTGGTCGTTATGAAAGAGTTTAAAGTAATTTTGTACCGGAAGATTGCTGCAAAAATTACATTCTTTTATTTTAAAAGAGCTTATGTTGGTGGCAGATCAGATTTAACGGAAAAATGAATACGATATAGTTTATCAAAACTTTGCGCATTCAATGATTATCGTCAATTACGAAGTAAAAAGATATTGCGCATTGAAACATTTTTCCTTTTTTAAAGCAAATTAAATGCACGTACTTAGTGTTTGTAGTTATTGAATGATTTAATGGTCAGGCATATAAAAGTTTACGTACAAGCATAGTTTCCCGTAACGTTAAACAGTGACAATATCGTTTTGTGGAAGAAAATACTGCAATTACAAAGTACTTTAGTAGTTAGAAAGGTGGATTGTGTATATGTACCGCCATTAAAAATTAATTGAAAGCAAATAATGGATAGGTAAACTTCCATGCCATCGTAATGCAGGAATCCGCAAATAATGAATCTATATCCCTCCGCCGTTGTTTCGAAAACGTTAAGAGTTTTCTACATCAGAGTCCCCTCCAGTCTAACAACCAATCTCGGTATTACCGTTGCCGCCAGGAGCCGTTCCCGGTTTCCGACGTTTTCATTAAAACCGCAAGACGCGCTACAGACGCTCTACCGAGCTAGTAGCGTAGTGGTGACACGATCTGCTTACCATTCGGGAGTTAATGGGTACGATTCCCGTTACCGTCTACCTTGTATAAGGGTTTTTCTGGGGTTTTTCTCATTCACATGTAGCGGCATGATTACTGCATCTGCGGCTACTTAGGCGAATCCTGGAGTAGTATTTTCCTCTTCAGAACCCTAACTCCGTTCCCTCCGACCCTATCCTGACCACAACCATCCTTAATCCCACCATACATATATACGAAGTGTATGTATATATGCTGTGAATCCATGATTGAGGCTGAAGGAGCTTGGAAAGCTCAAACAGTTCGCCCTCCCGATTGGCGAGGGAATGAACTACGAGACGTTTCCTTCCCTTTCCTTTCCTACAAACGCCCTCATTCCCCCGGTATTCTTATTCCGAGTGCAGTACCAAGCTAATCATCAAGGATCTCTTTTGGGACCCATGGCTCTGTTCTGTCCTCATTTTCCGTTGAGTCACGTCGTCTCAGTCCCCTCAACTTGTTTCAATGCACCAGGGTTTACTATTGCTTAAATCTGTGGTCATCTGCATGTAAGTTAATTATACAATGGTATAGGAACGCCAGTAAACCACGCGACGCCAGAGAATATTCCGACGTAGTCTTTTATTTACTCCATTGGATAGAAAGGTATTCGCCTGACTAGTGACAATTCCCAGGGTATCAATTATACAGCGCACCGCATATAAGCCCAGAACCTTTAAATTGATGTTTTATGCACACCTCTTACACAAAACTTACAAGAACACACGTTCATATATATATATATATATATATATATATATATATATATATATATATATATATATATATATATATATTGTGGTTGGATATTACATCTTTTTAAAAAGGTGTCAAATTGTACGGATATCTTTGAATATACAGTAGACGAATTATTTTAGCAACGTATGAAGTAACGGTTAAGATTTTAAGAATTGGATAAATTTGGTATTTTCACATACAAAAGCAAGATTTACTGTTAACGTTATTTTGAATCAAGAGAACAATTAGTTGAAGGTAATTCACACACACACTTTTTTATTTGCTTCTTTTAGTTTTTCTGAACTGTTTAACATACATTGGAAGACAATTAGTCTTTAGATAGAATATTTACGATCCTTTGGATAAAATTTTCGGTTTTGTGTGCATGCAACACATTTATGTGAGAAAAATTGCTGGATGTTAACAAAAAATGTTATTAACTGGAGGTTTGAGAAAATACAGACACTGCACGATAAAGCAATTAAATTATTTATGAATAGTGAACGCAAGTTTATTCTATATTAGAAAAGTAGTTAAAATTTTGGTAAAGCATATTTATTACCGATGTGTTAAAACTGCCTGCCAGGGTTCGGTACCATAAATTAATGATGCAACTTATTCGTTATTCACGCAACCTTTCAAAATTTATTAAGTGACAATCTATTGACTATTTCGAATACAACTAAGTTAATGAGTTTCTTAAGAGCAAGTTTGAAATATATGTATATGTATATATATATATATATATATATATATATATATATATATATATTAATCTGTTCTGAGCATTTTAATTTTTTATTTACTCTGATATCGCAGTCATTCAGGGTGGTGGAAGGTTTAATTGAAATTAGTGCATTGTCATACTTTTTAATTTTTGATTATTGCATCAACTTTTATTTGTGCTTTAGCGCATGAATTGTAGCGTGTTTAAAGGCCGACGGGCAAAGGGAAAGCAATAACAATAAACTAACTAACGATAACAATTCAAGACACCAACAATAACAATTGTTTTAATACCGTGTGTGACCTCCACATGCACATGACAGCAGTTATCTATCTTCCCACTCTCATGATGACATCATCAAGCAACTTTTGGGCCAGATTGTCCAAGATCTCAACAAGAACTGCTGTTTCTTGTTCGGGGTTTTGAACTGCGAGATTTCTGGCTCTGAATCGCCTACTTTAGTCCCATCGGACTATGGTCTGGGGAAAAGCAGGCCAATACATTACCCTCATTTTGACGGTATTTAAAAGGTATGAACAGAACACACTCCTAGCAACCAATAAAGAGTGTGCCAATGCACTAATTTGAACAAAACATTGCAGTACCCTTAATAACTGTGATATTAGAGTAAATAAAAAAAGAAATGCTCAGAAAAGATCAACATGTAATGTGGCATCATCCAGTGATCAAATTTTGTTCGTTCACTCTATAGAGTTTCTCAAAAATTAAAAAAAAGCATTACTTATTTGTCAGTTGTGTATATGGCATTTATACTAATTTAAAAAAATATATCAAAATCGGGTTAAGGGTTCAAGAAAAAATTGAAGTGAAACTTGGTGCAAATTTTGCCAGTTCTCCTAATTGTACCGGTATGTTGATAAGTCAAAGTAATTAACGCAGCTTGACTTGTGAATGTTTTCTGCATCTTTTAACTGTTTACTGAATAACCTGCTCAATCGCATGTGCCTACTGCCATTTTTTAAACATGACAAACTAAAAATATCAAAAACTCATTTTTTTTCAAATGGCACCCCCTATTAATTACTGTACTCGTCAAAATCTTTTTTGACAGGCCTTCCATCAATATAAGGTTTGTATAGTCCAACATAAAAATCCAGGTTGCTATCCGACATTTCGAGAAACCATTCTGCTTAAAACTAAAATAATCGACTGGTTCTTACGTACAAAAAAAACTTTAGGGCAGAAAAAAAAATGAGGCGATAACTAATATATCTCAAAGCAGTATTAACCGAATGAAGTACTAAATAAAAAGACAAAAAAATTATAGCTATTTTACACTTATCTTTTTAACAGATGCTCAAAGATATTACTATTTCCTTCATTACAAACATGTAGTCTTTGTCTAAAGATAGTCTAACACGGCTTATCATATTTTCAAATCTTTAACAATTTTAATAGATATTACTGCTGACGAAGATAAGATAAGTATTTCATAATGTGTGATAATGCTGAAAGTTTATATTTTCATAAAGTAATCTTTTAATTATCCCTTATCTAATTAGAGCCTCCTTCATAAAGGCACCACATTCCCGTAATCATTAAAATCAAATTAATAATCCTCCAAAACACATTGGCAAAACTAGCAAACAACGTTCACTTTAATAAATGAAATATCGATTGTACTTTGCGAACATTAATCTAGAAACATTTCTTCAGAAATGTATAGAAGACGGATAACGGATAACATTCAAATAAATCTATCTTTTTTTAAATGTTACCAGAGAGAATTTAAACCCCTTAACATTTAGGAAATTTTATTCATTTGTACATTAACGTATTTTGATCGAAATAATTGTCAAATAGTTATTAACCGTATGCTTTACTTCTTTAATATTCGATTTTCCTTCAGTTAATCGAAGCCAAATAGCAATGTCCTTGTCCACATTCCGCTGTATATTAAGTGGAAGTTGCAGCATCTTAAGTTTGTACATATTCTGTTATTGTTATTAGCTATAAGATGAGATAATGAATTTATTTAGCATTGTAAATAAGTAGGAAATATAAGATTTTATAAAATTAGTCTGGCTTTGTTTATCAAACGGTGAAAATAGTAGTTTTAATTACTGAATCTTAGAGATAACCTTCAAACCACCCCGTGTCCGACAATTGAGGTAAGGCACTTGTCTAAAGTTTGTATTAACAAGTTAAAGTAACTAAGAGGGCTAAAGGCCTTATAAGTTGTCCCTGAGTAGGTATAACAAACTGCGGTAGCAGATGTCCTAATGAAAACAATAAGAAAACTCGCTCCGTTTATTTCATACAAGGTGTTCTAGTTAAAAAAAAATGCTTTGTAATATATTTAAATAAGGACTGATAATAAAACGATTCAAAAAAGTAAGATGCATGATAAACACTAAATTTTGGTTTAACGTCATCTGAAAAATATTTCATTGGGTGGTTACTAGGATGCTCTGATACCTGACGTTTTCTCAAGATTGTGGATTAACTTTGATTTTTCGAAGTTTTCTCTTGAAAAACGGTACTTTTATTCTGAAGCCCTAAACCTCATCATTTTCGAGAAATGCACCTCCGAACGATTTAATATTTATGATTTTTTCGACATTTTCTTTAATTGTTTCGATAAAAATTCCGTTACCTTTAAAGGCATCCCTGTTGGTATGATAATTAAATATTGATATGTTGGTACCCATTTTTCTCGAAATCGGGTAGGTTTAGAGCTTCCGAACAAGAGTACCTTTTTTCAAGGAAGAAACCTAACTTGATCCACAAAATGTCAGTGGCATTCAAGTTAGAGTCATTGAAGCCTACAAACTATCCCACTGAAATAATTTTGAGATATGTCATTACATAAAAATTTAACTTTCATCATGAAATCTTTCTTTTCGACTCATCATTATTTCTTTAGTCGTTATTGAGATATCGCAAAAAAACGTTCTCTACTGAAACACCACGGATCTCCAAATTAAAGGAATTAGGACTAATGTTTATTTTCTTTTTATTTTCTTTAGTACTATTTGCCGCCGCAGTGTGTTATCCATACTCCGGGATACCCTGTATCAACTTATTCCCCAATAGAAAGGAGAGGTAGTGAAGAGAAATATTTTTACTGTGGTTAACGAAGTGATCATTTATTAAAAACTAGCGCGGTGCTTTGCTGCGCGCTATGGTCACAACAGACCTCAATAACCGTTTACGATATTTATTTAAAAAAAATTTTCTTATAAAAAAAATATAAAACATAGCGGAAATTCGGAAAAATCAGAATCATGAATGAATTGAATGTGCCTATTTTATTGGTCTAAAACTATCTTCGCATTATTGCCTTTCTAATGAAACCTTTTTTGAGCACATCGGGTGGATGGTTTCAAAGTCTATAACGGACTTAGGTAGAAACAATTTTTGTGTTTTATAGATATGGATATTTCATTTTTCGAGTCATTAGGGTTTTTCGCTTAAATCTCGCATAACCTTTGTTGATGCAATTTTAAACAGTAATTACAGTGTACCTATGAACTTATTGGTCGTTATGAAAGAGTTTAAAGTACTTTTTGTACTGGAAGATTGCTGCAAAAATTACATTCTTTTATTTTTAAAAGAGCTTATGTTGGGGGCAGATCAGATTTAACTGAAACATGAATACGATATGGTTTATCAAAACTTTGCGCATTCAATGATTATCGTCAATTACGAAGTACAAAGATATTGCGCATTGAAACATTTTTTCCTTTTTTTAAAGTAAATTAAATTCACGTACCTAGTGTTTGTAGTTATTGAATGATTTAATGGTCAGGCATATAAAAGTTTACGTACAATCATAGTTTCCCGTAACGTTAAACAGTGACAATATCGTTTTGTGGAAGAAAATACTGCAATTACAAAGTACTTTAGTAGTTAGAAACGGTGGATTGTGTATATGTACCGCCATTAAAAATTAATTGAAAGCAAATAATGGATAGGTAAACTTCCATGCCGTCGTAATGCAGGAATCCGCAAATAATGAATCTATATCCCCTCCGACGTTGTTTCGAAAACGTTAAGAGTTTTCTACGTCAGAGTCCCCTCCAGTCTAACAACCAATCTCGGTATTACCGTTGCCGCCAGGAGCCGTTCCCGGTTTCCGACGTTTTCATTAAAACCGCAAGACGCGCTACAGACGCTCTACCGAGCTAGTAGCGTAGTGGTGACACGATCTGCTTACCATTCGGGAGTTAATGGGTACGATTCCCGTTACCGTCTACCTTGTATAAGGGTTTTTCTGGGGTTTTTCTCATTCACATGTAGCGGCATGATTACTGCATCTGCGGCTACTTAGGCGAATCCTGGAGTAGTATTTTCCTCTTCAGAACCCTAACTCCGTTCCCTCCGACCCTATCCTGACCACAACCATCCTTAATCCCACCATACATATATACGAAGTGTATGTATATATGCTGTGAATCCATGATTGAGGCTGAAGGAGCTTGGAAAGCTCAAACAGTTCGCCCTCCCGATTGGCGAGGGAATGAACTACGAGACGTTTCCTTCCCTTTCCTTTCCTACAAACGCCCTCATTCCCCCGGTATTCTTATTCCGAGTGCAGTACCAAGCTAATCATCAAGGCTCTCTTTTGAGGACCCATGGCTCTGTTCTGTCCTCATTTTCCGTTGAGTCACGTCGTCTCAGTCCCCCTCAACTTGTTTCAATACACCAGGGTTTACTATTGCTTAAATCTGTGGTCATCTGCATGTAAGTTAATTATACAATGGTATAGGAACGTCAGTAAACCACGCAACGCCAGAGAATATTCCCGACGTAGTCTTTTATTTACTCCATTGGATAGAAAGGTATTCGCCTGACTAGTGACAATTCCCAGGGTATCAATTATACAGCGCACCGCATATAAGCCCAGAACCTTTAAATTGATGTTTTATGCACACCTCTTACACAAAACTTACAAGAACACACGTTCATATATATATATATATATATATATATATATATATATATATATATTGTGGTTGGATATTACATCTTTTTAAAAAGGTGTACAAATTGTACGGATATCTTTGAATATACAGTAGACGAATTATTTTAGCAACGTATGAAGTAACGGTTAAGATTTTAAGAATTGGATAAATTTGGTATTTTCACATACAAAAGCAAGATTTACTGTTAACGTTATTTTGAATCAAGAGAACAATTAGTTGAAGGTAATTCACACACACACTTTTTTATTTGCTTCTTTTAGTTTTTCTGAACTGTTTAACATACATTGGAAGACAATTAGCCTTTAGATAGAATATTTACGATCCTTTGGATAAAATTTTCGGTTTTGTGTGCATGCAACACATTTATGTGAGAAAAATTGCTGGATGTTAACAAAAAATGTTATTAACTGGAGGTTTGAGAAAATACAGACACTGCACGATAAAGCAATTAAATTATTTATGAATAGTGAACGCAAGTTTATTCTATATTAGAAAAGTAGTTATAAATTTTGGAAAAGCATATTTATTACCGATGTGTTAAAACTGCCTGCCGGGTTCGGTACCATAAATTAATGATGCAACTTTTGTTATTCACGCAACCTTTCAAAATTTATTAAGTGGCAATCTATTGACTATTTCGAATACAATTAAGGTTAATGGGTTTCTTAAGAGCAAGTTTGAAATATATGTATATGTATATAAATATATATATATATATATATATATATATATATATATATATATTAATCTGTTCTGAGCATTTTATTTTTATTTACTCTGATATCGCAGTCATTCAGGGTGGTGGAAGGTTTCATTGAAATTAGTGCATTGTCATACTTTTTAATTTTGATTATTGCATCAACTTTTATTTGTGCTTTAGCGCATGAATTGTAGCGTGTTTAAAGGCCGACGGGCAAAGGGAAAGCAATAACAATAAACTAACTAACGATAACAATTCAAGACACCAACAATAACAATTGTTTTAATACCGTGTGTGACCTCCACATGCACATGACAGCAGTTATCTATCTTCCCACTCTCATGATGACATCATCAAGCAACTTTTGGGCCAGATTGTCCAAGATCTCAACAAGAACTGCTGTTTCTTGTTCGGGGTTTTGAACTGCGAGATTTCTGGCTCTGAATCGCCTACTTTAGTCCCATCGGACTATGGTCTGGGGAAAATGCAGGCCAATACATTACCCTCATTTTGACGGTATTTAAAAGGTATGAACAGAACACACTCCTAGCAACCAATAAAGAGTGTGCCAATGCACTAATTTGAACAAAACATTGCAGTACCCTTAATAACTGTGATATTAGAGTAAATAAAAAAAGAAATGCTCAGAAAAGATCAACATGTAATGTGGCATCATCCAGTGATCAAATTTTGTTCGTTCACTCTATAGAGTTTCTCAAAAATTAAAAAAAAGCATTACTTATTTGTCAGTTGTGTATATGGCATTTATACTAATTTAAAAAAATATATCAAAATCGGGTTAAGGGTTCAAGAAAAAATTGAAGTGAAACTTGGTGCAAATTTTGCCAGTTCTCCTAATTGTACCGGTATGTTGATAAGTCAAAGTAATTAACGCAGCTTGACTTGTGAATGTTTTCTGCATCTTTTAACTGTTTACTGAATATCCTGGTTAATCGCATGTGCCTACTGCCATTTTTAAACATGACAAACTAAAATATCAAAAACTCATTTTTTCAAATGGCACCCCCTATTAATTACTGTACTCGTCAAAATCTTTTTTGACAGGCCTTCCATCAATATAAGGTTTGTATAGTCCAACATAAAAATCCAGGTTGCTATCCGACATTTCGAGAAACCATTCTGCTTAAAACTAAAATAATCGACTGGTTCTTACGTACAAAAAAAACTTTAGGGCAGAAAAAAAAATGAGGCGATAACTAATATATCTCAAAGCAGTATTAACCGAATGAAGTACTAAATAAAAAGACAAAAAAATTATAGCTATTTTACACTTATCTTTTTAACAGATGCTCAAAGATATTACTATTTCCTTCATTACAAACATGTAGTCTTCGTCTAAAGATAGTCTAACACGGCTTATCATATCTGCATCTATTAAACGGAATGTATCGCGTATTCTTTGTTTCATGTCCTCCGCAGTTGATAGTCTAATATTATACATCTTTTCTTTAAAAAATCCTCAAACGATGAAATCAATCGGAGTAAGATTAGGGGAACAAGCACGCCAACTGGTTGCTCCTCCTCGCTTATCCAACGATTTGGAAAGGTTTCATTTAAAAATTGTCGAACTACTCGATGATAATGTACGGGGCTCCTTCTTACTGCAGCCACATGATCTTCGCTTATGCAAATCCACATTTTCCATGATAAGTGCGAGATCATTTTGAAGATATTCTGTATACCTCACCCCATTCAAAACATCATCAAAAAAGAACGGAGCGATTACTTGGTCCCCAAGAATTCCGCCCCAGACATTCAATGACCATTTATTTTGATGATCGATTGTGTGTACCCAATGAGGGTTCGCAGTCGCATAGTCATGCATCATGTGTCGATTAACAGACCCACTACTTCTGAGTTATACGTGTTTTGTAACTGTACTCTGCTTACGCGATCAGGTTTAGTCCTAAGACGGACTCTTTTCGCACTTTAGTCGAATTCATATGTTATGATTTTTTCTCAAGCACTTGACTACGCTCAGATTCTAACTGTGGTGCCTTTCACTTCCAAGCCTGACACATTTACCACTGGGCCACTGAGTAATCCAATATATATATATATATATATATATATATATATATATATATATATATATATATATATATATATATAATATTTATTGCGGATTATTGCGCCTAACCCCTTTGTGCATGTGTATTCTGCCTAAGCTCTTCGCGCATTATTGGAAACCATATGGGTTTAAATTTTACACTAGCTTGGCTTATTGGATTTTCTGCTAGAGCGATGTATGTGGCCACTATCTGTATGTTATCTCATTGGATGAGGTGGTCTTCGTTCCAGACATGTTCTGGATAAAGGCTTGAACTATGCGATAACACCGAGGTATATTCGGAAAGTAGATTTAATAACCGCAGTCGAAGAAACAGCAATGAAATTAGATCTTGAAGAAGCCGAAGAATACATAACTAAGGTTAGGTCAGCTTTAGATTAATCTAGATGAACTAAACATAATCTATCTAACCTAGGAAGGACAGCGGTGATTTCCTATCAATCGAAATTCTCCCGGCAGATAAAGGAAACGCAGCTGTGGCACTAGATATGAACACTTACAAACAAATACCAAAAGTCCCCACACCACCAATTGGAAGATATGCCTGACGCTGCAAAACATAATAGGGAGTTCTCAGATTACCAGAGAACTAGAGTCACCCCAACCTACATCAAACCTCCGCATCTGTACAGCCTACTAATGATCCATAAGCAAGGAATTCCTCTGAGACCAATTGTGAGATCGAGAATTTCACTTTGTCACCCATTAGCACACTATCTGCTAGACATCATCACACCCTTATCGGGAAAAACCGAGTCTATGGTCAAGAATACGCAGCACTTCGCGGAAACCATCAGAAACTTCCAACCAAGCCACGAAGAAATACGGGTAAGCTTGGACATCGTGAGCCTATTCACAGATAGGCCCACCAATACGGCACCACTAACTGTCATAAGGGCCAGGCTGTAAAATGATGAAACATTAGACGACCGCACGCAACACAATAATGGAACTTCTGACAATATGCATTAGAACTACAATATTTCCAAGTAGAACACAAATTCTGCCAACAAGAGTTTGGGATGGCGATGGGTTCCCCACTATCAAACATAGTGAGCAATATAAATATGGAAGACCTTGAAGACCAAGCGACATCCGAATTCACGGAAAACCAAGGATGTGGCTTAGATACGTGGACGATGCTTTAGTAGTTTAGCAACACAGCAATCAATTCCTAAATCATCTAAATAGCCGCACACTCTCCATTAAATTCTCAACGGAATTGGGGTCAGAACAAAAACTGCCATTCCTGGATTACACAGGAATGACAATACTTTCACGACAATTGTATACAGCAACCTACCCACACGGGGAGGTACCTACACCACAACTCCAATCACCACAAAATCGTGAAGTTGGGTGTGGCAAAATGCTTGTACGATAAAGCGAAAACAATATGCTTAAAACAAGAGGACCTGAACTGAGGAAAAAAAATATCGCTGAAACACTCAAAGAAAATGGATGCCCCGATCTAACACTTAACCTAAACAGGGAAAGGGTAACCGAAAAAAAAGAACCTAAATATATAACTATAATACCATACATACAAGGTACCTCAGACAAAATACGAGGGATAGTCAGCAAATACAAGTTACGCACTGCTTTCAAATCGACCATAATGCTTAGGGGAATACTAACCAAAACCAAACCACACAATGAAGGATCGGAATTCCAAGAATTGTGTGTACAACCTACCATGTGAATGACGCAGAGCATACATAGGACAGAGCAGCAGACCACTTAAAGTGAGAACACAGAAACATAAGAACAACGTCCGCAAGGGCGAAACAGTCTAGAATCACCGAACATGTCTGGAACTTATCCAATGGGATAACATACAGATAGTGGCAAAGGACGAGAATACAACTCGCCGGAAACTCGAAGAAAACTACATACATCGCACCAGCAAAAAATCCAATAAGCCAAGATAGTGTGGAAATGAAACCCATATGGATTCCAATAATGCGCGATGAGCTTAAGCGCAATACACCTGCGCAACCACGAAAAGGTTTAATATATATATATATATATATATATATATATATATATATATATATATATAAGTTCCAAAAAATATATATTGGATTACTCAGTGGCTCAGAGGTAAAGGTGTCAGACCTGGAAGTGAAAGGTATCAAAGTTAGAACCTGAAAGTAGTCAAGTGGTTGCGAAAAAATCATAACATATGAATTCGACTAAAGTCCTTCTCAGGACTAAGCCTGATGGCGGAAACAGAGTCCGGTTCCGCTACCTTTCGAATATACAGTACGCTTTCGTTCTCTGTTCATAAATAATTTCATCGCTTTATCGTGCAGTGTCCGTATTTTGTCAAACCTTCAGTTAATAACATTTTTTGTTAACATCCAGCAATTTTTCTTACATAAATGTGGTGCGTGCACACACAACCGAAAATAGTATCCAAAGGACCGTAAACATTATATAAAGGCTAATTGTCTTCTAATGTATGTTAAACATTTCAGAAAAACAAAAAGAAACAAAAAAGTGTGTGTGTGAATTACCTTCAACTAATCTTGATTCAAAATGACGTTAACAGTAAATCTTGCTTTAATATGTGAAAATACCAAATTTATCCAATTCCTAAAATCTTAACCGTGACTTTATACGTTGCTAAGATAATTCGTCTACGGTATAATCAAAGATATCCATACAATTTTTACACCTTTTTGAAAGGATGTAATATCTTATTTCGATCTTGTGATAACTTATGAATCTATTTTACAATCTGGCACAAAACTACGATCACGTTGGAAAATCAAACGTACTATGATGCGTTACTAATCCATTATCAAAGAAAAGTTACATCCCTTGATGTTCAAACACAAAAAAAAAAATCTCAAAACAATTACAACATTCTTACACAATTTGGTAGTTTTCTTCTACCGCAACAGGTGGTGAAAGGGGCTCTGCTTTGGCTTAAGCTCTGTGATCTCAGTACCTACCGAAGATTCTTATAGCTTGGATGTAAGATGCTTATCATCGCCCGTCATACTCGGTGGTGATTTATATACCTTGAAAGCAATCAGAAATTGTAACTATTTAAAATCCGCTTAAATAATTTAATTAAAAGCGGCACGCCACACTGAGTCTGTCTTTCAAATATGAAACTACTTAGAATTTCAGTACTTGTTCAGTTACGTAATGAAACTTAGAACTGTTTTCATATATATATATATATATATATATATATATATATATATATATATATATTTCATATATTAATAAATATTATATATATATATATATATATATACTATATATATATAAGTATTTTGAGAATCCAATTTATTCAATTCCTTTGCACAACAAATCAGCGTATAACAAATTCATTCAACTACAAAAAGCCTGTGATCAATTTCAACGAATAATACGAATATCCATTAAATATTGCCAAAATGTACCTTCAAGTAAACATCACTTTACGTATTATTTGTCACAGATCACTAACAATGGCTCGATGAAAAGTAAATTTAAAAACATTATTAAAATGCATTTAACATTATCTATGGTAAATGGACATCTTTGGTGTTAAAATTTTAATTTAATGAACCTGTAGTTTTTAATTTTAATTATATTCGTTTCTCAAACTGTTAATTATGCGGCTTATTTTTGTTTAATTTTAAATTTGAAAAATGTTTCAACTTTTTAAAATTTTAAATGAACTCTAACTGAAATAACTTTAATTTATCGAAATTTAGATTTTAATTAAATACACCATTAAAAATTTCAATAAGTACAGATGTTTATACCAAAATTGTAATAATTAGAATTTCCAAAAATTTATAATTGTAATAATCTATTAATCCGAAAAATTGTGAATGATTAAATTTTTAACACAATTTTAGTAGGAAATTCTTTTAGACATATGAAGAACGAAAAGAACGCTTGCCCTTAGAACAAATATATTATTCGTTCAAAGGAATTTTAATTATGTATCTTTAGGATCTTTTTAAACTTTTCAAAATTGAAGTTGGTTATTTAAGGTTGAATAAAATTAGGCAAAATTATCTATTCAGATACGTAAGCAATTATGAATGATTTAATTGTGAACGTTTTTGCAAGTTTAAAAACTTCCTATTAATTAAAATTTCAATGATTGTTAATTTTAAATACATTTTGGTATGTGAAAAGACATAAAAAAATTAATTTCAACGTAAAATTCTTAATGACAATTTAAATCACTTGAGTTAATAATGTTACTCCTTAAATTATAAATTGTATTAAATCAAATTATTTAACATTAGTCAAAAGTTGAATTTCAAAAATAATTTGCAAAGTTGAACTTTCTTGACAATTGGAATCAGATACGAGGTTAACATTACTTATTAATGATACAGCGCATTCATAATACCATTTTGGTAATTATCAAAAGTGAATTTTCAAAATGTTCCAATACATTTAAATTAAATTATCATACAACTAACATTAGGTTAAAGTTCATTGTAAAATTTAGTTGGTACTTCGTAAATTTTTTTTTTATTAATAGTGATTCCTGAACACGTTTCCTAGATAAAGTTTCGAGGAACATTCAGGTGGATTAGGCCTTAACAATAAGATGCTGTGAACGCACCTAAATTTTTAATATACAGACAAAAAATTGAATGGTTTCATTCCAAAGTTTGAACGTTAGAAATTGATTAACCACGTTTGGAAATGATTTAAGCAAACAAATGAAATAGACATCGATGTTTTCCAATGGATTCGAAGGACAAAATTAATTCACAGCACAATAGCCTTGTAGTAACGATAATACAAAGAAGTCGAAACCTACCTATAAGGAGTATGTAGAATTAAGCGTCTTATAACTAATCCTCTTTAACTCAACGAATCGAAAGCTATTGGGATTAACCCAAGGTAGAATTATATTCCAATAGACCGATTTGACCTTATCAGAAAGGATTTAGAGGTAAACATTTAGATCTTAAAGTATTTTCGACACGTTTTGGTCTGACAGAAGATGTAACCCTGAGGTTTGAAGTACAGTCTACCCAATCAAATAAGTCTAAAGACTAAAAACTGAGCTTAAATTTAAAGGAAAGTCGTCTTTTTGCGGACACAAGACCTGAATTTTGTTGCATTCAATTTCACTGATTATTGCTTCCCCATTCGGAATACGTTGGAGTTTTGTTATTAATTTCCATTCAGCTTTAATCCTGTTTGACATAGAAGGTGGTTACACATGGTGACGGAAACTAGTGAATATGCTACGTTCGAAAAAATGGATGGGTTAGTTAAAGTTAGTAGGAGCTTAAACGTAAAATGGAGTCTTACCATACTTAAAAAGTACAAAATTAAACAGTTTGCAAGGTGAATTTTTTTATTTTTGAAATTTTCATATATTTTCCAAATTACTTATAACTACATCAATTGGTTAAATAAGATAAAACGTTTCATTTTAATTATTTTTACTCTAACCATTTTACGAATATAAATGTCTCAAAATATGTAATGGCAATATTAAGATTCTCCGGCTCTAAATGCTATAGGTTCCTTTAGCTTTTGCAGTAACCAATTTTTTCCAACCATATTTATAATTTATTTCAGCCCAATAACTTTTTGATTATATGCTTCGAATCAAAACCACGAACGTTGTGACCAGTAAATCCCCAAATAGGGATTTTGAATGTTTTATCGAATTTTGCCTTGGCGTAATTCTGCTTCGATTTACGAAATACAAAAACAAGCCATTGTTGGATTATTTAATTTTAATTGTTACCAATAATTCAATTTATGCCTCGCAAAATTTACCGAAAGATCATTAGTTGGCGCTTTGTAAATGGACTGTTACAAAATTAGATTACCAACCTCAAAAATTCCGTTTGACAAGTGTCTTCAGAAATTTTCATTAAATTAAGCATTATGACACCCCCAAACAATTTTAACCCAAAAGCTCATGGAGGTATGTCTTAAAACATAAAGAAAGTTTCCCAATTTTCTTAAGAGTAATTGAAATTTGGTTCAAAGTGAAATTATTTAGAAGTCTTCTTCTTCTTTTAACGTCAGAGTTCAATCTCGACGTTTCCGTCCAAAATTGGCACAAATAGTGGCTTCTTTGAGTTTTAAGGTTGCCAATTTTCACAATAGCGTATGTCTAACAAGCGATTTGACCGACTTTAAGCAAGGGACTTTCGATGGTTTGATATTTAGATAATGGGAATAGTTATATCGAAATTAGTAATTTGTAATAATTTAAAGCTTCGAAAATTGGATTACGGACTGTTCGAAAGTACAGGTGAGGTTCCTCTCTTCGCATTCTTTGTTCGAAAAACCGGAAAATTTAATTTCAATATTTACCCATTTCTTTACGCCAACTTGTTTTGACTTAAGTACAATACAATTAATTTTATAGAAACTTCGTGAAAGTAAAGACCTTTTAATTTTTAAACAAATTTTTATTTCAAAATATTTTGTGAGATTAAACTTAATAGATGCAAATTTCGAAATAAAAAAATTATTGACATTAATTTTAATGAGATTTTGAAAATTTTTTTCAATTAACTGATTTCTTAATATGATTAATATTTAACAATATTATGTTTTCAAATCACTTTTTTAATACCTTAACAGGCGAAACCATTAACTTGACTGTAATATATTTTAACGCCTGTTGACTGCCGCTAAACCATTATTCGTTACCTTAAAAAAATTTTGGAGTAAAGAACTAAACATTTTTTGAAATGATAAATTATTTAACTAAAATTTTGCAATGGTAAACTTGATTTAGAAAAACGTTTTCAATGAATTTTTATATTTTGGAAATACCCCATTTTGAATTTTTGGCAAATCTACAATGAATTTTATCACGTCATTCGATTCAATAACGTTTCTCTCGATTGAAGCACATTTGAGCGAATCAAATTTCAATAAATTTCAGCCTGGACACGGAAAATTCGCCTACAATCGGAAAGGTCAGGCACCTCAACAGGGAGGTAAATTCGGAACTATCGCAATAATCTTATTAAATTTTTATAAATTTCGAACCGACAATTTTTTTAAGAGGACTTTTACTGTAATCGACTTAAAGAAAATTTGTTCGAAAATTTTGCTTCAAACGATTTTTTAATGAAATATGAACTTATTGGTTCAATTTGAAAAACAAATTAACCTGAAAATTGAATTGATTGTCGAATTGAGAAGATAGAAATGTAATGAAAATCAAACACTAAACAAATGAAAGTTAACGAAAAAATAAATAAATGTTCGATGATCCCCATTTTTGCCAGCATCTTGAGTCTTACTAAAGTTGTCAACAATTTAGGAAGTCTCGTATCAATTATATTTTTAACATGCTGCTACTCGCTCCATTCGGAGAAATTTATGTAACCATCTTAGATACCCCATTAAATCTGATTTGGGGCCATCAAATTCCTTTGATATCATTACAGAAAATTTTATAAATAATTCCTAACAATAAAAATATTGCCGAACATATTTTATATACCTAATGTATCGTTAAGATAGACGACTTATTTGATTCAAAATTCGAAATAACTTTCATTATAAAACTTCAGAAAAGGTCCAGGAATACCCACAATTCCTGCCCATTTGAGTTTTGAGGAAATCGTATGTGTTCGTTATCCACGGATTTTAAAGATCAACCAAGATTGAGATTACGGATTCCATAAGGTGAAGTTGCTCACAGGAAAAATGCGTTTGAAGATTCCAGAAGTTGACCTTCTCTTACCTCAGAATACTTTCCTTAGGATCATCTCCGTTAAGTTTTCTTAATTAACTTTAAGGATGCATTTGTTTTTTAAAACATTTATAACTGACTTTGAAACCATATTTTCGCTTTTTTGTGTTCCGAGGGTTTTTTTAGATTAAACAATTTATTCGTCTTGAACTTGAATTTGGACACTATGGAATTTCTGATACGATTGAAAATCTTCCAATTTTACGAATTGGCTCTTCTTTATCAATTTGATGTTAAAACCTACCTCTTGAATAATTTTGGACGCACGTTTCAATATAAATTTCAATTTGTACTATTTTGACACATCTAACCATTCTTTAACCCTTTCCAATCTCACAATTAATTGACATATTGTTTAATCAGCTCAAAATTCCGTAAGAAATTCATGTCATCAATATCATACTTTTAAATTTGATGTAAAAGGGTTTGCTCACAAAATTAGTTGAATATTTATTAATTTATAACGTTTTTATAACTTACATTCTTTTATTATAATCCACTATAATTTAGCAACATGATATTTCATTATACAAACAGTTAAGATTGAAATAAGTTTTAAATATTATTTTTAATTTGAAATAGTCTCATTATTATTAAATATACGAGTAAAAGATAAATTCACTTTTGATGCTTTAAATTTTTAAGTTTGCATTTATGTGCTTCAATTAATCACTTTTAAAATCCCAAAATTTAAAATAACCATTTTGCCCAATAAAAACATTCTTTTAGTATAATTATGTACTTCTTTTGATTAACAGATTATTAAAATTAACTTAAATAATACTGTAATGTAAAAATGTTTATTCGTTTTAATTATTGGTTTAAATGTGTGTATAAGCATGCGCATTTGTTTCCAACATCTGTTTAACTAATTTTCTTTTTAATATATTTCAAGAATCTGATTTTAATTATAATTATGTTATTCTTGAAACAAATTTTATTTATAATAAAGAAAATGTTTCATATTACATTAAAATTCTCAATTTCTTAATTTCGTTGGAACTACAACATTTACATTTGCGCTACTGTAAACGTTACCACTGATTGAAAAATTTCGTAGAGAACTGTACGTTTTCAGTATGAATTGTACATTTGTTATTTTGACACACATAACCTATCTGAAACGTACTTTCATAATTAATAAACATATTTATTTAATCCAAGTACAAAACAATTATAATGATATTATTTTTATTCTTATATATTTATAATTGAAACTACCATGTATTGTGAAAATGTAAACTTTACCATTAACACTCATAATAAAATACTTATCTTTTGGGATTTTTAATGGTGTACTTTAAATTATACAATCTAAACGTTTCGATAACACTTAGTTATCTTCGTCAGTATAATGTTTGTTAAAATTGTTAAAGATGTAGTAAACAATTTTGTCAAATTTGAAAAATTCAAACATAAACATAAGCCTGCTATTAATATAACAGTTTGAGAAACGTATAAGCCAACTATAAAATTGTAGTAAAGAATAACTAGGTCATTAAAATTAAATATTGTTAAACTGCCTCAAAGATGACAAACCAGAACACTCTCTACGACGAAAGCTAACAATGAAATTTGCCAGCCAAAAACACATTTAACAAAATTTAATCGAGTTATGATGTAAGTGTAAAGTTGTGAAAACTTCAATTTTAAAATGATAGAAGCATTCACAAATCCAAACATTACATCAAATAAAATAACCAGTTAAATCTAACAAAGAGATATCTTTATCAATAATTGGAAGTGTTATTAACAATGAAAAGCACAATGCAGAACGTTCTTTGTAATTTTTAATTGCAATTTAATTTCAACTACTTATGTTAAATTATAGTGCTGTGGAAATTTAAATTTCCACAGCACTATAATTTAATGTTAAATGTGTTTTTGGCTGGCAAATTTCATTGTTAGCTTTCGTCGTAAAGAGTGTTCTGGTTTGTCATCTTTGGGGCAGTTTAACAATATTTAATTTTAATGACCTAGTTATTCTTTACTACAATTTTATAGTTGGCTTATACGTTTCTCAAACTGTTATATTAATAGCAGGCTTATGTTTATGTTTGAATTTTCAAATTTGACAAAATTGTTCACTACATCTTGAACAATTTTTAACAAACATTACTACTGACGAAGATAACTGTAAGTGTTATCGAAACGTTTAGATTGTATAATTTAAAGTACACCATTAAAAAATCCCAAAAAGATAAGTATTTTATTACCATGTATTGGTTTATAGAGTATAGGAACATCTCCAAAAATTTGAACATACAGTTCAGTTAGTAATCTATTAATCCATAACAATTGTGAATATGATTAAAAACCTTTTTTAACACTAATTTTAGTTAGGTACTATTCCTTTTAGATCATTTGAAGACACGTAAAAATGTAAAATACCATATACGAATCAAATGAATTATTAGCGTTCAAAGAGGTAATTGTTTTAATGTAGTGATATGCTTTTATGTATCCTTATTTGACTATTTCCAAAAATTGAAGTTGGTTATTCTTACAGGTCTGAATGACATTTTGAGGGTCAACAACTTATTACGTATCAGACTGTACTCGCAGAAAATATTATCTTGGTAGCATTGCATGTCAAACTGACATTTTATCTTACAATTGTTGAATACTTTCCAATATGTAATTTGACAACATTTCAATAGCATTTTTAATTTTATAAATATCATTTTGGTATGTGAAAAAGACAGTAAATGAAAATGTAATTTGGCAACAGATAAAATTCTTAATGACAATTGTTAAAGTCCAACATTGAGGTTAATAATGTTACCTCCTTAAATGTATAAATTGGTACTTACATTAATATTATTTTGGTAACATTGCACGTCAAAAAGTTGAATACTTCGAAAAATACAGTTTGGCAACATTTAAATTTTCGATTGACAATTGGTAAACTCAGATACTGAGGTTAACAATGTTACTTATTAACATGTTTAGGTTGGCACTTGCACGTCAAAAAGTTGAATTCTTCCAAAAATATTGTTTGCAAACATTTAAAGTTTCAAATGATAATTAGTAAAGTCAGACATTGAGGTTAAACGTGTTACTTATTAAAATATTTAGGTTGGTACTGTCGTAAATTTTTTTTTTTATGATTGTGGACCTGAACAGGCTAAATTTGGCCTATAGTGCTAAAGCACTCAGGAACACTTCGGAGGATGGATATAGGGATAATGAATTGCTAATAGATGCCTGTGAACAGCTACCTTAAATTTTCTCATATCATAAGTGAGAGGAAAGCAGGAACTAGGGAGATCATTCCAAAGTTTAGAAGCCGTGTAGAAAAATGTGGATTGCGCCCGTTTGGTACGACAAGTGGAGATCTGCACAGCATACTGATGATGTGAATAAGAGAACCGAGTGTTTTTCGCAAAGATAGCCCGAGATGGTATCAAAGAATATAATTCAGCAGCACAATAGCCGTTGTAGTAACGATAATACAAAGAAAGAGCTGAAACCATCCTTCTATGCTCAAGGGACTGTATGTGAGAAGTTAAGGACGGGTCATTTATAAGCCTAATCGCTCTCTTTTGAATACGATCAACGATATCGAAAGCGTATTGGGGAGCACTAACCCAGAGGTGAGAATTATATTCCAGATGAGGCCGAATTTGGACCTTATACAGCAGAAGGAGTTGTCGAGAGGTAAACTACTGCTTAGATCTGTACAAAAAGGCTATTTTACGAGCAGCTGTTTTGGTAGCTGACAGAAGATGGTCAACCCATGAGAGATTTGAAGATACAGTCATACCCAACAGAGCAATAGAGTCTGAAAACTAAAGAACTGAGCCATTAATATTTACAACAGGAAATGATCGATCTTTTTTGGCGGACACAAGGCAACACTGAGTTTTGTTAGCATTCAATTTCACTAGATTATTGCTTCCCCATTCGAGAATACGTTGGATGTCTTTGTTGATTGAATTTGCCATTTCAGCTTTAATTCCTTGATTTGACATAGAAGGTGGATTATCACTATGAGTAGACTGAGATGAACTACAGTGAATAGTGCTATCGTCAGCAAAACAATGGATGGGGTTAGTTAAATGTTAGTATGGTAGCATTAAACGTGAAAATGAGAGTTCTTATTACCATTACTTAAAAATTACAAAATTAAACACTTCCTGCAAGTGAATTTCTTTTATTTTTTTGCAAATTTTCATATATTTTTCAATATTACTTATTAACTACATTCCAATCAAGTATATAATGAAAATAAAAACGACGATATTCATTTTAATTATATTTTTGACATCTATACCATTTTTAACAGAATATAATATGTGCACACAAAATATGTACAAGTGGCAATATCAGTAAAGGTATGTCTCTCTCACGCTCGTATAATGCTCATTGGGTTCCCTTCTAGCTTATTATAAGTCAGACCCGCAAAATTTTTCTCCATAACCTATATATATATATATATATATATATATATATATATATATATATATATATATATATATATATATATATATATATATATATATAATATATAGACACACACACATCACACACATCACACACACGTTGTGACCAGTAAAGTCCCCATCATATGGGATTATTTTATTAATAGTTTTATTCGAGATTTTGACCTTGGCGTCAATTTCTGCTTCGATTTAGAAGAAAATTAACCAAAAAAATCATAGCCACTTGATTCGCATTATCTGTTAAATTTTAATTTTTTTTCACAAAAAAATTCAATTTATAGCCCGTGTGCAAAATTTCACCTGTATAAGATCATTTAGATTCTGCCCATTTTTGTAAATTGGACCACTGTTACAAAATTAGACTCAACGCAACCTACAAAAAACTTCCTAGTTTTGACAATGTGTCATTCCAGACACATTTTCATTAAAGTAGTGTCATTATAACGCCCACCCACCATTTACAATTTTGAGACCTAACAACGCTCTTGGAAGTGAAAGTGATCTCATGAAAACATGAAAGGGAAAGCACACATCTTCTTCCTTAAGAGTAATTAGAAATTTAGGTTCATAAGGTGTAAATTTATTTTTGTACAAGATCTTCCTTACACTCTCTATTTGAACAGCAAGAAGCATCTCTAATACTAGTTTGACCATGTTCCACAACATCTAGGCACACATTAGTTGGACTTCTTCACTATGTTTTATAGGATTGTGAAGTTTTTATAATAAGCCGCTATGATAAACAGAAAGCGATTTGACCGTCACTATTAAAGCAAGGGACTGTTGTTTTTGTTATGAACGAATAAGTTCAAAGGTAAATATGTAATTAAAAATTATTATTAATTTTATTAAATCATAAAATTCTTAGACCAAAAAAGTGTGATATTGTATTTTGGAATTTGGAAGATATTGTAAATAATAGTAATGAAAAATCGAAAACAACTAGAAACAATAAATAACAAAGTAAAGAAAAACAATTAAATTAAATGTTCGAACTGATCCCCATTTTGTGCCAGGCAGTACCCGAGTCTGTACTGAAATTCGTCACGAACTTTAGGCAAAGTCTCGGGTGGAATTAATCTTATTTCTGTACGAATTCTTTGCTGTAGCTCTTGTACTGTCTGTGGGCGGTTTATGTAAACCTTACTCTTTAGATAGCCCCATAAAAAATCCGTGATCTTGGAGGCCACTCAACAGTTCCCCTTCTGCCTATCCATCTACCAGGAAAAGTTTCGTTTAAATAATTCCTAACGCCAATAGAAAAATGTGCCGGAGCACGATCTTGTTGAAACCATAATGTATCGCTTGGTAGATCCGGATCTTCATTGTTCGGATGAGCAAGAGCAAGAAATTCAAATACTTTTCACTTGTGAATGAACCTTCGATAAAAAATGGTCCTAGAATTCTATCCCCTACAATTCCTGCCCAATCGTTGAGTTTTTGAGGAAACTGCGTATGTGTCTCGTTCATCCAGCGCGGATTTTCAGGTGACTAATATCCATAGTTATGACGATTCACGGTTCCATTAAGGTGAAATGTTGCTTCATCAGGAAACATGATGCGATTTGAAGAAAATTCGCCATCGATATTGCACCGCTCCATCATTACCTCACAGAACTCTATTCCGCGTTCAGGATCATCTCCGTTAAGCTCTTGCATTAATTGAACTTTGAAGGGATGTCATTTATGTTTCTTTAAAATCTTTATAACTGACCTTTGAGAAATGCCATTATTTGCGGCTAGTTGTCTTGTAGTTCCATGGGGATTTTCTTGTAGAGACAACAGAATATCTAATTCGTTACCTTCTTCGGTTGTTAGAGGACCACCCCTATGGCGATCTCTCACACGTCCGAGTTCAGAAAACTTTCTTCCTATTTTCGAAACTGTCGCTCTTGTTCTTTATCAGACTACTTGTTATTAAATATCTCACATACCTCTTGTTGTGTTCTGTTACGATCGCCACATCCCCTCAATATTAAAATTTCAATTCGCTCTTTTTCATTCAAATATCGCACCATTATTTACTGAATTACGTAAAAAATCCCACAATAAGAACAGATAAACAAACTGATAAAGAACTTTCATAATTTTAACGCTCTCTACTGTTACATGGCTACTTGATTTTTTTATTAAAACTTGGAACTCTTGATTGTTAGATTTTTGTTTGAAACCTTTAACGGCAATTATCTCGGAAATTTCAAAATACAGTACCATACTTTTTTTAGCATATTTGATCTTAGAATTTCATGCTCTTTCCAAATTCATCATAAAACATTAGGACTTCCGTTTAAAAAAAGTATCGCTTACGTCATAACTCAAAACCTAAAGACGATCTTTAAGTGGCGATTACAGTAAAATATGTCTCATTTAAGATAAAAATTGACGTGTTCGAGGATTTTTTTCAAAAATGTTTACTAAAAGATTTATTTCGATAGTTCCAGACTTTACACTCGCACTGTATAGTTCTTACGCATTTTTTGCACTTAGATTAAGATAGTGTAAATTGCTGATGCCTGTAGCTATTTCGTATTAAACTGTAACTAGTAGAGGTTAATTCGGATTACGCATGCGCGATCATGCACAAACAGGAATAAAGCTCTTCGCGTTAATAGTTAATTTATTCAGTTGCAAATGCATTGTCGCTTAGGTATGTTATTACTATGTACCTAATTAGTGTTATTGTTGAATATAGCCGATAAAAGAAAAGTGTTGAGTGCAGAATTCAAACGATAAGCGTTTTCATTTTCTAAGAAGCTTCTTTTTAAATATTTTCGTTTGGACGAAGGAAATTTTGAATATGATTATATCGGAGCCCATGAAATATGTGGTGATGATCATTCTGACACAGAATGGCTTCCACAGGCAAAGTAAATCCCAGATAGTGCTCAGGTAACTTACTTTATGTTATATGCAAATAGTTTTATACATGTAATTAGAGCCTTCCAAGATTTAGATCTCAGATGGTTCAGAACTTCGGGTCTAATCACATTTTTTACCAACCTATCTGTGATGATGACAAATCGAAAGCGAGAAAGTCTTTCATCAATATTTTGGTTTGGCGAAATGTTCATATGTGCCTAAGAAAAGCTAGTCTGTCATTTTGCTTTCTACTATACATAACGATAACAGTGCTAGTGGACCAAAAGAAAAACCTGATATCATTTATTACTACAATAGCATCAAGGGTGGGTTAGATAACACGGACAAAATGCTAACACATTATTCTACGAAACGGCGAACCCCAGGATCTCGGACGTAGCCTTCTATAGAAACAATGACTGAGAATTCATGTGTTCTCAAGCTTATTTGGACAAAGATTCCCATAGAAATATACCTGGAGCATCGGGTATTGGTCGCCAAGGTAAAAATGCGCCTACACCACTTGCCAGTTCATGCTACATATGTTGCGTCCAGAGACAAGAACAAAGAAAAACAAGAAAATCTTGTCGAGTATGTAATCATACGATTTGCGACGAACACACATAATTATTTCTAAATATTATTCCTGCGAATTGCAATTTTTTGTTTCAAGAAAATATTACATTTCCTTAAAAAATTTCGTTTTTATATTAGTAAAACTTTTTTTTACGAATCAAATCCTCAGAATATATATGTATATATATATATATATATATATATATATATATACAGGGTGGTTCACCAGGAATGACATCGATCGATTATGAGAAAACTATAATTAGGAAAAATCTGAAAATTTAGTAGTCTACTGATATCGATGGGCGACATACGGCTAAAACATTTTCAAGATGGCGGCACTTCCGGTTATACCGGAAGTCGAAAGTAACTTGTTTATTTTAAATGGGACACTCTGTATATTATTAAATTTTCTGATTCTAGGGTAAATTCCTAATACATTTCATGTATAATATCCTATACCTAAGTCCAGCCGTTTTTGACATATTAAACATTTTATGTCAAAAATGACGTTTGCTGACTGGTAAGTAATTATTAATTTCTCCTATACACGTGCCTTTGTTACCCAATTTGAGTTTTTTTGTTTCTTCATTGAACATGACTTACTTTAGCATACTTCGTATAATATTTCCGCCGTTAATAATACAGGATGCACAAAAAATAACAATAAAAATAAAATTGAAGAAACTGTCAAAAGTAAATTTTTTCAAATGGAAACCCCCTATTCAATTTAAGATTGCTTGAATGCCTTTATAAATTATTGTTAGATGGCCATGACTGCGTTAAACGTTAGGAGACAATGAAGTATCAAACAAATGTCACCCTGTGAAAAATTGGCAATAATCATACCGAAAAGGTTAAATTATACCAACGAAGATTATTTAAATCTATTTATTATTTACGGACAATGGGATAGAGTTATTTCAAGAACACATGACACATTTGCGACACGATATGCGGGGTGGCCAAAGATTTGGTCCATTATTGGCAATGCATTGATAAATAAAATAAGTATTGAAGATGATTGTTAACTGCGTGACTACTATGCGGGGGCGTCCTTTCGTGATGATAAAATAGATTTCGATGATCAGCAAGTGACAAGTTGTCTAAATAGTTAACTTCAATATTGCGCAAGATGTTAAGATAGCGCTCACCTACAAGTTAATAAACATGTTTTATATGTAAAAGAATTCGTAAGTGCCTAACCTACCATTTAAATTGTCATTACAGAATTCTAGGGCCATAACGCCGCCATCTCTTATGGCAAAGTAGACGTTAAATTTCCAGGATCCTTAAAAATTTTGTTCTCTAAATGGATGTACATTTACGTCGCTCCAATAATTGGAATTGTGCCGATTCAAAACTCCATGTTTTGTAAATTTAGCTTGGTCCGTCCAAATAATATCAAAAAAAAGAGCATTTTCTTGTGACCGAAGTAATATGAATTCACAAAGTTCCACCCTTCGTGGAAAATTAGTCTCCTTTAAATGCTGAACTTTGGAAAACTTGTATGGGTGAAACTTGTGTTTCCATAAAATTCTTAATATCGATGATTTAGATATTCCTGATTTTAATGCTACCTGACCTTTAGATATTGTTGGATATGCGGAAAAGTATCCCAAAATTGCGATTTCCCTATTAACTATTAACTGGTTTATTTCTATGCACTTTTGCCATTACGGATCCAAAACTGTTGAAGTTTCCTATAATCCGTTTTTCAGTTTATGGTAATGGTTTCTGTTTATTTATTTTTTTTTGTATATCGTATCGATAATGTGTAACATGTTCTTGAAATAACTCTATCCCTTTGTCGGTAAATAATAAATAGATTTAAAAAATCTTCGTTGGTATAATTTAATCTTTTCGGTATGATTATTGACAATTTTTAATAATTGTGAAATTAATAAGAATTCTTAGCAATAACGATTTATAAATAAATAACAATAACACTGGTATAATAAAATTAGACACTTTGTTCAAAATGTAAACCGTTCTTTTCAATACACATTTCACAGCGACGTAAAATAGAACGTCTTAAGTTAACTAAATGATGTACCCTTATTTCATTGCAACAAAATATGATACTCCTTGGAAAACAAGTGAGTATTAAATTTTATATTTTGAAACGACAGTTGGACTTTTTACAAACACTTGCTTCATCTTGAATAATTTCACTGTTATTAATTATAGTTTTTAAGTTCCAAAAGTTATTTCATTTGATTTGCCAGATTTTAATTAGTGTAACATGCCGTTTACATTTACAAATAGCGAACAAGCCGACATTCATTTTATTTATGGGTTCGCAAATGGGAATTTAAGGTACGCAGCTAGGGAGTATCGGAGAAGATTTCCAAATAGACGACAACCTCATCATTCCGTTTTTGAGAGTATCCATCGTCGATTTGTTAACCAGGGTTTGAAAAATGTACATGGGGGCCGACAGAACAACCGTGGACGAGATAGAATTGGAGAGGGTACATTGCGTGAATTTAATAGGAACCCCACGACAAGTACTCGACGTACTGCTGTTGCTCTTGGTATTTCCCAAAGTAAAGCTTCCCGGGTTTTAAGACGGGATCACAGACGCCCATATCATTTTCAACCTGTTCATGGTTTATGTCCAGGTGACGCCAAACGAAGACTTAATTATTGTAGGTGGGTTCTTAACTCCATTCAAAATAATAGAGATTTCTTATCCAACATACTGTGGACTGATGAATCCTGTTTTACCCGTCGTGGTATCGTAAACTTTCACAATCTGCATATATGGGCACATGAAAACCCACATGCCATTCGATCAAGAAGTTTTCAACATGAATTTAGTACAAATGTCTGGATTAGAATTTACGGCAACCATGTGTTTGGACCTTATTTCTTGCCACAACGTGTAAATTCAGAAAATTTCCTACACTTTTTAGAAGAAGAACATGTTAGTATGTGGGAAGACATTCCTTTGAATTTAAGAGGACATTCTTGGTTTCAGCTTGATGGATATCGGGCCCATTATGGCAGAAATGTAAGAAATTGGCTAAACAATAACTACCCGGGAGGTGGATAGGTCGTGGAAGTCCAGTGGCGTGGCCTCCTAGATCCCCCGATTTAACGCCACTTGCCTTTTTTGTATGGGGATTCATGAAGGAAAAAGTGTATACCACTCCGGTTAATACACTTGAAGAACTTCACAATCGCATCAGAGATGCTTGCAATGAAATAAGGGTGCATCATTTAATTAACTTAAGACGTTCTATTGTACGTCGCTGTGAAATGTGTATTGAAAAGAACGGTTTACATTTTGAACAAAGTGTCTAATTTTATTATACTAGTGTTATTGTTATTTATTTATAAATCGTTATTGCTAAGAATTCTTATTAATTTCACAATTATTAATTAAGTATTGTTACAATAATAAATAAGGATTGTTAAAATTAGTGTACTAAACAGATTTCAATCTACAAAAGTCTTGTATTTGAGTATGACTTGATACAGTGGCGACTCTTTAATGAGAGCGAGTGAGCAGCGGTCTATAACTTATTAGAATCTCACTTAAAAACTACATACATGTTTATGGGGAAATTGATACATACATAATTATACAGAAAGTATTGACCGCATAACAATAATAATTATGCATTTCTTTTTATACGAGGATAATAACAATGGATACTAAAAAAAACCGATAACCTACCTATTTATAAATGAAAATGTATTTGAAATTTTAAAGAAACGATCGTTAGGTTCTAAATGTTTAATTATATCTTTTTTATTAAAAACTTTATATTCAATTATTCACATAAAGCGCATTACTTAACTTAGTACCACATCAAACACTAAAAATCAAAATAACTCGGACACGCAGAGGGATTTCGAAACGGAAGAAGGTACATTATTTTTGTTAAACTGTATGTAGATAATGAAAATAACAGTTTTTTTAAAAATAGTCATTGGCGTAGAAGTTATGTTTATGAAAGAGGTTGAGCACCCCCTCCACTCCGCCACTGTGCAAGTTTGTGAACATTCTTATGGCTTGTTTTAGGCCCCTTAATTAATAGACATTATCCCCCCAACATGAAAAAAATCTAAGCATTCGTTTATGAGTTATAATGAAAACTTGAGAAAAAAAAATTATATTCAACACCCTGTATCTTGGAAACGAAGCCTTCTACGACATATGTTTATAGGAACTTTTCTTTTTAGAAACATGTGTTCTATCTCCTGTTAAAGTTTGTCTACAAAAAACTGACTCACCCTGTATATATATATTATTGGACAGAATTAATCTTGACGATCAGTTAGAAATTAAAATTTTTATCAATTTTTTCAATTAGAAATTTTTAGTTTGATAACCCTAAAATAGTTTTGTTACACTGAGTTATGAACCTCAACGTTTTGTTTGGTGAAAAGTTCATTGTCAAACAATTTTTACTTTTGTACGGCGAAAATTAACATTTTGTAGAATAGTTAAACATTTTTAATATGGTTTAAAGTGTTTAGTACACACACACTATTTTTAATGGTTGTAGAAACATCTGTTAGTTTTCAAGTTCAAGCCGATTTATTCTATTAATCCAGAACCAACCTCAACCTTTAAATGTTTTAAAATGTAATTCTGTATAAATATATATTGGTACACTCATTTTAGTAATAACGTATTGTCACTCCTTACCAAATTGTAGTTTTGATTTTACACATAATGACATAACACCGAAAATACCATTTATTGATGGTGTATATGAGATTACTTGATACACTTATACATTTAAATTAGATATTATTAAATCACCGTAAAAATAACAAACTAGAACACCCTCTAACGGACGAAGGCTCAAAATGAAAAATGCCAGAAATCACTTTATAACGTTTTGTTAGGCAACTAAAAAAAATGAAAAGAAGGAATGTTCCACTTTCTATTACGATGTCGAGATCAAACGATTATCCTACTATTTCTTATGCTAAAAGAAATTTTAATATCAGACTAACTGATCGTATTTGTAGACGATCTGAAAACGCGCTTTTGCGTAATCAAATTCATTTGATCTTGGTAAAAATGCCAGAGATCTTTTATATTCGCCTTTTCAGCTTTTATAAAGGTTAAATGTTTGGAATAAGGTTGATTCATTAACCTTTAGATGTATGGAAATTACGTTTGACATTTTCACACTGCGTGAAAAACTAAAATTTGATAATTTGCGTAAATAACTGTAATTAATGTACGAAATCAGGTTTTTTCAGATGAAGCACTGAAGCACTGGCTAAAGAAGGAAATTTTGTCGTTATCACCAAAATTAATACCACTTTTTGTTAAGGTTGAAAGTTTTATGAAATCTATGTCATTGGACGCTGCAAACAAAGTTAGATATGAAACTGTTACGCAAAGCAAAATCTTTAGATGTTAAACGTGAAGATATAGTTGTATTATCATCAGATACAGATAAAGCAACTGTTATCTTAAATATGAATGATTATAAATTTAAAATTCGCGAATTTTTAGAACCACAAATGTAACGTGAAATACCAAAAAATCCTATAAAGAAGTTTCTTTTGAAAACAACTAAAAAACCTTGACTGTCTCCACTCAACATCCTCGTATACATACCTAATACATATATACAATAAAAGTACTAGTGGAATTATATTATTACATAATAAAACTCTACGTACAATGCAAAAATGAAACTGACATTCCGTGACTTCATGTTTCACATGTTCTTCAACACCTTCTCTAACACAGAAATTACCACGAGTTTTTTAAGGATTTTTAGTTTTTGTTTAATACATAATTTAATGTAACGCCTTGTATTTAAACAAAGTGTCGAAATACATTTATATGTACAAAATTTTTCAATGTAAAAGCATATTAATATAACATATACAAACAATTTTAACAAAAAAAAGTAATTTACTCGTCGTGGGTTATTCATTGCATTACCAGTCCGATCACTTGGCCTTTACAAACTATGTTTAAAATATAGTGCTAGTACACATGTCGGCCATAAGTAAGTTGTCACTAGCAATCCTTAGACGTGAACTTAGCTACAGCAGTGAACTCGACAATTACACATAAGTTAGTTGATACAAGCAGGTTTAGGTTATTCCGTTGTTGTTTGTTGTATGTTATTTAATCAACGATAAATGGAAAGTTAAGTATAGAACAGCGTGTATTTGTTTTACAATCAAGGTGAAAATATGACATAATTACTGTGACGTTCGTGATTCGTTTGTGGAACGTTTTCCAAACGTCGAACCTCCATCTCGACAAGGTTTTCAAAAATTAAATTTAAGGTTCGAAGCGACTGGGTCAGTGGTGGAGCATTGTCGTTCAGGTAGGCCAGCGTTTGTAACTACAGAAGAGAATCGTAAAGTTGTTTCGAAATGTTTCGTGCAACCACCCACTAAATCTCAAGGGAAAGCGTCCAATCAGTATGGAATAGCAAGAACATGTCTATCAAGGATGCAGAAAAAGCTAATATTGGTAGCTTAATTTACTTCACGGCCTACATGAAGATTATCGGGACAAGCATTTGGAATTCAGCAAGTGGTACACAATCCGACATGAAGCTGTTACCAGGTTTTACAAAAGAATTGTTTGGAGCAACGAAGCGACTTTTAAGGTGAATGGCAGAGTGAACAGACATATGCGCTGATGGAGACAGAATTGAACGCTCCTGGTGTGAGTGTACAGGTAGGAATTTTCAGAGACGGGCTAATCGAGCTGTATTTCCTTAATGGAACCGTGAATGCTGAAATTCACATAGATGTGCTTCATGAAGTACACATTGATGACCTTAAACATCCCATAGGGGTCTACCATTTTGCTATAATTGAAAACGCACACGCTCACGCACAAGAACACATGCACACGCACACACAGGCACTCGCACACGCACACGGACACGCACACGCACACGCACACGCACACGCACACGCACACGCACATGCACACGCGACACGCACCGCACGACGCACACGCACACGCACACGCACACGCACACGCACACGCACACGCACACGCACACGCACACGCACACGCACACGCACACGAATACGCTCACGCACACGCACGCACGCGACACGCACACGCACGCACAGCACACACGCACACGCACAGCACTGCACGCACACGCACACCCACACGCACACGCACACGCACACGCACAAGCACACGCACACGCACACGCACGGGCACACGCACGCGCGCACGCATGTGTGTGGATGTAATAGAAATGCAAGTGCGTTAGTGCGATACGATTTCCAAATCGAAGCAAGTTTTCAATAAACGCATTTAATGCTCAGGAATTTTGGATTCAAAAAGAATCCGAGAAATGAGGGTAGGAGAAATGAGCTAATCGTATTTTAAAAAAGTTTCATAACAAAAAAACATTAAGCCTACGAAGAGCAGCTCACCATTTACAACGCAACACTGTTTTTAATTCTAAAAATTAGGTTCATCGCGTTTTGAAGCATGATCACAGGAAGCCATTTCAGATGCAGTTAGTTCAAAACTTTCAACCTGCCGATAAACGCGTTAGTTTTTGTAATTGGTTGTTACGCAAAATAGAGGAAGAATACTTCAAAAAAAACTGTATGGACTGACGAAGCTACACTTACACAAAGCGGCTCAGTAGATTACCATAATTTACGAACCTGGAGGCATGAGAATCCTCGTGTTACACGCACCAAAGCACTTCAACACGAGTTTTTTGTTAATATTTGGTGTGGTGTAATAAATGTGTTTACTGCCACGCCTAGATGGACAATTATTTAATGACTTCATGTGAAATGAGTTATTTGAATATTTAGAAGATATTCCCGTACATCTTAGAAACAAAATCTGGATTCAAATGGATTGGGCTTCCGCGCATATTGTGTTTGTAAATCCTGAGTGGTTAAATAACAATTAACCGTAATGGTGGATTGGACAATTAGGAGCTAGAGCTTGGCCAACACGTTCCCCTGATCTCACACATGTCGACTTCTTTGTGTGGGGTTATTTGAAGAACCGCGTTTACTGACACCAGTTGATACAAGGGAAGAACTAAATCTAAGGATAGACCAAACCTGACAAACATTGCGAGCCAATACGAATTTCATAAGCAACGCTACTGATTCAGTTAAGTGCAGATGCCGAAAATGTATCGAACTCACTCAGTCACTCACTCACTCTCTCACTCACTCACTCACTAACTCACTCACTCACTCACTCACTCACTCACTCACTCACTCACTCACTCACTCACTCACTCACTCACTCACCACCACTCACTCACCACTCACTCACCACCACTCACTCACTCACTCACTCACTCACTCACTCACTCACTCACTCACTCACTCACTCACTCACTCACACACTCTACTCACTCACTCACTCACTCACACACTCACTACTCACTCACCACTCACTCACTCACTCACTCACTCACTCACCACTCACCACTCACTCACTCACCACTCACTCACCACCTCTCCTCCTCACCACCACCACCACCACCACCACCCACCCACCCACCCACCCACCACCCCCCCCCCTAAATGTTTCATTTGTTTCGTTGCAAAATTTAACCAAGCGTCTTCAATAATACTGCCATCTTAACCCATGAGTCCCAAACAACACCTAGAATAATCTTACTTCCAAAGGTACGTTCTTTAAAGCAAAAATTACAATTTGATAAACAATGCATACATTTAAGATAAATAATATACAGTTTTTATTTACGTATTTTTAATTTATTAAAAAAATTGTTCAGTATGAAGCAGCAAACTTCAGAATAAAATTATTAATCTAAGTTCGACTAATGTTGAATTTTCTTTTTATTTGCAGGTATGTTGTTGAAAACGAAGTAGAACTTACCAAATTAACTGCAGTGTAGACTACAAACAACGCTGTAAGTAACAGTAAGCACTTCATGATTTTAGCATGAATTAATTCCTTCTTGCGTTTATATATCATTCCAGAGGTAACGCAATGAAAGTGAAAACTATGTATACTATTTTCAGCTGACAAAGAAAATACATTCCCAAAAATGGCTATTTTACAGACTCATTTTAGTCCTTAAAATAGTTCATTTTCGGCCTAGTCCCTAAAAGTCGTTATGGCAACCATGTTATATTATCTCAATAATTCAGTGGACAAAATTTGAAAAATTATTTTATTTATCAGTTCTATCATTTGAATTTGTCAAAAAACTAGGTAGTAACTCCAAGACGATTTCTTTCGCCTTCCCCGCGATACTTGCCAGATTTTGGAGAATTTTTTGAAAGTAGTCATATTGTCAAATTCAAAAGACAGAACTGATAAATAAAATTAAATAAAATTTTTTGCTGTGCTGATGCAAGATTCTAGAGCTTCTCTTCGAAATAGCTATTTTAGTATCAAGTACGTAGTACCTTCGTTTGGGGATACTTTGATTCTAGGGGATACCTAGATAAACACTTTCTGAAAGGATAGACAAACATGCCGCGGCTTTGCTTGAAGCACGTGACTATGCGCGCGCACGTTTCTAGACGTGCCACAGGTTTTGTCAGTTGACTAAAATCGCGCGATGTTTCAGTCGGCCTCTGTATTCACGCAGGACCTGTTTTTATCTCGCTGCTCATTTTGATCGATATTTATGTGCAAAATAACTTCACAGCTATAACCGTAAGTATAAAATTGTAACTATTTTTAAAATTTCTGGTTGAGTAGTGATTTGTTAAGGTGGATAACAAAACTGTTTACGTTTTTATCTTAAGGTTAATTTTTAAGAGCTGTTTATGTTAATTGGGGTGACTTTGATCAACTCTAGGGGATACTTCGATAATAAATTTTTATGATCAAAGTTGCCCCAGGACATGCAGATAATTATAAATAAAGAGTTTTTTACAGTTATTTTAGTAGTATGTTTAGGTAATGACTAGAAAACAGAAAAGATTGCCTGGTAGCCGCTCATATGGCGATTACCTACCACAACAATTGGAAGCAGCCCTAGCAGAGTAATAATACATTATCAATCCGAGATACTTCTAGGAAGTACAAAATTCCATATGGAACTTTACATAATATGGAAAACATGGAAACAAACCTGGCCGAACTCCAATTTCCCATGAGAAGGAGGTGGCGCTTCTTCAATCCACTGAAAAATGTGCTGACGGGGGATTTCCCCTCAGTCTGTTTGACGTTCGGATGATGACAAAATATTATTTGGAGCAAAAAGGACGCAATATCCAAATGTTTAAAAATAACCTACCTGGGGTTTGTTGGAACGGCACAAAAATTCCTATTCAAAGAGAGTGGCATCAAATATTAAAAGAGCTAGAGCCGCCACATCCAGAGAAACTTTAACTAGTTATTTTGAGAATCTTCAAAATTACGTTAAAGATGTTTCAGCATCTAATACTTTTAACTACGACGAATCCAATCTGTCTGATGACCCTGGAAAAATAGATGCATTTACAGAAGGGGCGTTAAGTATGCTAAAAGAGTAATGAACCATTCAAAAAGCTCCACTTCAACAATGGTGTGTGGTTCAAACGATGGAACGTTTTGCCCCATTATGTAATATTTAAAACTGTACATTTGTACGATAATTGGAACGAGAATGGACCTAGGGGATATCCATGTTGTGAGGAACCATGTTGCAGCTTGGGTTCGCGATATAATCGAACTGTGAGTGGCAGGCTGGATGGAGAGTCTTTCCGAGATTGGTTCAAAACATGTTTTCTACCACTTGCAAAACACTTAGACGGAAGAAAAGTTTTAATCGGTGATAACCTTCTGTGCGCGGAAAATGAAATTGATTTCATATGTTTGGTGCCACATTCAACACATTTATCGGCCACTCGATTTGGCCTTTTTTCGCCCTATGAAGTCACCTTGCCACGAAATTTCATCCGCATGGAAAATGCAAAATATGCGGATGACCAGTATTCCCAAAGACGCGTTTTCAGCTTTACTAAAGAAATGCTTGACTAAGATGGACCACGTAGCTCCAGGAAATAATAAAAATGAACAAGAAGCGACCATCAAACGCAATTTAAAGAACGACTTTCGTGCTTGCGGCATATTTTCATTTGATCCTGACTAAGTTTTAAATAAGGTTCCACATGCAGAAACAGGAAACGGTAATGGTGGCATCATGGAGTCAGTATTGACAGCTATGTTGAAAGAACATAGATTTTCGGGCGAGACAAGCGATAGCACAGAATCTACTCAGCTGGAAAATGAACGAACAGAAGCTGTTCAAGACGACGAAAATAATATAAAAGCTGATCACTTGGATGAAATACTTGACAGTGAAAATAACAGACCACATGGTAAAAATGAAGTGGCTGTCAACAGTATACATAATAGTACTGGTGAAGATGATTTGAAAATAAATCAATATGTCTTAGCAAAATTTTCCTCTTTACAGGAAAAAAAAAACATACAAATGTGTTATTTATTTTTGAAAAAAAGAACTGATTAATGTATCCCCAAACCACGGTACTTTTATTCGAATAAAATTGATAAATTAGGTATTCTAGTAAAATTTTAGAGAGCTTAAACAAACAAATATTGTTTTTAACACGTACCTAGAATAGGTTCTTTAGGACTCATCTGCTATTCCGGACTCGGCTAGCGCCACATTTTAGGTACCTACTTGATACAAAAATAGGTAGTAAAATTATTCTATTAATAGTAATAAATGATATTTAAATTATTTCAAAACAAATATAAAGTAACACCGAAGAGGTGAATACAATCATAAGCTTCCACTCCTCACTTTAAGGGTTTTATTAAAATTATGATGATACATATCAGAACACTTCGCTGCAGCAAGTGTTTTGAGCTATCCGAAATTAAGGTTAAATTATTAATAACAAATGTGATCCAACAATACTGAATTTGTTTGAAATTATTTCAGAATCGAAAAAACCATGACTATAGTTGAGTTAATATTTAAGAAGTCAAACTAACATTTCTCAGAAACAAACTTAAAATAACTCTAATTTGGATATTTAGGAACATTGAACAAATTAACATTTGAATAACTTCGCATTTTAAGTTACACAGTTGTGCAGTATACAAAAGCACACAATTGCAATACAAAGAAACGCGGTATCCTAGTTATGGGTGATTTTAACATCAATTTGTTTGAATCTACTATTTAACAAACAGAATTGTCGAATTTTTGTTTTTGTTTGGTCATTGAGTAATGCTTACTCAATGGTTTGGTGTTAAACTTAAAAGAGCTAACATAATACAATTTCTGAGTTGGCGTAAGTACACTTAATCTGCACTCGCAGTATCATTCATATAGCCATTATCCCATAATATTGGTCAGAACATAATTTTTCACAATCACATTGTTTATAGAGGAGAAATTGATTTATCCTAAGTTAAACTCAATTAATACAGGAAAGCTTGTTAATGGAAGGAATAAAGATTAGTCTTGTGTTGGTGTACGTGATAATTTTTTATACATTTATGTGTATTTTAGATCACCATTTTCATTGAAGTTTTCCTGTTTAACAACGTAAAATATGTATTTACAATAAGAGCTAGATAACTGCATCTAGACGGACATCTAGCCGAACTCAAATGATAAAGAATTTCGACAAAATTTATAATTAAAACAAGGCAATTATGTAAAACAGAATCATCCTATATCTAACATAAATCATACACCTTTTGAAGCATAAACAAAGGTACTAAATGGTTGAACCTAGCTACTTAAGTATATCAGTAACGCAGCGAATACTTTCTAAAATATATATAGACAAGCAAAGTATCTACGTTAATATTCCAATATTTGTCGTAGAGAATTTGATATCTCCAATATTGCAACCTTAATGGAAGCAACTCAAGAAAGATAATAATTTGTTTAGCTACTTATTTCTCGTTTCTAACGTAAATTTTTTCAAACCCAGTTTATTATGAAATGTTAGTCATAATTTGATGTGTCTGTGTGTTTATATTTGTAACCTCTAACGTGTTATTTGTATCTATTATCAAAGCTCCTAAGTGTTTGTCCAATATAAACAAAATTACAGTATGTGCAGTTCAATATATAAATACCCGACTTTGAAATGCCGTAAGTTGAATTTTTGGCATTAAATAAATATGCAAGAACATAGGTATTAGTTTTGAAACCTATATTGCACTTCTTGTTATTTAGTAATATGTGAGATAATTTTTCTGATCTTTTCCAAAATATGAAATTGATATGTATTTATTTTCTGTCCGTTCCGTGATAATTTGTACTGTTGGTTTTTAACTACACCGTCGACCACATTTGCTTGTGCTGTTTGTTTTATAATTGGTTTGGTTTAATTGTAATGACATTGTTCCATGTACTAATGATCTGGATACAGCTACAGTATGTGTCCTATGGTAACATAAATCGTTTGGAGTCGTAATGTTCGTATGTGTAGGTTTTCTGAGTACAGAGAACTCAAGCTTGTCCCGTGCTTTAATTTTTAGTTAAAATTAGCGAAATTGGATTACCATAGGTTAATCATTTTCTTCTAAATAAATCTTATTATTGACTGTGAAATTGTCTTCTGTCTTGTAATTAATAATTCAATATTATTATTAAATAAAATAAACACATACACTCTTGAGGAGGTGTTTTAGAAAACATACTAGTATCATCAAAACCTACTAGTTTATTATACAGACCTACATTCTCAAAATATTTAGGTATATACAGGGTGATTGACAAAAATATGCCAACCCAAACCTGTGTTTTTTTAAACGGAACACCCTGTATATTTTTGGATTCTCTGTTACATTTCGAATAAAAGTATCGAAATTTGTATCTTTATCACTAACCGTTCTGCAGACATCGTCACTTTAGTACGAAAATAGTGTTAACTTAACCACGATGTGAGCGTTGTCACCACGATTGTTAATCTGTGTATACCACCGACTATTAATAATAGTGTACTAACAAACAAACTGGGAAATTTTTCGAAAACATGTAAAACTATACAGAATGATTAACTTACGCGAAATGTAATTTGTTTCAATTTTTTCAAATGCAACACTTTGTATATTTTTTCACATTTCGATTCCCTGTGAAAAGTATATACTAATTGATACTAGGTTGCATAGCCATAATACGGAACCTTCTTGAGATTTTGACGCTTTATTTGAAAATACTGACACACAGAAAAACAAATAAATCAAAATCCGGAGCAAATAAGAAAATACGGATGGCAAATAAATTCTTTAATTGATAGGAAAGCTTAATTGATAACTAAACAATAAAATAATTCTCTACACCTAAAATAAGTTGAACAAGTAAACATAAACGAATAAATTCAAATTAAATGTTCAAAATGCTGACCACGCCTAGCTAGACATTTTGCAATTCGCTCGGTAAACGAACGATTCACTCGCAACAACATTAGAGGCGAAACGGATTGAAACATAGCTCTAATTCTATTTTTCATATCTTCGCTTGTGGTGGCAGGATGTTGCTAAACTTTCTCCTTAACGTAGCCTCCAAGGAAGAAATCCAGGGGCGTAAGATCCGATGATCTGGCTGGTCAGTTTTGCACACCAGCTCGTCCTATCCACCTCGTCGAATAATTTGTATCGAGATATTGACTAACGTTAATTGCATAGTGTGGAGGGGCGCCATCCAGTTGAAACCACATCGTACGAATATTATCCACCTCGATATTTCCCAAAAGCTTGGGTAAATCATTTTCTAAAAACTGTAAATATGTTTCTCCAGTAAGACTACCATCAAAGAAAAAAGGACCAACCACATTAAAATTGATTAAACCAACCCACATATTAACTGACCATTGATGCTGGTGATCAACTACTCTTGAGATGTGTGGATTAGCATCTGAATAGTGATGATAGTTATGTGTGTTAATATTGCCATTATTGTGAAAAGTTGCCTCACCCGTAAATAGAATGTTATTAACAAAATTGGGTTCTTCATTGATTTGAGTGGTTACCCATTGGCAGAAAGATTCACCACTTTGAAAATCTAAATTTCCCAGTTTGTTTGTTAGTAGACTATTATTAATAGCCGGTGGTATAAATAGATTTATAAAATCGCGGTAACAACCCTCGCATCGTGGTTCCAAAGTTAACTCAATTTTGGTACTAAAGTGACGATATCTGCAGAACGGGTAGTGATACAGATACAAATTTCTATACTTTTATTCTAAATGAAACAGTAAATCCAAAAAATGCAAAAAGCACAGGTTTGGGTTGGCATATTTTTGTCGTGTATACCTAAATATTTTTCGAATGTAGGTCTAATGATCGTGTGTTACCACATTAAAATTGGTTTTGATACATCTAATAGTTAAGGAGCAATAATCCGTCCACGTACTAGACACCCAACCTGTATAGTGGTAATTTTGTGTTTTGTAATTTATTAATTAATTCTAAACAATTCTTAACAAAATGATTTGATTCTTCTTTAAATTGTTAGCTGTTATGTGATTTAATTTAACTATTTGCTAAGATATGATTAGATGCTTGGATATAAGAAACTACTAATCCAATCAGCATATTGATGAATTCGATCATTTGAAGACATCACTACAAGCTAATGCCTATTCCATTACAGAAATCAATAATATAATTAAACCTATTAGACTTACCCCTACAGAACAATTAACACTTAATGTTAGCAATCCTATCATAATTAGAGATAGGCTTGAAAAAATACTAATTAACCATGAAATTAGATCTAATTTATAACCTACCAGACAGATTATAAGTCATGTTAGGATCCTTTAAATCAATTGTTTGCTTCAGGAGTATATAAGTTGTCTTGGTATTGTATACACGTTGAAAACACAAAAGTTAGCTTTGAAAATAGACATAAAAAATGTACATTTTAACTGTTAGTATGTCTAAGGTCCTTTTCTATATTTTTCTAGATCTCGAAGTAGATCATTTACTAATTAAGTTTTTAAAAACGAGATAAGAAGTGATAGATTTTTGAGCATTTATTATCGCCTGTAGGACGTATTTATTTAGAAAGATTTGCTGTAGTGAATTCTAGAGAAATCTTATTTGAGGTAGTTCGAAGTTATTTTTCAGAAATCATTGATAGTTTATTTTCCAGCTTCATGTAAGCATCACTAGGCTGTGCTCGTGACTTTCGAATTAAAAATATCAAACATGTGGTGCTAGTTTGCCGTTTATTTTAGCGATCTAGACGGTTTTTGGGAACAACAAGGAGTATCCCAGCAGGTATGTTTGTACGTAAGAACCCTGGCCTACAAACATAGCTGATTGGATGGCTTACACCTTATATGTACATGGGATAATTGCACTACTGTACATTTATCCCCTTACAACTGTTTATATCAAATAGTAGCGTCGTTTTTATTCAACAGTTATCTGATTTGTAATGGTATAAATCGATTGTTAGAACGCTCTCCAGAGCCATTTTACAATAAGCGCATAAACGAGTTGCGTTGAAATAAATCCCTTAAAAAAGGTTGATATATTAAAAATCACGTCTACACTCACATCGATGGGATGGATGTTTAAACTTTCTAACATAACTGAATTCGTTTAATTAACTCACCGTAGTAAAGTAATACTTTACTGCAAGGATTATATTTTGCTTTTAAATAAGTAGTTTTAAATGACAGACGATATTTTGGCAGCAGGAATATACACAACACCGCTGCATAATTTTGATTAGTTAAAACCAAATTGGGTAGGTTAACCCTAGTCCGGGCAGTCTAAGTTTGTAACGGAACCATGCATGCGGGATCCGTTTGATCTCTGTGCATTTATGCAGGATTTATTGGTTGGTTGATCGTGTACTGAGTTATTTGGTTTTTATAATGAGATAAATATATGGAGAGATCTGTTTTGTAAGTAACATATGTACACATGATTTCTACAACCATTAAGAGATTTATTTTGTATGTGTTTTATTCTTTACACATGCTACAGACCATTTCCGAGTTTCCATTACACATTCCGAGTTCGTATGCAATGCAGGTTTGTTTCAGATTTCTACCTGTACTTCGGGCACTTAAAGCAACGGTTTTTATGGCAACGGCGTTTTTCTCCTTTTTAGCTGGTGGTTCATCTGATATAAACTTATCCATATCGCGAAGTGTTACCTTTTATAAAGCTTGCCGATCTTCTTCTGATGGGGACAAGACCAAGCTGTTCTGTCCTAGATGTTAGCTACAATCTACTCCTTTCATGTTTTCCTGGGTTCCACGATGGATACAGATTTGTCCAGATAACATACGCCAGAATCCCATCATCGTCGAGCTAATTTACAAAAAGCGCAAATAGCTGACGAATTCGTTTTTCTTTTGGATATATACTTATGCGCCCTTGGCGCTGTTATATTATGTGATTATTTCAGGTTTCTTATGGTCTTCCGCACTATACTCTACGTTTCTACATAATGCTTTGCCGATAAAACTACTACACTCTTATTTCTTTTTGGAACATACGACCCCTTCTGGGTAAAAATTTAGGAAGCACAAACGCTATGTTTTTTTTTTACAGTTCCCACTACTGTTAACGCATTGATTAGAAACTTGAGAGCTAAATCTAGACTGGTAAAGTAGGAACTAAATTCCCTTCCTTTCCAGTGTAAGGACTACTACTCAACGCATAACGTTTCGGAATCACGTGCTAACCATATCTTCATCCTTTATTTATCAGGTTTTGGAGACATATACTATCTAAAGTGCACAGTGGGGCAAAACTCTCCTAGATGGCCCCATATGGCTTTAAATGGGTGATCTAATTTCCTCTACTAATATTGAATAACGCAGCAAGCGTGGTTAGTTCAGTATAGACGGGTTCACGTTAAACGACACTTAATATGTATTAAAGGCATCATTTGTATGTATGTATTCTTGTCATGGAAATGAATTGGTAAGTTAAAATAATACGTTTATTAGAAATTATTGATTGTATTATGCGAAATAAAATGTACTGAAGGCAATGTCGAACATGTTAGATGCTCTAATTTGAACACAAAAGTTTTTCAATGAATAGTTAAGCTTGGTTAATTGGGAAGTCCATTGAAAATGTTAAAATTGTATCCAATAATAGTTATTTGTACTACAAGTAAAGAAAAGTATGGTTTTTCTTTACGCATCGCGATCTCTCTAATTGAGGCGCAGCCGAGATTAGAAACGAGATGAGTAAATAAGAACCGACTTTTCTTTAAGAATAATACATAACATTTTTCGAACACTAAATGGAAATGGATTAAACTTTATAAGAAATTAGCGCGAGAATCAAATTGCCGTTTCCATCGTTGCAGCAACTAGTCAAAAATAACTAAATACAAGTTTTGTCAGTTGTAATCGCGTGAAAATGGAAATAAATAATAAAAATCATCCTGAAATATCTGCACTAGTGCTTGAAGCTGTTGCTAGTTTATTACCCTTGAAATCACGAGATAAATATTAGAAGACCTACAATATTTTCAATTCTTGGAGGACTTCAAAGAATGTAAGGGATATCAATCTTCCACACTGTGGTTGACCTATTCCATGTTGAAAAGTACGTTGAGAGTAAAAGAAAACGTCGATATATCGAATTATGAGAAGTACCAGTATTACTTAAAGCGCCAAAGTGAGGGATATGCAGCAAAAAAATTAAACACTCTATCGCAGGATGTGTCAAAATATTTGGCAGAAGCGCTTTACGATACCTTTCTTATTATTAAAGTGGCGTAAATTTTCGTTCTGTATAGGGCATGCCATAGTGAGTAGCTAAGAAAGTCAAATGTAAACGATATCGATGATACCGACTCTATTTTAGTTGTCACCCTCCATGACACAAATGAGAGGTATTAATGAGATTGAGTTGTACAGGTGATATGTAAGCTTGCGTCCAAAACATATCAATTACTCAAAATTGTTCATATTTTACATGAACAATAAATGTACAGTGTAACCTGGAGGATCCATAGTTTCTACAAGATTCCGAAGGAAATTGCCCATTATTTGAAATTAGCTAACTCAGACGGTTACACTGGATAATGTATACGTCGAACGTCAACCACTTTTCTTGATGAGGGTGTAGCGGATATCAAGCGGCTGAAAAACCATGGAGCATGCCGATCAAACACGTCTGCAGAAGAATATACGGAAGAAAGCATTAGCAACAAAAAGGCTAATTCGAAAATAATTTTTAATCAGCCATCATCGTCAAACAGTGGATGCCGGAATTCATCAGATGTCCTAGAATCTACTGAATTACAGATGACTCCTGCATGTGGCGATTCATCATTTTCTACGTCAAATGGAGGAGTTCATCAGGAGGTTTTATCAAAATCGTCACAATCATTTAATGATTTACAGTTAAAACATTGTACAAGCATAAGTTTTTCTAACAATAATCGTTGTACGTTTAATATTTATTCCAATAAGAATAAGAAATGGTTACTATAAAGAAATGGTTGCTATAAAGAAAGGAGATACTTTTCTTTACGATTTGTAATAAGGAAATATGGTCCATTTCTATTAAGCGTTCAAAAAATATTATTCTAGCATTCGCGATTCTTTTATTTAATGAGAAACTTTGTATATACTGTTTTAATTTAAACATTACCGGAGTCATAATCGTAAACAATTTTATCGAAACGCTTGCATATAGACATTCGACACGGTAATGTCGGCATACTATATATGATACTATACTAAGTGTGCAAACTATCTTTTAATTGAAATGTTAATAACAGCATTTTTATTAAACTTAATAACTCTTTCTTGCACCGCATCTATTTTATTAACACTGAAACTGTAGCTGCAATCTTAAGGTCGCAGAAATAAATGCTATAGATTGAGATTACAAGTCTATTAGTGTTATAAAACATATTCCACTATACCACCTTATGAAAATGAGCTTCAGTAATGGATTTTTCTGATCAATTTGAAATCTCTTAGATACACCACTGAAAAAGGAAACTGTAAAATGTATTTTTTAACTAGTAACTATTCTGCCAGAGTTATCTAAAGTTTTTGAGACCATACTTAAAAATAGAAAGCCGTAACCTGTTACTCGTCAGAATTTTCCAGAAAGTTACACCTTCATGCCTAGTGACATAAAAAAAAGATTCTATAAAATTAGATTCAACAATTATATTTGTTAAGGTATTAAAACGCTGTTCGGAAAGAGCTTTCGATAGTTCCTGAGATTCGCATTAGAAACGGAGACCAATTTCGGGGATAATTTTTAAGAAAACTTGGTCCCGCCCACTATAAGGAACTCTCAATTAAGTCCCCTTGGAGCATGCCTCTAGAACCAATATTTCCCGTATTTTCAGAAGAAGTAACATGATCGAGGTGCTTTTGAATGAAACTAACGCGGTTAGTAAGTAAATTGGGGTCAACATTGCCGTACTCCCTCGTAAACAAAAAATAAATAACTGCGCAATAGCCTTTCTCAGAACTGCCACAAAAACCATGAATTTCTAGATCCGAAATATTAAGCCGAAGAAGCAATCGAGGTAGCTTGTAATTGGATAAACACAAAATTTCCGAAACATAACGATTCCAAACACGAACAATGCGGTTACACCTAATAGACCAGAGTCGCTGAATTAAATATTTTACAAAGAATGCAACGGGCAATAAAATACCCAAGGGGTCAAAAAGTCTTGCCAAATTGAACAAGAGATTTCGTTTTGTACAAGTGATATTTATTGGTTCAACCTTAAATAAAAATGACTGATGATGGACGTCACTGAAGACCCAAGATTTTTAAAGTTCATTCCCATTCGTCATTAAATGAAATGTTTTTATTGGGTAAACATAAAGTCGGAATATCTTTTTTTTTTTATGATTGTGGACCTGAACAGTCTAAATAAGGCCTATCGTGCTAAAGCACTCAGGAAACACTTAAGAGAATAGATAGAGGGATAATGAATTGCCAATAGATGCCTATGAACAGCTAAGTTAAATTTTCTCATATCATAAGTGAGAGGAAAACAGGAACTAGGGAGATCATTCCAGAGTTTAGAAGCCGTGTAGAAAAATGTGGATTGCGCCCGTTTGGTACGACAAGTGGAGATTTGTACTGCATACTGATGATGTGAATGAGCGAACCGAGTGTTTCTCGCAAAGATAGCCGGAGATGGTATCAAAGAATGTAATTCACCAGTACAATAGCCGTTGTAATAACGATAATACAAAGGAAGAACTGAAACCATCCTTCTATGCTCAAGGGACTGTATGTGAGGAGTTAAGGACGGGTCATTTATAAGCCAAATCGCTCTCTTTTGAATACGATCAACGATATCGAGAGCGTATTGGGGAGCACTAACCCAAAGGTGAGAATTATATTCCAGATGAGGCCGAATTTGGGCCTTATACAGCAAAAGGAGTTGTCGAGAGGTAAAGTACTGCTTAGATCTGTACAAAAAGCCTATTTTACAAGCAGCTGTTTTGGTAGCTGACAGAAGATGGTCAACCCATGAGAGATTTGAAGATACAGTCATACTCAACAGAGTAATAGAGTCTGAAAACTTAAGAACTGAGCCATTCATACTTACAACAGGAAATGATCGATCTTTTTTGGCGGACACAAGGCAACACTGAGTTTTGTTAGCATTAAATTTAACTAGATTATTGCTTCCCCATTTGAGAAGACGTTGAATGTCTTTGTTGATTGAATTTGCCATTTCAGCTTTAATTTCTTGATTTGACATAGAAGGTGGATTATCACTATGAGTAGACTGAGATGAACTACAGTGAAGAGTGCTATCGTCAGCAAAGCAATGGATGGAGTTAGTTGTTGAAGAAATAAGGTCGTTTATGTACAGCAGAAAAAGTGTAGGCGCTATAACGGATCCCTGTGGTACGCCCGCGTTAATGCTAACTTCTTTTGAAAAAAAGCCATCAACTACGACACGTATTCGTCTTTTATCAAGGAAACTAGAAACCCAGTTGATGAGCGTATCAATTAACCCAAAAGAGGTGAGTTTGGCAAGTAAACACTTATGCCAAACTTGGTCAAATGCCTTTGAGATATCTAAAGCGACTACAACTGTTTCACCGGGTGCTCTACTGTATTGTTCCAAACTTGGGTCACATATGAAAGAAGATCGCCTGTTGAACGACTTTGCCTAAACCCATATTGGTGGTCACTAAGGAGTTTGTTAGTTTCAAGGAACGTGAGCAGTTGCTGATTGATGGCTTTTTCCATGATTTTAGACAAAATGGAAGTGATGGCAATTGGTCTTTAATTTGAGGGATCGGTCTTATCACCTTTTTTGGGAATAGGTTGAACATTTGCTAACTTCCATGATGAAGGGAATTCCCCAGAAGATATAGAGATCGTATAGAGCTTAGATAGGACTGGTACTAGTTCGGAGGAACATTTCTTTAAGACAATAGCTAGGATACCGTCTGGGCCAGTCGCCTTATTGAGATCAAGCCTACTGATGATTGATTCCAAGAGCTTGTACCGAAAATGAATTGGTTTCATAACGTATGAAGAAGAGTTGACTAGGGGCACATCTTTTCCAGAATCATTGAGACACGAGTTTGAGGCAAACAAATCCACAAAAACGTTGGCTTTGTCTACAGAATCAGCAACTACCGATCCGTCAATAGATGTCAGGGGGGGAAATGAAGATGTTCGAAAGTTGTTACTAATGGCTTTTGCTAAAGACCAAAATTTACGACTGCCTAAAGGAGATGTAGCTAGTTCATTGCATTTTCGTTGTTCGAACAACTTTTTAGTTTTAGTGATGACACTTTTGCAGATATTTCTAGCACCAACGTATTCTACATGACTGTCAACCGATTTATTAGATTTCCATTTAATGTAACATTTATTTTTTAAAGATATTGCATCAGACCAAGCCTTATTGAACCAGGGTTGGGAACGTGAATGACCTACACGGTACTGTTTTTCCGGAATGTATAACTCCATTCCCATGAGGATGACTTCAGATACTGAAAGAGCGATGTCCGAAGAAGAGGACGACTTAAAACAATTTTCACGTCATGGAAAGGTTGCAAAGAAATCCCGTAAATCACTCCATCGAGCTGACTTAAAACACCACAAGGTTCTATCGGTTTTGCGAACAACAGTGGAATTAGGTACAGTAGAAATGATTTTTATTAGACAATGGTCGGAAAGACCTAAAGGCGAAAGAACGGAAGTTTTATAAACAAGAGGGTTTGATGTAAGAAAGAGATCTAGAAAATGTGGAGTATGGTTAGGGTTATCAGAGATTCTTGATGGTTCAGAAATCATTTGTGTGAGATCACATGAAATAGCAAATATTTCTGCACTATGACCAGCGGGATTTGTAGTAGATAAAAATTGAAGCCAACTAGAGTTATTAACATTGAAATCGCCTACAAATGAGATATCGCAAGATGGAAACTGAGACAGGAGATAGTCAACTTTCATACTAAGGCAATCGAAGAAGTCTTGAAAGTTGCTGTCATTAGGAGACCTATAAATGCAACAGTAGAATTTCACAAAATTAGGACCAGAATGTTTAAACCAAATCACGTCAAAATTTTTATTTTCTAAGGAAGAAACCCTCTTGCAAGCAATTCTGTCCTTGATGTACGCACATACGCCTCCTTTATATCGAAAGTTAGAGTGAAGATGGTATTGAGGAAATTGCAAGTCGGGTGACTCGGAGCTTTCAGAGGAGACTTGTGTTTCAGATAGAAACAATATATCAGGTTGTAATTGTTCAAGATGTTGGTGAATAGCATTAAGATTAGACCTGATACCGCGGATGTTGCAGTAGTGAATCAGAAAGTTGATACTTTCGATGACCGCGGTCGCTTGGGCCCTGCCCTCCCGGACATCCGAATGGGGCAGGATTTTACGTCCGGAATTTATAACCCTAGAAACCACAGACATCCTATTTTTTAATTTGGGACTTTCAATTCGATAGGAAGACAGTGAGGGCGAGAAGGAAGAATAAGGATGAGAATAGATTAAGGATGATGGAAACTTGAATATCAAAAAATGCAAGTTACTCAAAAAAATCAAATAGAAACCCCTATTTTTTATTACTCAGATCGATTTAACATCAAAAATTAAGGTAAGTTTGTTTAAAACTTTATTGGCCTAAACGTAACAGTTTCATACTTATTATCAAAAAAGTCTCAATTTTAAAATTTGTGATAAAAATGAGCTACATACTTAAATCTAGTATTCCTTGTTCGTGATCACCATGGAAACCAAATAATTGAGAAATGAAATAAAGAAAAATATTTAAATAAGTTACTGCAAAAAATTATAAAAATTGATAATTTTGTGATTCAAAAGTCATTTCTGCCAAATAGTTATTTTTTTCAAATACGATATACAACATAAGTGTAAAAATTTAATACTTTATGAGTAAATCGAAAAAAACTACTTTTTACTGCGGAGGTAGGTAATACATACTTATCAGCGCATCATTACACGATAAAGATGCTTCTTTATTTTGTTTTTCTTTTGTAGTCAATAATTTAATAAAATTGTTGACAGTTTGTGTTTTTCTTGATGAAATGGCTCGACTTGAATATTCTAATACAGATTATTTGAATTTAATTTTAATTCACGGAGAATGTCATAGAGTTGTAAAACGTCCCTTTCCATGGCCACCTAGGTCACCTGATCTTACGCCAATGGATTTTTATCTTTGGGGTCGAATTAAAAATATTGTTTATGCTACACCACTAACGACTAAAGAAGTAAATTAATTTACATATCACGAGCAAGAAATACTAAATAAGCGACTTTATCGTGTAAGAGTGCACTGATAAGTATGTAGTTACTAACTCCGCAGTAAAAAGTAGTTTTTTTCGATTTACTCATAAAGCATTAAATTTTTACACTTATATTGTATATCGAATTTGAAAAAAATGACTTAGAAAATTTCTATTTGGCGAAAATTACTTTTGAATCACAAAATTATCAATTTTTATAATTTTTTGCAGTAATTTATTCAATTATTTTTCTTTATTTCAATTCTCAATTATTTGGTATCCATGGTGACCACGAACAAGGAATACTAGATTTAAGTATGTAGCTCATTTTAATCACAAATTTTAAAATTTGGACTTTTTTGATAATAAGTATGAAACTGTTACGTTTAGGCAAACAAAGTTTTAAACAAACTTACTTTAATTTTTGACGTTAAATCGATTTGAGTAATAAAAAATAGGGGTTTCCATTTGATTTTTTTGAGTAACTTGCATTTTTTGATAGTCAAGTTTAGACATTTATAATTTTATTTTTATGAAAAATACAAATGTCATTTTTTGCAGACTGTTGCAATAAACCTTTGCCTACAACACCTCAAAGTTTTATTTAAGTTGTTTGACAGGAACAGAACAATTAACGAGTTATTACTAAGACCGCATCTTGTCAATTTTTTTAGAAAAATGTTTTTTTTTTGAAAACTACTGAAATTTCGTGTCTAGTTTATTTAACAAACTTACCTTAAAATTCGACATAGAATCCAAAAATGTATTAATATACGGGGTGTTTTATTTAAAATAAGCGACTAAGTACCGACTTCCGGTATAACCGGAAGTGGCACGAACGTGAAAATATTTTAGATGAGTTAGCCCTAACATCATTACCCTGGCACCAAATTTTCAAAATCATAGTAAGTTTGGTTTAGCAGATACTCATAGGATCAGCTCCCAAAGGCGGACCCTGTACTTACAACTTTAATTCTGAATTTAACAGATTGATAAAGTAATAAATTTAAGACAAAAACGGAAAACTAATTTGGAAGAAGTAACAAAATAAGTAAAACTGTAGTTAAAAACAGAACTATTTGTAGCCTCCACTGATACCACGAAACTAGAAAACTGAAGGCCCCTAAGTCAAAGGTCGGTAACGTCAATTGGTAAGAAGAAGAAGTAAAATTGGCTCCAGTGTGTGGTATCCTCTACCACCACAGAATAGACCTCCAGGGCTGAAGGCCCTGAATGGAAAATCTTGCTACCCCTATTGGAACTCACCTAGGTTAAGTAGCCGAAAAAATTATTATTTAGGTTAAATGTATTATTACATATACTGGAAAGCAGATAAATTCAATAAACGTAAGGTTAAAACATAATCGTAGATCTAAAAAGAAACAATTAGATCGACAGTGGGAAATATTAAGCTTACATACCAGTTGTGAAAGTAAATATTTAAACAAACGAGTGCAAAGACGGAATTAACAAAATAAATTTAAAAGAATATAAACCTTTTTTAACGAAATCCATGCTAGAACAAAAAATCTATGTAAAACAAATACTTCGAACCTTCCAGATAACATTTGTGAATTTCTGAGTGGATGTCTTAAACTATGCCACGGTCAAAATTTCTTTCAATTCGATAACAATTACACACAACTGTCACCTATGGGTAGTAATCTTTCACCGTTACTAGCTTTTCTAGAATCAAATAGAATTTTCAAAAACGATCTAATTGGGAAACACTTCAAATTTTACAAAACGTATGTGGATGACATTTTTGTGGTCTTCTAAGGCACCGACCAAGACATACAGAATTGTTTTCAGTTTCTTAATAGTTTACACCCCCGAATTGAATTCACGTTAGCGAAAGAAAGTGATAATGTCTTAAATTGTCTAGATTTAAAAATAACCATGTTAAACGACCATTTAGATATCGACATACTATACAGGAAACCCACCACTACAGACCATCTTATCCCTTATGGTTGCTTTCACTCATTTTCTAATAAATGAGCTACCTTCAGATTCTTTCCATAGATTTTTCAATTTAACGTTAAATAATGAGAATTTCAATAAAGAGCTCAACTTAATATTCGAATTGGCTGACTGCAATGGTTATTTCAGACACATCATTCACAATTTATATAAAAAATTCATCAAGATTTATCACATTCGACATCAAACCACTCTAACACCAATTGGCGATAATGTTTCCCCACAATATACTTCACTGCCTTTTATAGGGCTTTCATCTTCAAAAATCTGCTTAAATAATACAATATAGACATTTCCTTCAACTCCAAACATAATTTAAAAACTATGTTAGTTCACACTAAAGACAGTATCGATAAACTAGATAGATCAGGGGTGTATAAACTTTGTTGTGGGACCTTCAATGCCTTTTATATTGATCAAACAGGCCGTAAATTCAAAACTAGATTTTCAGAACACCTTAATTGCATTAAAAATAATAATATTTGTGCTAAATTCTTATTTGCTAGCCAAATTTTAGAAACAGGACATTCTTTCGATCAAAACCAAAACTTTGATATTCTTCATGTTTGCGATAAGGGTGTTAGATTAGATTTACTGGAGATCAAAGAAATAGTACAACATTTAAACAAGAATATTTTAGTTTTGAACTAATTTTTCGACTTATCCTATAACTCTAGTTTGGTTTGGTTGGTATTGGTTGGTTGGTTATTCAACGTATGCAAGTGCGTTGTTTATTAAATAAGTAAATATTGTTATTTCTTGATAATCCAGTCATCCCTTTTAGGGACATTTTGGGAATTTTTTATTAGTTAATCAATGCTTTAGAATTTCAATAAATTTTAATTAATTACAACATTTCCCGTAGGTATTCTTGTATTTTTCACACTTAACTACACTTTAACATTCATTCTTTGTTCTAGCATGGAGTTCGTTAAAAAACTTTTATATTTTTCCAAATTTATTTTGTTATTTCCGTCTTCGCATCCGTTTGTTTAGATATTTACTTTCACAACTGGTATGTAAGTTTAATATTTCCCACTGTCGATCTAATTGTTTCTTTTTAGATCTACGATTATGTTTTAACCTTACGTTTATTGAATTTATATCTACGTTTCCAGTATATGTAATGATACGTTTAACCTAAATAATAATTTTTTCGACCTACGTCAGTTCCAGTAGGGGTAGCCAGATTTTCTGTTCAGGGCTTTTAGCCCTGGAGTTCTATTCTGTGGTGGTAGAGGAGACCACATACTGGAGCCAATTTTACTTCTTCTTCTTACCAGCTTCCTTGATTCACCTATTTTTCTTCAGGAGTGCTATTGACTTGCCGACCTTTGACTTAGGGGTCTTCAGCTTTCTAGTGTCGTGGTAGCAGTGGAGGCTACTAATAGTTTCTTGTTTATATTATGGTTTAACTCATTATCTTCAGTAAAACGCAACTTGTTAGCTTTATTATTAATTCCATTGTGTTATGGTTTCTATAGCATTTTACTTTTTGATGTAATTTTTTTGACGTAAGTATGTTATTTCTTAGTTTTTATGTTAACTCACTTGTTATAATATTTTAGTAGCCTGATTCTGACAAATTATTTGTCGAAACATATCGCAGTATATTTAAAAAAAAAGGTTATAGTTGCTAACTTTATGTCAATAAAATTAATTTTTCATGGGGAAGGTTTTGAGTATTTATTCTACATTTTGAATTACTTAACCCCATTTTGAGTTATTTAATTTGATAAAACTCCTTCTCGAACGCGTTGCGGACATCATCCTGAACAACATACTCATCATCGTCATCCGAAACAATGTCAATAACAGAGTTATGCAGCTTTTGATTGTATTATTATCTTTATATTGAATTTTAAATAAATTATGAAGCTCGGCGTTTTTTTGCGCCTTAAAAAGTTCATGCAAACGATTAATCTCCGTTTGTCGTAACGACTTGTATCGTTTAAGTTTATCAGTCATTGTACAGTGTATTAAGAAATTAATAACTGAACAAAATATGAGACCAAGATATTGAAGACACGGAATCAATAAAAATATTCAAAAGATATAGTAATTGCACAAAATGTTAGCTAAAACCATAACCAAGGCAAGCCATATTAAACTGGAATATAAATCGATGAAACAGCGGTAAAACTCACGAGAAAACACCAGGGAAACAATTTAATAATTAATTAATGTGGAAGTTTATTATGAAGAAGCGTTTTATTGTGAAGTAACTAAATAATTACATGTAGAAACACGTTTCAGTACAAATCAAAACAAAGAACTGAAATCATCTGTTCGAAATAAACAATAATTATATTTGGGGAATATAAATATGTAAATATATGGCAAGAAAAGGAAATAAGATAGAGAACAAGTTAGCACAAAAAATAAGCAGGTCATACGTAATAAGGAATAAAAATGAATATTCAAATAGAAATTTATTTTTAGTGAAAATTTGTATTATAAAATTTAAAATTAATTCTTAATTAATCCAGATCGCTAGATGCGGCTCGAAGGACCAAAAATGTTTGTTTTCGCGATTTTGAAAAATTATGCCTTCAGTTTGGACAGTATTGCTGATTAATACAATAAAAAAAGATAGGATGTTCGAAATAGAAGTCTTATCTTATTCTGCGCACTCAATCTCGTCGCCGGTCGGCTTTTCTACCACAGTTTTCTTCAATAACTCCGCAATTATACTTAAACAACAGTTTTAATAAGCGGGTTGATAATTTAATGATATCTACGAACACACGGTATAACAGCGATCCCGCTCAATATTAATCAAACCACTGACCTGTGTCGAATGTCGAAAGAAGGCTTAATTTTAAAGTTTTTGAATTTGAACGAGAATTAATTTTAAATAAATTGAGAATTAATTAAATTTGAATAAAAGAAGATGTTTATAATAAATTGAAAATATGGAAAGATTAACTAATAAATTTGGGACGAAACAGTATCATCTGCATAAAGTACACAAATTTCTGCTTTGTACAGTGTGAATCATGTCATTAAAGTATATCGAAAATAAGAGTAGCCCCAGGATGGTACCTTGCGGAACAACGTTAGCTACGGGAAACTTTTGGGCGTTCTCCTAAATTTGTACAGTTTATGTAATAATGTAACATATTAGATATCACTTATAAAAGGAAATAATTAATTGACATATCTTAAATGTTACGTTTCGCCAAAAATTTTAGTTTTTCAAACAAGAATTGCACTGTTACAACATCTTAGAATAATTTATTTTTTATGTAAATTGAAATAAATCGAAATTTATATTATAAGCTATACTGTAAAACAACTTATAATTAAGAAAGTTACCGATAAACAAAAAAAGAAGTTACCACATTTTCTTAATCTAGGTATCTAATTAAATATTCAACTTTCTTAATTAAAAGTTACATTACAATATCGCGTTAACGTTGTATCTAAGTGTTTTGAGCATATGTACAAGGTAATTCCATTTTATCTCACATTAGCACTGAAACAATTGGACATTTTTAATGAAATTTTGTACACCTGCTATTGATATACTTTAATTTCGTTATATTTTAAGATAACTTTCATACTATGCCTCAATTGTAAACGAACGTTTGACCAAAATTTTACCTACAAAATGGTTTTTTTTTTATTAAGTTTAAATTCTTTAATTCTTACCACAACATTTTAGTTATTTCCGGATGTTCACATTTTTTTTCAAATTAAGCTTTGGAGTACTAAGGGGGAACGTTTCGTACTCCGCACATTGCTGTTCTAGTAAATTGAATTATGATAGGTGGGGTAGATTTTATACCCCGCTTGGTGGTTGCCTTATGCGCTTGTTAAGACATACACATAGGAGGTATTACACTATAAAACGTCACGTGATTATAACCTTGACTTTCAATAAGTGCATGCTTGTATTGTTAGTTGGTTCAGTTATTGTCGTTTCATGAAAGATGGCTAAGCATATGTTTGATCTGACAGTTGAGGCAGATAGGCAATTCGCCTTACCGTTATATGATGAATTAGATAGTGACGAGTATGAGGAAAATTCACGGGATGGCGTGACCGTAGCGTCAAAACAGGATGATTCCATTAAAAACATCCAGGAAGTTGATGACTCTCTTCACTACGATAATACGGAGGAGGTTTATTATTTTAAATTTTATGGGCTTGAACTTATAGCTACTTATCCAGTTTGTTGTTATCTTTGCACGATAATTATTCATCCCAAGACACTGCCAACGATAATGAAACTTCAGCAAACCTGCTTGCTAGATATTTGGCCAACCCAGGCTATGTATCTAATAGAACTGTTTGGAAACAAAATCCGCCTTCCAATTGTCTGGAACACTTTCGAAAAAAGCATTTCCGATAAACCTAGCGGTATCAAACTGTTTATGTGTGATGTCATAGTGGACAAAATAGTACCATTTACCAATCAAAAAGTTAAAACTGTTTACGAGTACTGGAACCAGAAGTATCCTAATAAGCAGAAGACATGGATTCCTTTCGATATATCTGAAACGTTCGCTCTAATAGGGGTTTTGATAACTACCGATGCACTCGAAGCTAATGTAGAAGCTATAAGGTATTTATGGTCTCAAAACCCTTTGTACTCTAGGTCAATATTTACTGCAGCAATGTCACGTAATAAATTTAGTGAACTAATCTCTTATATGAAGTTTGAATATAGAACTACAAGATCCGTTCGTAGGGAAAATGACAAACTAGCCGTCATAAGAGAAAATTTGAAGCATTGCAAAGAAAAGTATACACCTGTTTATGAGTAACTCGTGGCATTTCGTGGAAAATGCCTTTTTAGGGTTTATATGAAATCCTAACCAGATAAACGTGGTATCAAAAGATGGACTACTGATTGCGATGCGACGTATGCTTCTAATCTCGAAATTTACACACGTTAAGAAGACAATGTACCAGACAAGAAATAGGACAAAAGAGTTGTCCTTGATTTGGTAGATGGAATTTAAAGGGTATGTGGAATTACTACAAGTGTGCCACTCCATCAGTAACTATGTAATCGAGGATGTAAAGTTAATATTCCTACAGCGCTTTTTCCGCGTCCCCCCAAAAAAAAGAAAAGTTCCGTTATTTAATTGAGCATTGAATATCATGACAAGTCCATAAGTCGCGAAGAAAGTGATATGATACCCCGGAAAAATTGATAAACGAGTACAGCGTAAAAGGAGCCACCAAAACATCTGTTTGGAATATTTCGAAATGTCAAATGACATATCGAGCGTAAATATATTTTCGCTACGACAAAAAAATCCAGAGTGTAAAAAAGCGAACTGACCGAAGACGGTGGTATTTATTTGACCTAGATGTTCAGCTTATAAAACTGCAAGCAGAAAGAGGGTTGCAAAATATCAACGGTTAGCCCAGAAGAGTAGTAGATGCTATGAGACAGCTAATACTTGGTGAAAGCGAAATCACCCTGTTCAGCAAAGAAAAGTCATTCGGGCGTTGCAGTTATTTGTACAAGAAATAACGATAAAAAGTGTCAAAAAGTTATGGGAAAAAGCAAAAATTAATTAGTGCAGTAAATGCAATAAAGCAAGTAATGTTATTGTATTATTTGCAACAATATTCTACATTTCTGCTTAATAGAACAAGATTTCTATAAATACATGTAACTATACAGTTTGGACTCCGCTTGGTCACCTCGTTGAAATATTTTTGTACTTAGATAACATCAGTGACAACAATTGATAAGGTATAAATAGATTAGAGAATTAAAATGAAACCAGTTTTGTAGACTGTGTAACATTCAGTTGTTGAAAGTGGACACCCAGGTATCGGACAGTTGACATCCATTATCTCTGATCAAGTTGCTAGGCTGTTACAGAATTTCAATAGATTCTCGAATCCTCCTCGCATACCAATTCTTATCGTTAGCCAAAATTCTTTTCAAATTTTATGTTGTGCAGTGTATTTAAAGCATGTTCACTGATTTAGTAGGATGAAGTAAGCGTAAGTGTCTTTTGTATTCTGTTAACCTTGTGTTAACCAATATAGACTTCACCAGAAGAGCATGGTACTCCGTAAACGCCACATGTACTTAATGGTATTTGGTTTTTGGTAGAATTCATAATATTTCAAGTTTTATTACTTTTTGATACTTTTATATTATGCTTTTGTAATATTTTACCATTTTTATTCATTGTATGCAAGGAAAGGTAAAATGGCAAACTTATTTGAAGTTGTACAATTTATCATCCGTAGGCATCGTATGTCTGGGTTGAAACAAATGACTTTAATTTATTGCTTGTTGAAGCCATTATTTATGAAGACCTTTTCAAGATGGTTTAATTGATGTAATTTATCTGGATGACAAATCTTTGTGGTACGGTTGGACAAAAGTTCGTATCGTACTAAACTTTTTTGCAGGATAATAGTGTGATGAAGCATTAATATAGTAACCTGTATGAGTTGGCTTACGATATACGGAATTTGTTAGGCTTCCAACTGGTTATCTTTCAATTAGAACATCAAAAAATGGAAGACAACAATGTTTTTCTTTTTTTTTATTGTAAATTTAATGTTGGTATGTTGACTGTTTAAATGATTTCGGAACACCATTAATTCTTCTTTCCCAAAGGGCTAGATAGAAAAAGTATCATCAACATATTCAAACCAAAATATTGGTTTCATATGTGCATTATTTAATGCCTGTTCTTCGAAACGTTCCAGATGGAATCCTAACACCTTCCGTATATCATAAGCTAACGGATACGGATTATTATAATAACGCTTTGTCACACCATCACCCAGCACAAAGGTTTAGTACGATAAGAACTTTGTACAACCGTGCCACAAAATAAATAACATAAATTAAACCATCTTGAAAAAGTCTCCATAAATAATAGCTTCAACAAACAACAAATTAAAAAGTCATTTCAACCGAGGCAATAAATTTAAAAGCTCAAATAAGTTTTCCTTTTACCTTTGCAAACACAACGAATAAAATTGGTGAAACATTACAAAAGCATAATATAAAAGTTGTTTACAAAAGCAATATTGAAATTCGACATCTGAATTCTACCAAAAACCTATTAACATTGCCTGCAGGTGGTGTTTACGAAATATCATGCTCTTGTGGTAAAGCCTACATTGGTGAAACTGAAAAAAGCATTAACACCAGGTTAACAGAACATAAAAAATACTTAATTTTACTAAATCAGGAATTGATCGAAATGTCTTAAACACAATATACAATTTGAAAACACAAGTTTTCTGTCTAACGATAGGATTTGGTATACAAGGAAGATTCGAGAAGCTGTTAAAATTCCGAAACAGCCTAACAACTTAACCAGGGTAATGGATATGAACTATCCGATATCTGGATGTCTATTTTCAAGAACTGAAAGTTATACAGTCTACAACACTGATTTAATTTTAATTCTTTAGTCTATTTACACCTTATCAATATTTGTCACTTTGTCCTGACGAAAGACAGAATTTCTGTCTGAAAGCTTGCAGAATAAATAAATAAATAATTTCACACCATTTTTCCCAAAGAAAGTGTTATTGTCCTTTCTTGTTCAAATGTTATTAATAACGACCTTACACATTATATTAAAATATCAGTGGCGTAGGATTTGAATATTATACAAATTCAATACCACCAAAAATTTCTAGGAAAATTTGTCATACGCACACGTACGCACACCACATACACACCCCCACCCACACACTTGGGCACACATACAAACACAGATTCTTGATATAATTTAAAAACCACTTTGTGGGACTCATGTGACCTCAAAACTCTCAGTTCAATTTCAAATATTTTGACTGTTTAGGTGGGAAAGTTTGTATTCCATCTCAAAGCAACGTGTATTGCCCGCTATACAATGGATACTTTGTGTGTGATGATTTACTGAAACTAACATAATTCCAAATTCAGATTCCAGGTTTACAAACTTTTGAACTTACAAGATTTGGAGTATGTATCTCTCCCTTTCTAAGAATTATAAATTAATACCAAAAAAGGAAGAAGGTGATTATGTACCTCTTCAAAGGCAAACTCAATGCAAGACGTGCAGTATAACGCAACATTTACGGACATTACGTGGAGGCAAAAGTTAAGTTATAAAAATTTGCTCGTAAGCAGGGAAATTTAAATGTAAAGCTTGGGAAGTACTGGTGTATAGTTACGAAAATAGCGTTGAGCTGAACTTGTAAAGATTTATTGAAAGTTAATAAAATACTTATCTTTTTTGGGTTTTTTAATGGTGCATTGTTATATTATACGATTTAAACGTTTCGATAACACTTACAGTTATCGTCGTCAGTACCTATTAAAATTGTTAAAGATGTTGAAACAATTTTGTGAAATAGTTGAACTAACTCCGACAAGGGGGCGCGCTTTAAACACGATACGCCACGAGGAATAACGAAAATTAAAAGTGCGTCAGTAACCAAGAACCTTCATCGTTCTGGCAGATTCACTATCAAACGAAAGAATTACAAGTTGTGGATGTCCCACTAGAACCGAATCTAAAACTTCTTGCGGAACAATTTAAAGCGAAAATTTGACAACATAAACGACCGTGTTCAATTAGTAGTTGGCTATTGGATTATCACTAGAATTTCCAGTGAAAGAGTATTTCTGATACTCAGGACGAATAAGAATTTGACGATACAAGGAACGTGTAGCAAGTAAAAACCTATTATGAATTCTTAATCCTACGTTAGGCGCGCGGGTAACCATGGTCACCCACGCGCACAATCGACGTTCCAAAATCAGATTCGCTACATTTAGGCAGCCGCCTCCTTCAGTACCTATCCATTTCAGCATTCTATGAGCGAGCATCTCTGTGATCGGTAGTGTTTCTGTGATTGCAATTTAAAGTTTATAAATAGATCATTTTACCTGTGAGACAAGTGCCACACGAGCACTCGCGCACAGGCGCACTCGCGCACACGCGCACACGCGCACACGAGCACACGCGCACGCGCGCTCACGCGCACACGCGCACACACCCACACGCGAACACGCACACATGCACACACGCACACACGCACACACGCATACACGCACACACGCACACACGCACACACGCACACACACGCACACCACCACACGCACACACGCACACGCACACACGCACACACGCACACACGCACACACGCACACACGCACACACGCACACACGACACACGCGCACACGCGCACAGCACACACGTACACACGCACACACGCACACACTCGCAGACGCGCAGACACGCAGACACGCAGACACGCAGACACGCAGACACGCAGATACGCAGACACCCAGACACGCAGACACGCTGACACTCTGACACGCTGACCGCTGACAAGCTGACACGCAGATCACGCAGACAAGCAGACACGCAGACACACGCAGACACACGCATACACAAGCAGACACGCAAACACGCAGACACGCAGACACGCAGACACGCAGACAGGCAGACACGCAGACAGGCAGACACGCAGACACGTAGACAAGCAGACACGTAGACAAGCAGACACGCAGGCATGCGCACGCATGCACGCACGCTCGCACGCACGCACGGAAGCACACAGCACGCACGTTCGCACACGCGCACGCACGTACGCACTCACGCACGCACGCACACACGTACACACGTACTCACGCACACGCGCACGCACGCACGCACTCACGCACGCACGCACACACGTACACACGCACACGCACATATGCATACACCACCACGCGCACACCGCGCACGCACACGCACGCACACGTCACACGCACACGCACACACGCAACACGCACACGCACACGCAACAGCACACACCACGACGCACACACACACGCACACACGCACACACGCACACCACACACGCACACACGCACACACTCGCAGACGCGCAGACACGCAGACATGCAGACACCCAGACACGCAGACTCGCAGACACGCAGACACGCAGACACGCTGACACGTTGACACGCAGTCACGCAGACACGCAGACACGCAGACACGGAGACACACGCAGACACACGCATACACAAGCAGACACGCAGACACGCAGACACGTAGACAAGCAGACACGCAGGCATGCGCACGCACGCACGCACTCACGCTCGTACGCACACTCGCACGCACGAAAGGAAGCGCACAGCACGAAACTTAGGGTTAAAACTATGTTGCGGTTGATATGTTTAATGCAAGAATAATATTTAGATACTTTAATTTTAACATTTCTGCTTATTTGACCAATACAATGAAATTTAAAACTACCGCAAATGAACTTATAAACACATAACTTATTTAAATTATGGTTATTATGTTCACCATTAATCTACAATGATTTGAGGTTGTTTTTAGAAAAAAAAGAAGTAGTTATAAAACAAAATAGAATGTAAGCAACAAGTTTCTGTAACGTGATGTGCAAGATTGGGCAGCTCTCCAACACACACCAATTTCGGGACTGTTGTTAGGTCGTGTTATATCCAAATCTAAGAAACTCATAAGTTTATTATTATTTTCAATTTCCAAAGTAAATTTTATTGTGAATGAAATTTAGATACTGGGGCATCCAGCATCATCACTGCCTTGAAAGACAACGAATATATATTTTCCCTATAAAAGATAAAAGTTTAGTAATACAGTTATTTTTGGAAATGTGTTTTTTTAATTACTTCATTTTAAATTTCAATTATTCTCAAACTTAATCCGTATAGTAAGAACTTAAATTTTATCAAGAGCAATACCAACTGGTGCAATAAAAATCCAATTTTAAATAACGGTCTTAAACATAGCCCCCTTTGATGATGTTAATTTTTTCCCTAGCGTTTTTTTTTTGATTATCTCAAAAATTATTTTTAATAAAAAACTCTGGTTGGGTATTCTCTTCACTGACGAAAGCACCATATTTTAAAAAACGATTCTATTACTAACCATTTCATCTTTCAGAGATACATTGACTATACCTTTGTTGGCTTGAAAGGAAGTCTGTATGGTTTAATTTGTTTCCCAATTATCTAAATTCTCTTCATAATAATGGTAACTTATTAAATAATTAAGTCATGCTCTTACAAATCTTTTGTCCACGTCCCACAAACTTGCTGTTTTGCGAGATTACTTTCTAATCGTTTGTTTAACGTACCACTCACCAAACAAATAGCCTACCTTAACAGTTATCTCTTTCGTAAACACAATCGTCAACCTCTATTTCCGACAGTAAAATTTTCCATTCACCCTATATTGGTCCAGTATCCATATTTTTCCGACACCTTTTAAAATAAATATTTCCTTTATTCCAAAAAACCCTCAAACAATTGTTGTTTAATACTAAAGTCGTAACCTAGATAGGTCAGGTATTTAAAAGTACAATTGCGGTAATTGTAAACCTTTTTATATAGGTTAAACAGGTAGATAATTCAACACTTGCTTAAACATTACTGTGACATTAAACCCAGCTACAAATCCTCATTTTTAGAACATATTTTAAATATAGGTCAACGTTTCAATGCTGATTATAATTTTGAAATGGTAGACATTTGTAATAAGGGCTTAAAAATCAAGATACTCGACAATAAGGAAATCATTTATAGTTTTGTTTTGTTTTCTTAGTAGATACTTGAACCCCCTATTTTACCGGCATACGAACAGCTATTATTTTGTAGAAACTTTATGTTTAATTTAGAATACCATTATACACGTTAAGAGGCTATCGGTCTTATTAGCTTCTTTAATTTAGTTTTAGGATACGTACATTTACATTAACTTTCTATTTTACCACGTAGTAAGATCTGTTGTCTAACATTCTTAAAATCTAAGTGTAGTAAGCCTAGATGTGTGATGAAATTACTTTGGAAACGTATAGTACTGTAATATTCCTTTATTACGCAAGTATTGGGATAGGTAGGAATTTATGTGTTTAATTTTACCAATCCCCATTTTGAGTCAGTTGATATTTAATACGGTGAAATCTTAGTGTTTCCGACGTTTGAAATTATTACTGTTTTGATGTCAAGCAAAATCTTTGTTGTGCCATGATTAGCATTAGCATCCCAATTAAGAAACAGCTTTAGTTAGAAAGGCGTGGTGATAAGGGAACTGGAGACTAAGGTAAATGGAGATGGGTGTAATTCTACTATAAACATAAATATTGCAAAGATAGCTTTAGAAACTGATCACAACTACGTTACGACAGAAGGTACAAGATTGCTTTTAATTCCTTATGTTTGGAGATATCCTATTTATGTTTACGTGCAAATTAGTAATACCTTGATATTTTTGTGAACAAGAATTTGTTGAATTGTGAAAAATTTATTTCCCCCTTTTATGTAATCAAACCATTTTGTTTCTATTTATGTTCAAACCAGTAACTATGCATCACTATTAAAGCTTGTAGATTCCACATTTGACTTTATATTAAATAAAATCTAATCGTAAGACTAATTATCATGTCCTTGAAAATATTTATAAAACAATTTCAATGAATGTATTTTCAAACATCGATATTTAAATAAAATAAATTTGCATAAATCGGATTATGAATTACCTTGGCTAGTTCTATATAAATAATAATTTTTGGGTGCGATAATAATGCATTGCCTTGCTATTATGGATTATTGTAGTACTGAAATAGTTATCTACCTAACTAGTTTGGAAAGCAACAAGTAGTTACAAAGTTTCTTGTAACGAATAAATTAATAAAATTAAAAACAAATAATTTAACATTGTTTGGTTTTTTATTCGAAATGGATTGGTAGCATAGTCGGCATTGTAATGTTGCATTGTTGTTATGGTTACATGTCAACAAAAGCAGTCAATAAGGCAGCGTTGAATTTGCTTTCTCAAAAAAGTCAAGGGAGGTATATGACCACCTATAAGAAGTTTTTTGATTGGTGTAAGAAGAAGAACGAGACAAAATTGTTTGTTGTGCTTTTTCCAGGAACAAAGTCAAAAATCAATGTGGTCTATTTATTCAATGATAAAATTGTGTTTAATGGCCTACGAAATTGTCGATATTTCAAAATTTTATAAATTAATTGCGTCCGGTATATCAGCAGCATTTCAATTATCCTACCAACCATACAACGTAATTACCCCAGTTTATTTTGGAAGCAATTCGGATATTCGTAAAGCACTATGATCAGGACATTAAGATCTGCATAAAGTTGAAAATTTGCTGCCTGACCAGTTATCACGAAGAAGAGAACTTTCTTAGTGGATCTTGGGGCAACTAATAAATTATGTTCTTTACTCTTGGAGAGTGATAAGGGCTTACGAAGCAACTATCACCGCTGGTATCTTTAATCAGTATAATGTTCACATTTGGGAGCTCAAAAACCTTCATGCTATAAGAGATAATACTTTTAAAAGTCAATTTTCGTGTACCGTAATTTTCTTGGGAAATAGACTGGTCACGGGCAAAACTTGCGCTCGCTCTCGGTCTTAAGTCTTCCAGACTTAACCTCTTTAGATTTTCTTGTATGGGGAACAATGATAAAGAAGGTTTATGCAGAGCCGGTCGACAACGAAGGTGCTCTCCGGGAAAGGATTGATCAAGCAGCCCGAGAGATCACACCAGTAGAGCGCCGCGCAACTTCGCAATGTGTTGTCCGTAAGTTCAAACTTTGTGCTGTTTTGTAGTGAAGTAATAAACCCTACGAATCGAGACGCATGTTTTCTCTTTTTTCTAATTTTGTACTAATCAACTTTTCTTACAAGAAATATATTATTACCTTAAACAAAACCATATATACAGGGTGTTCCAGAAATGGTGGGAAATTTCGGGATCTAGTTAGACCTGCTAAAAATAAGGTTACAAGTTTCTATGAAAACATTTTCTCCGATGCCTACCTACGATGTTCGCTCTTGAAGGTGAGCGTTAAAGTGGAATTTTTACTGCCCAATAAATTTTAATAATTTTTACTCGGTTTAGTTATTCCAAGCATTATTAAAAAATAACTTGGCGTCCGAGATATTTTTTTATTAGTGTTACATGGCAGTTATTATATTGGTGTTCAGTGGAAGTAATCAAGCAGAAATTGTGGTAATTAAGCAAATCAAAAGATTGAATCGTCCCTACTTTAATTTACCGACTGAGTCAATGGCATTATTTTTGGTGAATGGTTTGTATCTCGAGCTAGTTTAACGATTTGTCATGAGAACATTTTTACACTTATGTCTTTATTATATTATTAAAACACTTTTTATACGATTACCATTACCACTAATTTATAAACCTAACTATGACGCGCACTTTATTAATGCAGATAATCGGTATAAGCTAAAGTGATAAGATAAATTGACTTATAAAACCGAGGCGAACAGCAAAATACTTTCAGTGGATTTAAAAAAGTGCTTACTCCCTCTAAATACAGTGTATGATGCAGCAGAGAAAATAGCATATTGCGTCACCTGGTATGAACCGATAGCCGGACGTGGTGGAAATGAATTTGTTTCATGGATTCTGAAATACATTAATTTGATAAATGTGCATCGCAAAATAGAAATCATTAGATAATTCTTATACTGAAGCCTTCCATAAAATGCATGGAGCATAAGTACCTTTTAAAAGGACATACCCACATGGAGATGGATACAATTCATGCACGGATAGAAAGACAAAAGATATCCTCCCCCCATTTTTCTCTAATAATTCCACCCGAGCTTTTCAGACTTTGTGGAAATAAAACTAAAGTAGCGGAAGTGTAAATCATGGACTTCAATAATTTTACCCTTTTATCTGAAGAATCCGAATCTTACTTTCACAATAACAAAAAAAGCCATAAATAATCAAAACTTTTTGATATATAAAGTGGTTCATATGAAGTTTTTAACAGAGACACTGGAGTGTTTTAAAACAGATTTTAGTCAACAAAATGTTGAACAAGTTGATTTCAATAGAGCCACTGTAAGACTAACACGTAAAGAGAAACGTACTGGTAATTCTAAGGAAGTTGTTCTCAATGCTAACTTAATGCTGGTGAAACCAATAAGAGAGACTATTTCTACTAAAGTACAATGATTTTCAGAACTACTAACATGGGTGCCTAAAAAATTCCATGAATGCTTTAAAAATTGCCCACATGGTAACCTCAAGCCAGACAACTCAAAAATCCAATAATCTTCATTATGTATTTTCTCTTTAATTAGAAGTTATTTATTTTTAATTTCTTTGTTATTTGAACTTTAAGATTAAAGGTTTACGTTTCTAACATTTTGGTGTAGTCCTTCATTTACTGTAGAAAATAAACATTTTTAGGGTCTTTTTGCCATTTGCTACCCTTGTTTTAATTAATGTTAATTAATTGTCGTTCTGCTTTGCATTGTTCTACTATGGGTTTTTTAATAATAATTCACTATCAAGTCCCACGTATTTATAAATCCTTAGGAGCTAAACAGTATTAAGTCACAAAAAGGAGTTTTAAGTCATAAGATATTAAGTGCATTGCTAGAACCAAACAGTATTAAGTTGAAATTATATAAATAATTTAATGTAGAATGTTGATTATTAGCAGCTTTAGTTAGCTTCCAAAATCATAACTGGGAAAATAATAACACATACTCTCCTATTTACAATAGCAATCGGTTTGAAAAATACCGTTGTTCAAAATCTTGAAATTGCTCTCCTGTAAAATTAAGAAAATGTAACTTAATACTGTTTGGTGCTTTTGGATAATTTGCATGCGTCGGATGCATTTTTCTCGTAAACCGTTGGTCCTAGCGACTTCAATAAGGTATACCTTTCTGAAGCAGAAAAGATGGAAAACAAATTTTTCCAGTCGAAAAGACTACGTGTAAGGAAAAAAGTTAGACCGATTCAAACAAGATGGAAACTTGTAGGTGGCGCACCTCTATCAGTAATAAAAGAACTAAGGTCATTTGAATTCTGCATGATAAAAGTCTGTATCAATATTTCATCCGCTTATACATCATTGTAAAGATATTAAAGAAAAACAAGAAATAATTAAACTTCAGCACCCTATACCTTTTTAAACGAAGGCGTTGCGGACCTAGGTTCATAGAACTTTTCTTAGTTAGTGTCCTCTATCGCGTGGCTCGATGCAGTGTCACTTTCTTGTCATCCATATATATATATATATATATATATATATATATATATATATATATATATATATATATATATTATATATTTTCAGTGTAAATAAAATCGACCATCCCTGAACTTTGAACGGGCGTTAGATTTTGTTCAAATTTTGGTGTGTTATATTAGAACACCCTGTATATTTTTACATATTTGGATTCTAGGGCTTCAAATACATACAGTTCATTTGTCAAATGTCAACTCAAGCACCATTTTAATTTTATTTTTCTAAATATTTTTTTAATTTTAGATTATGACGTGATCTAAATTATAGATAACAGACGTACAATTACTCCCGCAATATTATTTTTCCTAATATTAATTTTTGTGAAGTTTGTTAACGATCAAATTTAAAAATTATGTTTTTTAACTAAAACTCACTGTTCCCAATAGAAGAAAACATGGGACACCCTGTATATTATATACCTCTTTCAAGTACTAGTAGTTCCTAAATAAAGCAGTAATTTTTAATATTTCAATTTGTATTGCACAACATGCTCCTGAAGCGTTTGAGTTGACATTTGGCAGATGAACTGTACGTATAACCGAAAGTTGGCCATATAGTTTTTTTATGTAAAATAAAAAGTTTGCACAAACCAGTTTTGCAATTGAGATTGTATCCGACTATTTTTGACCTGATTTTTATTGAAAAGTAACTTTAAAAGCATTTCACATTTGTAAGTAAAATACAAAGCAAAAACCAATTTCTGAAGGCCTTTCGCGCATTTCGAATACAACTCAATTAGCCCCTTTCTTGATTAAAATAAAATTTTCTATGCGTGGTCTACATATGGCGGTTTAACTCCAACTCACTTTGTATGTAAGTAGTACAATACTCAGTGACTTTCTTACCACTGCGTACAGAAAAATGGATGCTTGATGTACAGTCTGTGTATTACTCAACTTAATGGGACTATTTCCAGAGTTGTTGTCGCGCGACGTTTCGGAAGTAGATTGTGCTTCCTTTTATATATATATATATATATATATATATATATATATATCATCAATATACATATATTAAGGTAAAAAGAATTTTTTTGAACTCATGTAATAAATGAAACAAATGTGGTATCTACGTTTCGGTAGTCTTTCTGTACCCCCTTATTCAAGATCATTTATTTTATTGTTTGACACTAGATGTCACACTACTTGATTTATATTACAATTGGTCTCACCGCCATAAGTGTTGGTAAGAGTCTATATGCTATACAAAGTGTGTACCAGCGCTATCAGGAGGATGGTCTTATAACCAGAAGACCCGGTTCTGGACGAAAAAGAGTGAAAGAGATGATCGGTTTTTGTTGATGTTAAGCTTGCGGAATAGAACATCTGCGGTTTTGCTGCGAAATCAGCTTCAAGAGGTTAGAGATGTTAATGTTAACGAATGGACAGTTAGTGCTAATGGATTGTCTTGTAGAACGATGGCTACATGGCCAACATTAAACCGCCAGCATCGAATAGCAAGATTGGATTTCGATCTAAATTACTTGGAATAGAACGATGATGACTTGAGGAAGGTACTCTTTACATATGAGTCGCATTTTTGCCTCAATGGACCAGACGGACGTAGTCGAATATGGAGAAGACCCAGAGGAAGATACTCCTCCGTTTTATTGACGTTGGGCGTAAAATTGGGGGTGGGTCTGTTATGGTTTGGACAGGTATCACTTCATAAGCACGTACAGAGTTGTTTTTCGTAAAGAATGGCTCTTTAACAGATACATAACGGAGGTCCTGGAAAATCATGTTATGCCATTCATGGTTAGTATGGGCGAGTAAGGCATTTTGATACATGATAATGCAAGAGCTCACGCTGCCAGGAATTCCGCGGTTTGATTGGCCAGCATGCGGTCCAGATATGAATCCCATCGAACATGTCTGGGATGAGCCAGGGTGACGTGTCCGAAGACATACAGAACTGCCCAGGAGCTGAGAGATTTGCTATTGCAGGAGTGGAATAATACGGATCAGAATGTAATACTTAATTTAATTCAGAGTATGCCTCGTCGAATGCAAGCAGTCGTTACTGCAAGAGGGGGTAATACACGTTATTAATTATCATCAATTTTTCAATAATGTTAAGTTTTATTCATTCATTTCGTTCCCAATAACAACAGTGGACCTTCGTTTAAAATGTACTCCTTTTCTAGAATAAATCATAAAAAAAAAAATAAATTGTGTTGTCTGATTACATATTTAAAAGCTACGAAAATGCAACAGATAAATTTACAATATGCTGACATAAGCTGATGCATTTCATTTTTAAAATTATTTGTAATTTCTTGAGTTATTTACAGTGACCTACATTTTTTGCTTTGCAAATTACTTAGTGGCTCAGCGTTAAAGGTGTCAGACTAGTTAGTGAAAGGTACCCAGCTCGAATCGGATAGTAATCAAGTGCTTATGAAGAAATCACAGTAAAGCAATTCGACTGAAGTGCGAAAACAGTCCTCCCAGGACTAAGTCTGATGACGGAAGCTAGCCCGCTTCGGAAACGTTGCGCTACAAAAATAAAAACTGTGGAAATAGGCCGATCAACTCAACTAATATGTGCAGTTACAAAAAATATTTAATATATCTGTGTATAGCCCTGCCTTATAGATAAATATTCAAGAAGTAAAACGCGCGTTGATTTATTTCTAAAACATATATGTACAACTATCGAACTTTCACAAACCACCCTGTTCCTGCATTAGCCACGTTGTTACCTTACTTTATTTGCTGGCAATTTGATACCATCATTCATAAGTCTAAAATGACGTTAAAATATAGTGCTGGAAAACGGTAATTAGGATATAAAAATTTCATATTTTAATTACGGCTTTGTAACGCAGCCGGTGTTAATCAACATACCGATTTGTGATTTTTTACAACTGAAATGTTGAACCTTTTATAATTTCTCATTGTGTTCATTCGCAGGTAAGTCTCGGACATTAATCACTAATCAAAAAAAAATACTTTGGGTTACAAAGGCTATAATACAAGGTAACGTTTTATAGTGTATTATGTCACTAGTAACACACAATTAACATAATATATTGTGATTAAATAACGTAAATTGTAATTAAATCAAATTGTTTCGTATACGGCGGAATAATCATTACCGCGCTGCTACCAGGAAAATATATGTCATGTAAATATTTTATTACTGACAACAAATGGAAATGTCCTAATTATGTTATTGGTACTTTGTATTTCATCTGAGCTGTTTAACGGTCACCAGAAAACAATCAATTTTTGTTCTAAATAATGTATCATTAGCAGACCTTTTTTCGATTTTATACGCTAATAGTATGTCGTATGTCGTAATATGCGCACAGATACCATCACCAAACCACAACATACAACATAAAAAACACACCAATTGCATTAACTGATTTTATAGGCAAGATTATGCTCGTCAATAGAAGTTATGGAGAATTTTCCACGAAAATACAACTAGATCCATACATGGATGAAAGGTATAAAAAATGAGCAAACACGTGAAATTTTGTTTTCAGAAGGAAATATTTGCAACCAAATGACAAGTTGTCTCAGTTAGTCCTCTACGTTTCAGAGTCCGCTAACCATTAGGACTAATTTTTGAGAATGTATTAAATAAAAACCGATTGTTCTTTATGTTGGAGATATTTTTCTACAGCAAACAGAAGCAAACGTTAAAATTTTTTACTTCAGCAACTGTATTATACACGAATAATAATTTTGTCATCCTAAGAAGTATATATTTCGGAAGAAAGGAAATGAGGGGTCATGACAACCACCTCCCTAGTCATTATTGTGACTTATCAGGAGCATGGGCTATTAACATTTATTTGTTAATAATTTTATTTTGCATATTTTTTATGTTTGATAAAGTACCCCGCAGTTTTTGATAGGAAAATGGATTTCAGTCGATTGCGTTGAGTCTTTCGGAAAATGTTCCTCTGGTCGCCCTGATCAATACTCGTAATGGTTGCAAGTCTCAATGATTTCGATTTTTGGACATACAGGCGATCGAAGTTGTCCAAATCTGAGAATGCAACTTATGATGCTTAGCGCACATTAACACTCGTTATATATTTAAATAGTTACCATCGGGTTGCAGTCATAAGTCAAGAATGGGTTAAAACGGTGTTTCAGCAGGCAAACGCTGAGCCAAGTATTCGTTCTCGCCCTCAAACATGACTGCACCCATATATTTAATAAGAGCATTATTACCCTCTGTACTGGAATTACCCGACATGCACCGTGTGGAGGTTGCAGATAGGTATTTGCACATCACGTGGCCCTTATAAGGCCCTCGAGAAATCCAAAGTATGGAAAATTATCCAAGTTGCCTGAGATTAAATGTACTGACCCAGACATAGTCTCAATCCTGATTTATTTGTAATAGTGAAAATGATCTAGTACGACTATCAATAGAATCTCCAGTTGACATTTTTGTGCAAAGAACATATACGTACAAAATGGAACGAAAAGCTGCGCTCATCATTTGAACGAAAATGGCTGCGTATTGGATATATTGTTTTAAGATTTCTCAATAGACCATACAAGATAAGAGGAAACGATTTACTCAATTTTGTAAATTCTCTACGCAAACAAATATTATATCAGAGTGAACGTAAGTTCGAGAATGAAAATGGTTTCTCAAATGACCAATTCACTGCTGTTTCACCGATATCAAAAGATCAATTCAATGATTTATATTCATTCTGTAATTCAGTATAGGTGAACGAGACCCTGCGGTATATTTCAAAAAAAGATCTGTTAGCGTTCCTTTGCAAAAATGTGTCAAGGATTGAGTGACGAAATAGTAAGTACAATCTTTAATTATCATTCAAGACAAACAACTATCCTTACAATATCTTTAGTGAGACAGTCTCTAATGCAACAATTCGCACCTCAGAATATCGGTTTTAATGCTATTTCTAGAGATGAGTACATTACAAACCATTCTCTAACGAATCATATAATTCTCACTCAGAAACCCCTCGAGCAATTGTTTGCAACGACTGTACTTATTTGGACATTGAAAAAAGTACTTGTTTTCGCGTACTTCGGTAGTTATATTGTCAGTTCAAAGGTAAGCATTTAATTATACCATCAAATGTTCGTAGCCCCTGACGGTTATATTTTCAATATTCTGGGCTCCTATTTTTCTAATACTGAAAACAATGATGCAAGCATTTTAATCAATGAGTTCCAACGAAACGTCGAAGGCATGTGAGATTGGTTTCGTAATGAAGACGTCTTCCTTATAGACAGGGCATATAGGGATGCTATTCCAACTCTCCAAAGACTTGGTATTAGCATTCAAATGCCTCCTCTCCTCCAACGTGGACAAGCACAGCTTACCACAAAAGAGGCTAACGCTTCGAAAATAGTGACGAAAACGAGGTGGGTAGTGGAAACTCGTAATGGTCATTTGAAATCTATCTTCAAGTTCTTCAAGAACTGTATTATTTATTCGCATGTTCCAATATACGCGAATCCTTTCTTATTTGTGGGGCATTGTAAATAATACTATCTACTTTTAGAAATGCCTGGTGCCACAGTAGAGTTGGCTAGATAGATGCTGGAAGAATCTCGAGAGCTAAATGTTTTACAGGCACTAGTAGAACAGGAAGGCTTGCGATTGAGGCGGCGTGAATGGGCAACCCTTGGGGAGAATAACGTACCTCGTTTCCCACGCCTGAATATAGGAGATTTACATGATTTTACTTATACCACTTTTCAAATAAGATTAGCGCCATCTTATATTCAAGATAACAGTGCGGAAGATAGAGAAGCAGAATTCGACATCGACCAATTACATTAACCAGGATTATAGAGGATAAGGTTCCATCCTCGATATCGGAACGCAACACATCATCAATTATTATATAGAATCAGACGATACTGGAAACACAGGAAACGACGAAGATCCAATCCAAGGTTATTACTGTGCTTGCCAATCCGGGGCGAGAACATTATGTACTTGTGACCATATGGTTTCTGTCATTTGGTTCTTGAGTTATGCAAGACTTCAAGATGTTCATTATCCATCTACAAGGTTATTGAACGCAGTAATAAATACTCATGTTGCCGTAGAAATAGTAAACCTTTAGGTATTTTTAATTTTTCTAATACACATACATATACACGAACACACACACACACACACACACACACACAAACATAAATCGGCCCTTATCAGGGCCACATGGCGTGCAAATACCTATAGCCTGTCCGGTAGAACTGAACGGGTATCGGATTAACAAGGAGGATTGTCAAATATGGTTCTATTGTGCTTGAAACCGCCTTAATGCTTTGCTGTCTACTTATTGTACGTGACAAAGAAAGATGGATATATTATGAATAATGCCTCTATTTCTGCCGAACAAAAGCGTTTGCAACTTTCACACATAATGACAAGGCAATAAGAATCAGATGCAGGTAGAATAGAAATTCAATAGGTATAATAAAATGCCAGTGGTTCTCAACACTGCTTTAACATTACATTTAAAATTTATGGAAGAATGCAAGTTTTATAATAAACATTTATAAAAGCCATTCATAATAATGAATATTCGATTAAGTATAGGTATTTCAATTTACATTTAGAAAGTTCATTGTATACCTAAGTATGGTAATGACGTTTTAGTGTACTCAATTACAAAAGAATCCAAATAAATATGCAATACTGTAACAATAAGTAATTAATAATAGATTATTATACCATTTAGTAGGTACATATAGGTATAAATAAAACAACTGCAATATCTATATTATCATTATTCTTTGAGTAAGCCGAATGACAATTATAATTTTACATTTAATTATAAAAGTATATCTTTGTAATTTAATTAATATTTACTAACTATAATAAAAATGTATTTGTTATTGTTGTTATAAGTATAAGTGAAAGGTGTCAATTGAAATTACTTATAGGTAATTAGTAATCGATTATTATTTTATTATACAAAGTTGCATTTCTTCACAAATTATATAATGTTAAAGCAGTGTTGAGAACCACTGGCATTTTATTATACCTATTGAATTTCTATTCTACCTGCATCTGATTCTTATTGCCTTGTCATTATGTGTGAAAGTTGCAAACGCTTTTGTTCGGCAGAAATAGAGGCATTATTCATAATATATCCATCTTTCTTTGTCACGTACAATAAGTACGAGACAGCAAAGCATTAAGGCGGTTTCAAGCACAATAGAACCATATATTGACAATCCTCCTTGTTAATCCGATACCCGTTCAGTTCTACCGGACAGGCTTTATCTGCAACTTCCACGCGGTGCATGTCGGGTAATGGCAATGCACGTAATTCTATTCTTGGAAACATGTATTTTGTATAGGCGTCGGTAGTTTTTGAACATAACTGTGATCTATTTGTATACGGTAAGACACTCTCATTATGGAAATGAATTATTAGATTGAATTTATTGCTAATTTGCACTCGGACAAGAACCAATCGTATAACTGTGATTAAATAATTATAACAACCTTATAAACTATTTAAATTTTTATTTCAGATAATAGACGACGGTTATGTGTAGCTATATGATTTTGAAAACATCGGTTGTCGTCCGATCACTTTGAACATCGTAGTACAAATACATACATCCTTGTTATGCTAGCGCTAGTAAAAAGTACTCCATCCCTATTTAGATTATGAACTACCACAGATGGAAGAAAATAAAATCAATCTCTATCATGACTCGGAAGTAAACTTTTTTTGTTTAAGATACTTATGGAAAATTTTAATAGTACTTGGGTTGGTAGAGATGAAAGGAAATAAAGATACAAGGTTCCATTAATTCCTAACTCGAAGGTCGATGACCGATAAAAACCTCTGAGAACTAGGTGGCTTGGTGCATGCAAGCTCACGTAAACACGCACGGACTTGCCTACGCACTCACGTTTGCACTAACCTATAAACTCACACACGCAATCACGTAAACATCCAATCATGCCATCGGGCATAAACGTAAACACTCAAACACCAAAACAAGTAAACATACAAAACAAAAATACGAACAGCGAAAACACACCTACACGCAAGCAAGCTAAAATTAATACTTAATAGCAAGCAGCAAAACAAACTCGCAAATAAGTAAACACTCAAACCAGCAGATACACGCAAAAAATGAAAACACGGGAACGCGTAAACGTTGAAACGAGCAAACAAGCAATCGTGCAGTCATGCACCCGTACATGCATGCACGTACGTTTGTACACATCTAATCATGTATCACGCAAACAAACAAGCATAAAGGCAAACAGAAAAACATGCAAATAAATGAAAATGAAAATGAAAAACACATTCGCTAATGCACCTTCACACAATCAACCAAGTGCGCTTTCACGTATTTCACCATGCTCGGATGCATCACGCAGACATACATACAAAAAGATAAACAGGAAGGTACACAAAAACACAAACACGTAAATACGAAAACAAGGAAACACGTAAACTCTAGACTAGCGAACATGGAATGACCCACGCACGCCTCCGTGTTCATACGACGCATTTCCACATTTACATTATGCAAGCACGTTCGCAGTCACATACGCATGCAATTACGCAAGTATGCAAGCATAAAAACATGCAAATTTGCAAATATGCAAACTTGAAAACATGCAAACATGCAAACATGCAAACATGCAAACATGCAAACATGCAAACGGGCAAACATGCAAACATGCAAACATGCAAACATGCAAACATGAAAACATGCAAACATGCAAACATGCAAATATGCAAACATGCAAACATGCAAACATGCAAACATGCAAACATGCAAACATGCAAACATGCAAACAACCAAACATGCAAACATGCAAACATGAAAACATGCAAACATGCAATATAATGGAAGTAGATAATAAATTTAAATGTCATTATGGTTTACTTTAAGGAATTTAAAACTGATTCAAGTCAGTTATTTTTAACTCCAAATAAATTGTTGCACAAAAATAAGAAATCAATTAATCTACGATATAATTAGACTGATTAATTCAAAACACTACTAGCAAAAGAGGAATATTTATGAAATCGTATTATCAAGGTAATGTAACTGAAATTAAAAAGCATCCTTATTGATAAAATAAAAACACGTTATTCGGCATATAATTTCCCATTCATTGTGATTTAAATATAAAAATTCATTTTGTTTTTCCAACGACAAAAATGGAAACTAAATTTAAAAAATCGATTTCTTTATTATTAGCATTACAACAGAGTTAACTATTTAACTAAAAGTAAACATGAAACACATGTAACAAAATAATACTATCTAATCATAGTTTAACACTTATTTAAAATCCCTCACTTTGAATACAATGCATTCTTTGACGCATGCTGTTCGTTAAAATTTGGCAAAGGTTTCCTAAACGCCTATTTATACCCTATTTTTACAAAGCAATTTTAAATCCTATTGTTACTTGTAGTAATTACATGTAATTACTTGAATGGTATTGGAAATTAATTGATTTCTGGTTTAACCTTTGTGCAATAATCGTAATTATTATAAAAATGAAATATGCCGAATATACCAGAATTCTTATACTTTCTACATGTATTTATTTCGATTACATCCTAGATAATTTGATAAGATAAATATCTGAATTGAATTGAAGAACGTTATAATTGCGAAAATAAGGACTGGTTGTTTGGCATAAAATTTCCCATAGGTAGGGTAGCATCATTTAATTTACACACATCCCAAATGATTTTCTAAGAAACCGGAAACGCTGAAAATGTCAAATGAAATATAATGGCCACTTATGGGAAATTGAATCCTAAAACTTTTATAAAAAAACTAACCTTTTTGTATTGTAATTTAACGAAACCTTTTCAATTTGTTGGCTCTGTACCGCGCCCTGAGGGGTTTTGGACCTGCTTTGTGCAACAAAACAATAGAAAATCTGTCTGACCAGTTTTTCATTTAAAGGGATGTACAAAATATATGTGTATTTTTAAAACTATTTCGTGGATGGGTTTTTTCATTGACGCGGGGTGTACTATTTACATATTATAAGGATGTACAAGGATAGTGCTGAGGTATTCAAAATAAGTCCATAGAAACAACCCCTTCTATTCAAATGGTAAAAGAAGGGTTAATAATCCTTTTATTTAGTTTTAACAAGCTTTCACAGAGGTTAAAGGTTTGATGAGACCTTGTATATATGGTAGTCGACCTAAATCAAACAGGATTGATTTCTGCGCAATATAAACAGATGCGCTAGTTTAGGGTGGAGATATTATAACAAGCACATTGCCCCTGAAGACAACAAACGGTTAATGTATTATTCTTGTTGATACAAACAAATATCAATTTTACAGCACATTGTAATTATTACATTATTGAATGATATTTTTCAAATTTCTCGACAAAATCGGTGATAATCCAAAGTCCTCCTTGTGTCGCATTAACATGACGTTCGGAATGAGCCAGTTGAAGAGCATATTTAAATGTATTTTCTTCTATTAGCAAAAATATTTTATTACAATGGTGTAACCCTGCCTAACTTACCCTTGCGCTCCATTTACACTGAACTATGTTGCGAGACATTGGAAATGTAACACCCAGTAAATATAAATATTATAGTTCATTGGTAATAAACTATACATGTGTGTTTGATTCAATGAATAAAGGTTCGTAATTATTTTAAAAGCAATCTAGTGTAGTTGTTGCGATTGCCCGATATGTCGAGCGTGATGAGGCGCGTCGTGAAAAATCGGAACTTCGCAAAGGTACGAAATAAATTCAAGCTAAAAATATCGGCAGGATACATAATGTCAGCGTTTCGTTCAATTCAATACAAAAAATAATTTCTTAAGTGACTCCGATAAAGTTTCTTTACAATACACGAACATTGTGAATTATTGTTGAAATTGTTTGTTTAACTATACTCTGTAAAATCATTTTCAGTTTCGGATTAGCGCGTTATTCAACGCCGATATAAATATACTATTGCCGTTTCCTTCCCACATGTATGATTCCAACAAGTAAAGCAAGAGCGTGCATTAGTTACCTGAATTCAGAATTACACTATACGTTGGAAAGTATTCGTCGTAACAACGGTCAGGTTAAAAAGAAATAGAAAATAATATTAAAATTATTAATTAATAATTTAATATTAATAACTCTTTGTTTACTAAATGTCATCTTTTTGATATACATTTTAATCGTTTTAAAACAAGCGTTAAAATGAAACCTCTTTTTACAACTAGTAGTAAAACGAGATTTTAATTATAAATAAATGTTAACAATTTTTAAGCGACGCATTGTAAATAAATGTTAGCGATTGATCATTTTTATTCAGAAATTTAAATTATTTGTTATGAAAATGAAAGGTACAATTTTGAGTTGGAAAACACCTACTCATAATATTCGGAAATATGTTGATTGATTTTGATACCGGTATCTATTAATTCCAGTGATCATTTCCGTATGTCACCATCTCTATAGTAAAAATAAAATGTCTATATTTTAATCGAAATGAATCTAAAATATATCGAATCTGATAGATTTCCACACTGACTAAAAGAGATTGGCAAGGTCTTATGGAAAATTCAAGATGCGAATCATCAAAAAGTTGGATCACATATAAGTAGTTCATGAAAATCTTTTTCCAACAGCTGGATTTTTACAAAAAAAAAAAAATGGATAGCAACGTATTGGGTCTACAATTATCCAACTCGGACTGGTCACCAGGTATTTAATGATTCAAAAAACATACTTTATAGGAATCTTTGGTTGAATATGATCGGATACGCTATTATGATCAGGTGCTTTATTTGAAATCAGATATCTTGTTATTAATGTAACCTCTTCTGCTAAGGAACGAAGAAAAGGCAAGCAAGCATCAGAGTCAATAATATGAAAACTATTATTATATGCCATTTTGCTGAAAAGTTAACTTATAACAGTGATAGTTTGTCAGTGATCTTGTTTCAAAACAGCTATGTAGCATTTATTATAGCAGTGTAGTCTTCTATTTATAGTTTGGATCCTCCTGTGTAAGGATGAACAGTAGCTCATATTGTTTAGCATGTTTAAGATGGAAAATATTAAATTTACATTAAAATGTGCTTGTTTGCTTTTCATTCCGCTACTGATTTCCCAAAGTTTGGGAAATCACGGAGTCTATAATGAGAACCGGTAGCGGTGTGGAGTGCATCTTCTTCATTTTTATTACACCCCGCCTTTTTGTTACCAATGATATATAAAATACTTCTGATTACGCTGTGTAGTAAGTGAACTAAATGATTATCACGCATGCAACTCCTAAAAACTAAAAAGTCTGATTCACTTCACAAAATAATATTTGGATACAAAAACAGTTGTAGAAGCAAATTGAATGCTCTAAAGCTTTCAGAATCTACTTTTTCCCACAGAGTACAATGATTTGAGACTAGAGAGCGCCACCACTCGCGTACGTATAGAAGAAGTTGTTATGGACCTTTAAAATTGACGCCACAGCTTAGTATATTGATTATGAAGACAATGTTTGTAAATCACCAATGTGATTGAAATTGAGGAAAACTTGTTAATAGAGTGACTATTAAGTTTGACACAGAAGCAGAAATAATTTCTATTGAAGGCTTACAAACTGCTGTATACCATATTGTGTGAGGAATTGCCATGAATTAAATTTAAATTTATGCAAATGTAGTACGTCTAGAGATAATGATGTTTTGCATAGTTATACATTAATTTCTAAAAATTACGAAAACTTTGTTCTGGAAAGTTGAGTTTAATAACATTACCTCAACCACTTTTATTTTTTCTTACGAGGGGAGTTTTTATGTTATCTACCTAGCTATATAAACAAGGAGTTCGAGGAGAAAAAAATTTTATTTCAACGCAAGAGCCATTAACAGTAACCACTTATTTCAAGGTTTTTCTAATAAAACTATGCCTTCGGACAAAATTTTTATTTCAACGCAAGAGCCATTAACAGTAACCACTTATTTCAAGGTTTTTCTAATAAAACTATGCCTTCGGACAAAATTCTTTTCGTAATTCTCCGTTTTCCAAGTTTTTTGAGTTTTGAAAAGAGATAATAGTCACAGGAGGCGAGGTCGCGATATTAAGGTGGATGTGGTAATTCCTTAAAGCCGCATTTATTGACTACTTCTTGAAAAATTCGTTTATGCACCCTGTAGGTGTTGTGGGATCTTTTTTAGTGCATAACCGCTTTCAAATTCTTAATGCAGCAATATTTGACTTGAAAATAGGTTTTACCGATACACTGCCACCATTCTCTTATAGATATTCCTTCTTTCGATAAAAATTTCATGATGTCTCTTGTGTTCAATTTAAAAATCACTAATTTTCGCCTTATTAAACTGATATAAATATTATGTGACTGGAACCAAACTTGGAGAGGACACAATCAATTGCCACAGAAACTTGACATAAGAATATTTTTGCAACTGCATATTGTGTTTATTGCTAGGTAGATAACATAAGAAACTCCCCTGGTAGGTAGAGAAATGTATTTTTCTTATGTATCGTATCAAATATTTTGATGAAAGCTTTCTCTAACGTTGGCCCACTTTAAACGGAAGGAGATTAACGTGTTTCATTTTGTCCCCAAAGGGGTGGGCGGACTACTTGAGCCTTCCAATTTGCTTCAAGCATACATATATACATTACGTATGTATACATGGTGCGAATAAGGGTGGCTACGGTTAGGGTAGCCCAAGAGTCGCTTAAATTGTATTTATGCCGCTATATGTGCATGTGACGGTAACAGGGAACGAACCCATTATCTCCCAAATGCTAAACGGGCACAACTTGCTCGGTGCTCACTTTTTTGATACAGCCTCTATATCCGTTCACAATGATACCTTCGGTGCAGCCGGCCAGTATAAAATGCACAATACATGATACATTTCAAAGAACATTTGACAGAACACTTTACTCCATTAACGAAGCAAAGAAAAGAACACATGTGTACTCCTAGCCTTCATACGTGGCGGGGAACCATTTCAACATTATGACCCTTCCATCAGGGGCGCAATTAGAATCAGATTGCAAGAAACGGAGCTAAGGTTTGGTTCTCAAACATTTTTCTAAATAGCTGTATATAATACTTACATACGCAGTGTTTGTGTATGAGGATACCCATTTCGGTTATCCACCAGAAAAGAAACGGACAGAAGTGAAAACTGCTGTCTCTTTAGTACTATGCTGTGGGTGTTACCACTATGAGCTACGTTTTACCTGCGATGTTTTAGAAGACATACACAAAATTTACACCGCGTAATGTCAAAAAATTTCCACGGCTACATTTCCTCCAACAACTATTTTTACGGCAAATACATGAACTGTTGCAAAATCGGCTGCAAATGATTTTCATTCGTTTGAACAATTGAAATACCTTTTATTAAAACGTATCTACAAAATTGAGATTAAAATTTATGGGGTCTAACCGGACCAAATTAGACTTTTAGTTTCAAATTTTGCATTAATTTAATGCTAGTTGTATTACTAATTGTTTTACAGCGTTAATACTAGGAAAATTTCTTAAACGTATTTGCTTAAATAGAACAATATCTACCCGACTGTGTACTGTAGTCTTGCGGTAGTCCCAAAAGTCTTTAATTAAAATTTGTTTTAGACTCACTGTCCTTCATAGAAATGTTTATTATAATTAGGATTATAAGTTAATAAAGGTTTTCCATGAAATGGAGAAGCACAAAGGTCACAGTGACGTGAATCTACTTGGAACATGCTTGTTTTTGTTTCCTTTTCTGTTAATTTTTATTAGTTATCTGTTTAAAACTGTCACAATAATGAACAATATCTCAGTTACCTTCTTTGCATAAATCGCACAGAAAAATAAATAAAATTTAAGTTATACTAACATGTTATGAATCCATACGTTATTAAGAAGTGATACACTTTAGTAGCAACCATCATAGATATAATCCCAATAGACGTTAAAAAGGCACTAACAAAGCATATTTTACGATAATTAAATCTTTTAATTAGTGGTCCATATGATAGTCCACCCAACATACCAATAGCCAAACCGCTTGTTACAACAAAACTTTCATCAGTTGGAGATAATCCAATCTCTCTAAATTTTCCATGAAAAATAAGACCAAAATTTTGGAAAACAGGTACTATTAAACACTAAAATTATCAGAATTGTGTTCAAATATATACAAAACTATTTAAATACTTACATTAAATAATGCGTACGCTAACACAATCACCCATCCCCAACCACCATCAGGGGGCACTAAATTCTTCTTTTTCATGTTTCACTATAGTTTTTTTTGTTTTATTGTTGCCAATATAACACTATGTACAGCTTCTCACTTTAAATGGTACCACATTTTCTAGGTTTCGTAAACTTAATACTACTTCAATTGTGTAATTATGTGAGAAACATACAATTTTAAGATAGGGGGATATTTCCGTTGGTTTAACTGTGAAGATTATAAATACGGAGAGTTGTAATACTAGTGGAAGCTGTCTTGAACTAGGAACTGGTATAAGTTTATATCTAAAGTAATTAAGAATAAAATCAATCAATTCTTCTAATTCCAAGTGCGTTAGTTGTGTACGGATTTTAATTACATTATAAACGTCAGGAATATGTAAATGAAAATAACTAAAGATAATTTTTCATAATTTTAAGTATGTAATTGCAACTGATCTTTGCCTTTAAAAACAAATCACCCAGTAGAAGGTTAACCGGTACTGGTATTTCCATATAATTGTCTTTTTTTTGTAAAAATTTACATTGAATGATACTATAAAAAATAATATTCGTGAAAAATGATAATGATAGTATCAAAAATTAAATGTTGCCAAAACCAAATAAATGGAATTCCCACAAGCGTTTGACGGAAGTTATATGTAATGAAAGATTTGTAAGATAGTAATGTATTTTAAAAGGAAGTGTTAAACGTCTTCGTTTCTCATAATATTATTCATAAGGTACAGATTTCTATTTTTGTCAACATATTTAGTAAAAATCACCATTCACAGAAATATTCAGACAAGATTTGCAAAAAATAATATGTAATTTCGTTTAATGTGACTAGAAATATTTTTGTTTACCCTGGGGATATTTAAAATTATTTAGCAGAAACGCTGTTTAATGGGTTGGAACTATTCCTAATTTTTTGCTATACATTCATTAGTATTATAATTATAGTTGTTATACATACAGGATAAAAGTAAATGAGCTACTAACGAGTTGCCATCCTATATTTTGTGTCTTGATAAACAATACTAGCATTAGTATTTAATTTATGTATAGTTGGGATCATCTAACATTCCAGTAAAAGTTAAATGACTTAAGAGAACGCAAATCTGTTTCGGAATCGTTTTAATGGTTTTTTCACTTTCTAGGATCCATAATAAATGTAAAAGTAGGGCAATGTAAATATTAGTGCATTAAAAGCTATATATTATGTTGCGTTGTATTGTATAAACTTTGAATTATTTTAAATTACATTTTGAATGTTTGGAGCTTGAATATTTAATGTTTTTCCTTAAGAAAGTTGTTAAAGTTATCGTTAAGTAGATCGGTATACTATATACAGGATTTTCATTCAGTGCATGATTCTTCCATATCCGGTAATGTATTACATATAATACACAATTTTAAATTTAAAGTTGTTTGGTTTATGGAACTGCATCTTCCAAAATTATTTCTGCTTGCATAGGGAGTTATAAAAAAGCGCACCGATATAAAAATAATTTTTTCTTAGTTGTTATCGTTTCAGTTTCTTAAATATTCAACCTTAAAAAGTTTTCCATAAGCATTTCAGCATCATTGAATGCCCCAAAAATTTTTCTTGGTCCTTTAATTTTTCCAATTTGAGACTATTTTCTCTACGTTACAATGGTGCCATTTGTACTTATTCTTATTCAAATCTGAGATTTGGTTGTGGCAATACGATTTCATCAAAGCAATGTTGCCTCATTATTTTTTTTAAATAACGTCCTTTGTTCATTGGTAACCAATATCATAGTTTTAAATTTTCTCCTTACAGATGAAGCCTCTATAGGAACTGACAAAGCAAATTTTTTTATCAGTTAATGCAGTTTTTGATATTATTTTTGAATTCTACTGCTCAGTTATAATTTTTTAAATGTTTAAGTGTCTCCAGGGAAAATATCAGGCTAATTAATTCTTTGATGCTGCTCATTCTTTATTTAACATTAAACTAAATACTTCACATAAGCACGTATAGGATCAGGTACAGAATGTTATGTAATTGACTTTTCTTAATACCGCTATATCGACCTATTACCTCATCTTACAACGTTTCGCATGCGTGCATGCGTGTCTGTGTGAGAGTGTGCGCGCGCGCATCTGAATGTATGTGCGCAAGTGTAAGCGAGTGTACGTGCATGCGTACCAGTTTTTGAATGAGTGTGTGTGTGAGTGGGTGAAAGTGTGAGTGTGTGAGTGTGTGAGTGTGTGAGTGTGTGAGTGTGTGAGTGTGTGAGTGTGTGTGAGTGTGAGGTGTGAGTGTGTGGAGTGTGTGGAGTGTGTGAGTGTGTGAGGTGTGTGAGTGTGTGAGTGTGTGAGTGTGTGAGTGTGTGAGTGTGAGTGTGTGAGGTGATGTGTGTGAGTGTGTGAGTGTGAGTGTGGTGTGTGTGTGTGGAGTGTGTAGTGTGTGAGTGTGTGAGTGTGTGAGTGAGTGGGAGTGTGGAGTGTGTGAGTGTTTGAGTGTGTGAGTGTGTGGGTGTGAGTGTGGTGTGAGGTGTGAGTGTGTGAGGTGTGAGGTGTGTGAGGTGTGTGTGAGTGTGTGAGTGTGTGAGTGTGGGTGAGTGTGTGAGTGTGTGAGGTGTGTGAGGTGTGAGGTGTGTGAGTGTGTGAGGTGTGAGTGTGTGAGTGTGGTGTGTGTGGTGTGTGAGTGTGTGTGAGTGTGAGGTGTGGAGTGTGAGTGTGAGTGTGTGAGTGTGAGTGTGTGAGTGTGGAGTGTGGAGTGTGTGAGTGTGGTGGGAGTGTGTGAGTGTGTGAGTGTGAGTGTGTGATGTGAGTGTGAGTGTGTGAGTGTGTGGAGTGTGAGGTGGGTGTGTGGAGTGTGTGAGTGTGTGGGAGTGTGTGAGGTGTGGGGAGGTGGGAGGTGTGGGTGGAGGTGTGGTGAGTGTGGTGTGTGTGTGGGGGTGAGTGTGGGAGGTGTGTGAGGTGTGGAGTGTGGTGGGTGGGAGGTGTGGAGTGTGTGAGTGTGGTGTGTGAGTGTGAGTGTGTGAGTGTGAGGTGTGAGTGTGGTGTGGTGTGGTGGAGTGTGAGGTGTGTGAGTGTGTGGAGTGTGTGAGGTGTGGAGTGTGAGTGTGAGTGTGTGAGGTGTGAGTGTGGGGTGTGTGTGTGTGAGTGTGAGTGTGTGAGTGTGTGAGTGTGTGAGTGTGTGAGGTGTGAGTGTGTGTGGTGTGTGAGTGTGTGAGTGTGTGTGAGTGTGTGAGTGTGTGAGGTGTGAGTGTGTGAGTGTGGAGTGTGTGTGTGTGTGTGAGTGTGTGGTGTGTGAGTGTGGGTGTGTGAGTGTGTGTGTGTGAGTGTGGTGTGTGAGTGTGAGTGTGAGTGTGTGAGGTGGATGTGTGAGTGTGTGAGTGTGTGAGTGTGGGTGTGTGAGTGTGAGTGTGTGAGTGTGTGAGTGTGTGAGTGTGTGGAGTGTGTGTGTGTGAGTGTGTGTGTGGTGTGTGAGTGTGTGTGTGTAGTGAGTGTGTGAGGTGTGGGTGTGAGTGTGGTGTGTGTGTGTGAGTGTGTGAGTGTGTGTGTGTGAGTGTGAGTGTGTGAGTGTGTGTGGTGTGTGTGAGGTGTGTGTGTGTGTGTGGTGTGTGAGTGTGTGAGTGTGTGGGTGTGTGAGTGTGTGAGTGTGTGAGTGTGTGAGGTGTGAGTGTGGGAGTGTGGAGTGTGTGAGTGTGTGGAGTGGTGTGAGTGTGTGAGTGTGAGTGTGTGGTGTGTGAGTGTGTGAGTGTGTGAGTGTGTGTGGTGTGTGAGTGTGTGAGTGTGAGGTGTGGTGTGTGGTGTGTGGGTGTGTGGGGGTGTGAGTGTGTGAGTGTGTGAGTGTGTGGAGTGTGAGTGTGGGTGTGGAGTGTGTGAGTGTGGTGGTGTGGAGTGGGGGGAGGTGTGGGTGTGTGGTGGAGTGTGAGGTGTGGTGTGGAGTGTGTGAGTGTGAGTGTGTGAGTGTGTGGGAGTGTGAGGTGTGTGGAGTGTGTGAGTGTGTGAGTGTGGGTGTGGTGTGAGTGTGTGAGGTGTGAGGTGTGAGGTGTGGAGGTGAGTGTGAGTGTGTGAGGTGTGAGTGTGTGTGGAGTGTGTGGGAGTGTGTGTGTGGAGGTGTGTGGAGTGTGGGTGTGTGAGTGTGTGAGTGTGAGTGTGTGAGTGTGGTGTGGAGTGTGGAGTGTGTGATGTGTGTGTGAGTGTGAGTGTGGAGTGTGGAGGGTGTGTGAGTGTGTGAGTGTGAGTGGTGTGTGGTGTGTGTGGAGTGTGTGGTGTGGGTGTGAGTGTGGTGGTGTGAGTGTGGTGTGTGTGTGGTGTGTGGGTGTGGAGTGTGTGGAGTGTGGGTGTGAGTGTGTGGTGTGTGGGTGTGAGTGTGTGAGGTGTGTGAGGTGTGGGTGGAGTGTGTGGTGTGTGAGTGTGGTGTGAGTGTGTGAGTGTGTGGTGTGAGTGTGTGGTGTGTGTGTGGTGTGGAGTGTGTGAGGTGTAGTGGGTGTGTGGGTGTGTGAGTGTGTGGTGTGTGGGTGTGTGAGTGTGTGGGTGTGTGTGAGTGTGTGGGTGTGTGGTGTGTGGTGTGGGAGTGTGTGGGTGTGTGGGTGTGTGGAGTGTGTGAGTGTGGGTGTGAGTGTGAGTGTGTGAGTGTGGGAGTGTGTGGAGTGTGTGTGTGGGTGTGAGTGTGGTGTGTGGGAGTGTGTGGAGTGTGTGAGGTGTGGGAGTGTGTGAGTGTGGGTGTGTGAGTGTGTGGTGTGTGAGTGTGTGTGTGTGAGTGTGTGAGTGTGTGGGGTGTGTGGTGTGTGTGGGTGTGTGAGTGTGTGAGTGTGGTGTGTGAGTGTGTGTGTGGTGTGTGAGTGTGTGAGTGTGTAGGTGTGTGAGTGTGTGAGGTGTGGGTGTGTGGAGTGTGGTGTGGTGGTGGTGTGTGTGTGTGTGTGGTGTGAGTGTGTGAGTGTGAGTGTGTGTGGGTGTGGTGGGAGTGTGGGTGGTGTGTGAGTGTGTGAGGTGTGAGTGTAGGTGTGAGTGTGAGTGTGAGTGTGTGAGTGTAGTGTGGAGTGTATGTGAGTGGGAGTGTGTGAGTGTGTGGTGTGTGTGTGAGTGTAGTGAGGGTGGTGTGTGAGTGTGGAGTGTGGAGTGTGGGAGGGGAGTGATGTGTGAAGTGTGAGGTGTTAGTGTGTTGAGTGGTGTTGAGTGTAGTAGTGTGGAGTGTGAGTGTGTGGAGGTGTGAGTGTGAGTTGTGAGTGTGTAGTGTGTAGGTGGGTGGTGTGTGTGTGAGTGTGTGGAGTGTGTGAGTGGTGTGTGGAGTGTGTGAGTGTAGTGTGGAGTGTGTGAGGTGTGGGTGTGTGGTGTGAGTGTGTGGAGTGTGTGAGTGTGTGAGTGTGTGAGTGTGTGGAGTGTGAGGTGGTGTGTGAGTGTGTGGTGTGTGGGTGTGTGAGGTGTGTGAGTGTGGGTGGTGTGGAGTGTGGTGTGGTGTGTGGTGGGTGTGTGTGTGGGTGTGTGGTGTGTGGAGTGTGGTGTGGTGTGTGAGTGTGTGAGGTGAGTGTGTGTGTGGAGGGGGTGGAGTGGAGTGTGTGAGTGTGGTGTGTGGGGTGTGGAGGTGTGTGGAGTGTGGGTGTGTGAGGGGGGGTGAGGTGAGTGTGTGGTGTGTGTGTGTGTGTGTGTGGAGGTGGAGGTGGGGGGAGTGTGTGAGGTGTGGGGAGGTGTGGGGTGTGAGGTGTGAGGTGTGTGTGGGTGGAGGTGGAGGTGGTGTGAGTGGGAGGTGTGAGGTGGAGGGTGTGGAGTGTGGGAGTGTGGGGGAGTGTGTGAGTGTGGAGGTGTGGGGTGTGTGAGGTGTGAGGGTGGGGTGTGAGGTGAGGTGGAGTGGAGGTGTGAGGGGGAGTGTGGTGTGAGGGAGGGAGGTGTGGGAGTGGGTGTGGGAGGTGAGGTGGTGGGGGTGGAGTGTGGGAGTGTGTGGGTGGGGAGGTGTGGTGTGTGAGTGTGGAGTGTGTGGGTGGGGTGTGGGGTGTGGTGTGAGTGTGTGAGTGTGTGGTGTGTGAGGTGGAGTGTGAGGGGGGGTGGGTGTGAGGTGGGTGTGGTGTGGGAGGGGAGTGTGGGGTGTGTGTGTGGGTGGAGGTGTGAGTGTGGAGTGTGTGGTGTGGGAGGGGGTGTGAGGTGTGGGAAGTGTGAGTGTGTGAGGTGTGGGTGGTGTGTGTGGGTGGTGGTGTGAGTGTGTGAGTGTGGGTGAGTGTGGGTGTGATGTGTGGTGAGTGTGTGAGTGTGTGGGTGGAGGTGGGGAGTGTGTGAGGGTGTGTGAGGTGTGTGGGTGTGGTGTGTGAGGTGTGAGTGGTGGAGTGTGTGAGGTGTGGAGGTGTGAGTGTGTGGAGTGTGTGAGTGTGTGTGTGAGTGTGAGTGTGTGTGTGTGTGTGATGTGGTGTGTGGAGTTGTGAGTGTGAGTGTGTGTGGTGTGGAGTGTGTGGAGGTGTGAGTGTGTGTGTGTGTGTAGTGTGAGGTGGAGGTGTGAGTGTGTGTAGTGTGTGGTGTGTGAGGTGTGGTGTGAGTGTGGAGTGTGGAGTGTGTGGAGGTGTGGAGGTGGGTGGTGAGGTGGGTGTGAGTGTGTGAGTGTGGTGAGTGTGGATGAGTGTGTGAGTGTGAGTGTGTGAGGTGTGAGTGTGTGTGTGAGTGTGTGAAGTGTGAGGTGTGAGTGTGTGTGAGTGTGTGTGTGTGTGTGTGTGTGTGGAGTGTGTGAGTGTGTGGAGTGTGTGTGGTAGGGGGGAGTGTGGTGTGTGAGTGTGTGGAGGTGGGGTGTGGGGTGTGAGTGTGGGGAGGGGTGTGTGGGAGTGTGTGAGGTGGGGGGGTGTGGAGTGTGGAGGTGGGAGGTGTGAGTGTGGGAGTGTGGAGTGTGTGTGTGTGAGGTGTGGTGTGGGAGTGTGTGAGTGTGTGATGTGTGAGTGTGTGGAGTGTGGTGTGTGAGTGTGAGTGTGTGAGTGTGTGGTGTGTGAGTGTGAGTGTGTGAGTGTGTGAGGTTGAGTGTGTGGTGTGTGTGGTGTGTGGAGTGTGTGAGTGTGTGAGTGTGTGAGTGTGAGGTGAGTGTGAGTGTGTGAGGGTGTGAGTGTGGAGTGTGTGGAGGTGTGTGAGTGTGAGAGTGTGAGTGTGGGTGAGTGTGGAGTGTGTGGAGTGTGTGGGGTGTGGGTGAGTGTGAGTGTGTGAGTGTGTGAGTGTGTGAGTGTGTGAGGTGTGTGAGTGTGTGAGTGTGTGGGAGTGTGTGAGGTGGAGGAGTGTGAGTGTGAGTGGAGTGTGAGTGTGTGGAGTGTGAGTGTGTGGTAGTGTGAGTGTGTGTGAGTGTGTGAGTGTGTGAGTGTGTGAGTGTGGAGGTGTGTGTGAGTGTGTGAGTGTGTGGTGGGTGTGAGTGTGAGTGTGTGGGTGTGTGAGTGTGTGAGTGTGTGTGGTGTGGAGTGTGTGAGTGTGTGAGTGTGAGTGTGTGTGGAGTGTGAGTGGTGTGTGAGTGTGTGTGTGTGAGTGTGTGAGTGTGTGAGTGTGTGGTGTGAGTGTGTGAGTGTGTGGTGTGAGGTGTGAGTGGTGAGTGTGTGAGGTGTGTGGAGTGTGTGAGGTGTGGTGTGAGTGTGGGTGTGTGAGTGGTGTGTGTGTGTGAGTGTGTGAGTGTGGTGTGAGTGTGTGAGTGTGTGAGTGTGGAGGTGTGAGTGTGTGAGTGTGAGTGTGTGGGTGTGTGGAGTGTGTGAGTGTGTGTGTGGTGTGAGTGTAGTGTGTGGTGTGGAGTGTGAGTGTGAGTGTGTGAGGTTGTGTGGTGTGGAGTGTGTGAGTGTGTGGTGTGTAGTGTGAGTGTGTGGTGTGAGTGTGTGAGTGTGTGAGTGTGTGTGAGGTGTGTGGAGTGTGAGTGTGTGAGTGTGGAGTGTGTGAGTGTGTGTGTGTGTGGTGTGAGGTGTGTGTGTGGTGTGAGTGTGAGTGTGTGGAGTGTGTGATGTGTGTGTGTGTGTGGTGTGTGGTGTGTGAGGTGTGTGAGTGTGAGGTGTGAGTGTGTGGTGGTGAGTGTGTAGGGAGTGTGAGTGTGTGATGTGTGTGTGGTGTGTGTGGTGTGAGTTGTGGTGTGTGATGTTAGTGTGTGAGGTAGTGTTGTGTAGTGTGTGGGAGTGTGGAGATGAGGGTGTCGAGTGTGATGTGTGAGGTGTGTGTGTGTGTGAGTGTGTGTGTGATAGTGTGTGAGTGTGTGAGTGTGTGGAGTGTGAGTGTGTGTGTGTGTAATGTGTGTGTGTGAGTAGTGAGTATGAGTGTGTGAGTGTGAGTGTGTGAGTGTGGTAGTGGTGTGTGTGTGTGAAGTGTGAGTGTAGGTGTGGTGTGAGTGTGGGTGTGTGAGTGTGTAGTGTGTGGTGTGTGAGTGTGTGGTGTGTGAGGTGTGTGTGTGGAGTGTGGAGTGTGTGAGTGTGTGGTGTGTGAGTGTGTGAGGTGTGATGAGAGTGTGTGTGTGTGTGATGTGAGTGTGTAGTGTGTAGTGTGTGTGCTGGTGTGTGAGGGTGTGTAAGGTGTGTAATGTGGAGTGTGTGAGGTGTATTAGTAGTGTAGTGTTGTGTGGTGTGTGGTTGGTGTGTGAGTGTGGAGGTGTGGTGTGAGTGGAGTGTGTGTGTGTGTGGTGTGGGTGTGAGTGGGTGTGGTTGGTGTGTGGGTGAGGTAGATGTGAGAGTGAGGTGTGGAGTGTGTGAGTGTGGTGGTGGGTGTGAGTGTGTGAATGTGAGTGCGTGTGTATGTGTGTGTGTGTTAGTTAATCAAATGGTGGTATACAAAGATGGTATAAACTTTTTACGAAACTTGCTTCTTTTTCAACCTTTTTTTTCTATTTACTGCTTTGTCTCTAAACTTGTGCGATTTATAGCATTTTTGCGTTCATGCCACAAATTTATTTCATTGCAGGATTGCATTGCCTTTGAAAAACAATTGCCGTAACAACGGATTTGTTGTATGCCTTGATATTTGACTCGATGTCGTTGTATCATTAAATAATGAATAAAGAAATAGTTTTAGTGCCTAAAATTACATAAAATGCCTCAAACATGTCCAGAATAAGTAGCAGCATTAGTTGATTTAGTAAACAATGAACGTTACGCTACTCTTGAAATGGGAGTCCACGAAGTAACTGCTGGTAGAGCGATCCTCAAGTACGAACAAACAGGGAGCACTACCCAAAGGGTAGGTTCTTGCAGTCCTCGAAAAACTTCTCCAAGAGATGATCGCTTCTTGAGATTACGGGTTTTACGGACTCGATCAAATGCAGCGCAAATGTTCAGCAAGAACCTTCTTAAATTCGTCCTGTTGGAATAGGAATACGGTATGTAGACGTCTAAAGGAAGTTAAATTAAAAGTTAGGAGATCTGCAAAAAGTCATAACCTATTGCCCGAATGTTTTTCCTTAACATGGTGGATGGAAGTAAATGAATCTGAAGGGTGAAAGATTTAACTAGAACTTAATAACTGAGTACGAAACCTTTAATGTTAGGCTGTTATGCTGTTGTGGGGGATTTTAACCCCTTAAGGTTCTTCCGGCGAGGCGGTCGATGATAGCCCAAATTTATATTTACATTTTACATCTTATCTAATGTATAGTTAGTGGACAGAATAATGCCCAACCACACACCGCAACAAAAGTGCGATACTGGTTAGGAGCTACGGGTATCCGCACACAATAGTGGTGTGCGAGCAGGCCTGATGTGAATCCTATACAACCTTTGTGGGATAAATTATGGAGAAGGGAACGTTCTCGCGAGAGACTTCCGCCAAGTCTCGCAGAAATGTCAGATGCATTAGTAGAAGGAGGGGATTATAGACTGATGGAAACGAAAAGAAACCTACTTTTCAGTATGCCTCGCAGAATAGAAACTCTTAGCGTCACTAAGGAAGGCAACACACGTTATTAAGCAGTTATTCCAATTTATAATTTTGTGTTTGAGAAGAATATTTTTTAAAACTTGTACTAGTTTCTTTCATTAGAAAACTGTTTCTCAATAAATTCATAAAGTTGGTAGTATTCAAGGGTTCAGCAAAAATTGTGTAATTTAGTTTAGAGATATATTAATGAATAAAAAATAAAATGCTCGTAAAAGAAGCATATTCCATACAGAGTAGAGCACTTTCTACACCATTGCTTGATCAACAGACAGGGTAAGTCAATAGTTAAGAAGCAAACATGGTTCGGCTTTCTCCTCTACCATTCGGCAGTTGATGATATATATATATATATATATATATATATATATATATATATATATATATATATATATATATATATATCGGTGGTCGTAAAGGAAGGAATAAATTCAATATCTCGTAAAGCACAATGTTTTCAAGAATCGCTCGGACCCGTCGATTTTATATTTCTTCGGGCATATTTTACGAAAAAAATTTTATACAGGGTGTCTCAAAAAGATTTGTAAAAAATTTTTTTTCAAATTGCAACCAATATGTTTATTGCATTTTTGGATTACTACAATTCTAAACATTTGTCATGTAGCATGTGCTATACCTAAGTCCAAGCGTTTTGGAGTTATTCATTCAAAATTTAAAATTGAAAAAGATCATGAAGAAAATGAAAAATAAAATAATTTTTATAACGTTTTATTATATCGAAAACAAAGATTCGTAAACTTAAAAATAATTTTATTTCAGCAAATGTTCGAAATGTCCTCCGTTAGTCGACTAACGCGCGAAATGGTTCGAAATGTGCAGCAGGAATTTGTAGATCGATTAGGCTATTGTCAGTTGACTAACAACGAAAAATTTTCTAGAAACGCAACACCCACCATCAAGGGCGTTCTTAAAAGGTAAGAAAGAAAAATTGGCCAACACCTTAAAAGTCAATTTTACAAACTTGAGAAAATTTGTATTTAATCATTGTTGCCAAAAGTAAAAAATGTGTAGAAAATATATATTTATTATATGCATATGTATTATTTGACCCTAATAGATCCCAGGTTTCTTTTTAACTGCTTTATATTAAATGATCCGAAATCTTAGAGATGTCGCTGAAGGTATTAAATTTGACTGATTTAAATAAATAAGAGATGTGTACGAAAGTTACGTATGTTAATTTAAATGCAATTAGAGATGCGTAAAAATTTGCGAAATAGTGAATTTGAAGCATTCAACCTAAGAATGAATTGCTGTTTTTAGTAAGTAAATTTGACCAAATGACGAACGTTATCAAAAAGAAACGTTTTCCAATTAAACACGTAACAAAGAGGTCCCGAATGCGATTGATCTTCCACACGTTCACATGGCCATTCGAATCACCTCCAAGGTCACTAACAAACCCAGATCCCTGGTTCGCATCATCACCTCCCCCAAGACTACATTACAATTCGTCCACGTACACGGAGTCGCCATATTTTGGCGAACCATCGCTTATCCCACCACCTCTCGCATAGCATTGCTCTACCTACACGCAGGTAGGGAATACCGCTGAGGAGTGTTCTACACACTCCATACGTGGCCGAAGTCACATGTAATCGGATGGCGGTTACCGTAATCCGAGAGGGCAATACTTAAATCCTTGCAAAATGGACATCGTAACAGACAATTCATGCCTTGGGAACGCTTCCTCCTTAAAAACTTATTACATGAACACAACATACACATACTCTCAATCACCGAAACAAAACTCACAAACAGATTTACAGTTAACTTCAATTTAATTATTACCAAATGTGATAAGGCTGATAATTCTTCCCGTACCGGATTATGAGGAAAAAATGTTTTCACTATTTAACTCAATCACTTATGAAATTATTCTTAAGTGCAAAAAGGAAAAACAGATTGATGAGTATACTTATAAATCCTAAAGATGTAATAATTCAGTTCCACCCAAAATCTATGGTTTACCCAAATTACACAAAAGAGACATCCCACTTAGACCTATCGTTAGTCATATACAGACACCTACAAATAAACTCTCAAAATTATTAACTAAAATCTTATACAATGTTATTGTAAAAACACCCTTCCATACCAAGGATTCCTGATCGGTCCATAGATTCTTAGTCTTGATGTACAATCCTTATTCACCAACATCCCAACAGATCTAGCAAGAAAATGTGTTAGAGACAAGTGGAAAGATATTTCTAAATTCACTACTTTACCAGAAGATAATTTTATTACAGCAGCTGAACTAATACTAAATTCCACTTATCTTCAATACAAAAACGCCCACTTTAAACAAACTGTTGGTACTGCTAGGGGCAGTCCACTATACTCTGTAATTGCAAACCTGGTAATGGAACACATTGAAAACCACATAGTTGATAATTATATTTGTGATGGTAAAATCAATTTTTACAAACGGTATGTTGATGACTGTATACTCCTAATGGACTCAAATTATATTAATATATTTGTGGCTTAGTTTAATAGTTCTTATCCCAGAATCCAGTTTACAGTTGAAATAGAAAATGACCAGAAAAGTAGCTTTTTAGATATCACTCTAATTAATAATAATCAAAAATTTATCACCAATTGGTATACGAAAAAAGTTTGGTCTGAAAGATATTTTAACTTTGATATCTTAGCACACCCACAGTTCCGAACCGACGACATTCAAAAAGTTAAAAATGCCTAAATCAAAAACAATTGTCCACTAGCGTTTATCGATAAACGTATAAAAAAACGTATACACTGGATTTATAACAAACACAACTATAAAAACAACGATAAAAATGTTAGTAAAAAATATTTTTTCTTGCCACACATTACTAATGTTACGACAAAGATTAGACAAATCATCCTTAATAAAACTCAACATAAAAACCATATTTATTTCAAGAATTTTAACACAATTAACAACTTTCACACCTAACTTAAAACCAAAGTTCCAATGGACGATAAATCCCAATTAGTATACAAAATTGCCCTAAATCATATATTGGACAAACCTCACAATTTATTAGTAAACGAATTAAACAGCATAAGTACTCAATTAAGAATAAACATGATAATACTGCACTTTGCAATCATTTTTTACAATATGGTCATAACTTCGGTTTCAATAACAAACAGATTATCTACAAAAAAGATTATTCATTGAAATGTTCTACACATAAAAAAATAATACTGTTAACCACAAAAATTATATAAACAATTTCAGTAGCATTTACCTTAACTTAATTAAAAATTATTAACGGGTTTTTTAAAACTATAGGTGCAATAGGGCTTTCATATCATTAAGTTGGTTACCATACGTCTTAGTTGGGTTGGCATTATTGTTGTGAAAGAATTTTTACTTTTATCTTTGGCAGCGTTGTAATTATTACGCACGTTTTTATAAAATTTTCAACGTCTTTAATTACTAAATTCGAAGTTGTTTACTTATATCAAGGGGGTCGAAATCTATCCCGTTATCATGGTAATTATTATAAAAACGGGGGTGCGGGTAAGGGGGAAAATGACGCACTTCTGAATTTTTGAATTTGTCTCTAGTTACCAATCGGAATTAATATTTCTGAAAACGTGATTGCGTTTGACAAGTGACACTTTATCTTTTGCATTTATTATTTTCCCCAAAATATGAAAACTGGTCCCTAAACTGACTCAATCAAATTTGAAACTCACTACTTTTTGTACTACTTACGCACACTCACAAATTTTTAGAGTATTCTAATTTTGATAATCGATTGGGAAGACAAAAATTTCCAAACATCAGCACACTAGAAAACGTGTACTTTAATTAGACCGCAACGACTTTTCAAAGCATAATGGGAGATAATTTCACTGTCTCTATGGAAACATTATATGTAGGTGTAAAGACAGTCTAATTATATCACTCATTTTATCGCCGGTAAGTCGGCATACTTGTTGAGGTCAGTTGAATTTAAAAGTAACAAACAATAATTTTTACGTGTGCCTCTGTTGCTAAATTACATATAATCTATAATTTGACGTATTCATTCATTAATTATTAGAAACTCGAGACAGCACATTTTTTACCTCTCTTAAAAGCTGTACGTAAAATTAAATTGGTAATGCTATACGCAGAAAGTTGTTTTATATGAAAATTAAATCTTATCACATTTGCAATGTTTACGTATCATTAAACACAAGAAGGTTTTTAAAAATCGGTTAACATTCACAAACAACGTATTTAGATAAATAATGTAAAGTAAGAAAACTGCGGGTTTAGGACCGTGTCACATCTAACACTTAATTCAGCATTTTCTCGTGCAGAGATTTCTTAAGCTAATGCAATTTTTTCTCCAACAAGCAATATGCATTAAATTTGATAAAATCTAAAAATTTCATTGTTTATATAAACTTATGCAAATTATATTTCTTGCAGGAGAAAATACTTCACTGAAACCATATTTGGAATTATTTCCTTGTTTTATTTACAAGATAAACTGTCACATTCAAATTTTTTCCTATAAGAAAGAGTATTCTAAAATGACGAAATAATATTAAGAAATAGTGCGCAAAGCTTTTTTCTTATACTTCCATTTAATTTGGCTTTCAAGATTGAAAAATTGCTAACATATTTTCCATCTAACTTGTAAATATTTGAATTACTTCCATAATGCATTTTACAAGTTATCACTTCACTTTTTTAGCATTAGAGACTAATCATATATTTTAATTAAAGTGTCTGATTTATTTACATGCTTTTAGGAACTGTTTTTACAAGATTAAATTATTTTCTTGATGTACAGGGTGTTTTTTTTTCATTAATATTATAGGGTATAGGCTAAACGGTAAGAGATACAAAAAAACTAAGATACGTGTCCCGTTCTCTTTTTTAGTGTTTAGTTTAATGGCGCAATCGGTTCTACGCTAACAAAATTGGTTTCGAAGATACAGAGTGATTCTCAAAATCTGCCGGTTTTTATTATCTCTTATGACTCGGTTATTTATGGAGATAAAAAAAAGCTTTGGATACGAAAGTTTTATGACTTTTTACGTTGAATCCAGTGGCGTTCTTAAAAAAAACATAGATGTGTGATTTTTTGAGATATTATCAAAAGTAGCATTTTCTTAAATGGGACACCCTGTATCTGATAATCTCAAAAAATAGCATTTTTTCTTGAGATTGCAACAATATATAATACTTAATATTTTGCATTGTCCTAAATAGCTAAAATACTAAAAAAACGTTTTTTTTTTAGTTGGCCATTAATTAAATGTTTCAAGCAATTGTTTTTGTTTATTTACATGTCATAAAATTCAGTAACAATTATGTATTGGTATTCTTATTTCGTTTCCGATTATATTTTTTAAACAAGGTGATTAAAATGAATAATTTTCAAAATTATGAAAAATTAAATATGCTTGAGTGCTACATTAAGAGCAATAAAAATAAAGACGCAGCTCTAGACTTATATTTTGAGCGTTATCCGGAACGACGACAGCCAGAACAACAAATATTTGAAAGATTATATCACAATTTAAGTGAGTATGGATCATTTGGAAAACCAAGAAGTAAGATTTACAATAAGGCAAATAGACAAAGAGGTGAAATAAATACATTAGCTTGTGTTGCTGCTGATCCGACGATATCTAGCCGCAATATTGAGAAAGATATTGGCATAAGTAAATCTAAAGTTTTAAAAACGTTAAGAAAGCATAAGTATAAACCATATAAAATAAGAAAAGTTCATAACTTACATCCTGAAGATAAAGAGCGGCGTTTAACATTTTGTCATTGGTATTCGCAGCAGATTAATCAGAATCTCAACTTTTTTCAAAATATAATATGGACCGACGAGGCTTTTATATCTAGCGAAGCAATTTTTAATCGACATAATAATCGATATTGGTCAAACATAAATCCTCATCAGACGGTCGCCAGGATACAACAAGGACTGTTTGGGTTCCATGTATGGGTGGCGCTGTATCAAAACAGAGTCCTTAACTACAGAACTTTTAATGAAAATTTGAATGCTCAAGGATACATCCAAATTTTGGAAGAATGTGTAATAATGTAGTTGGATAACATGCCATTAGCTGCAAGAAATAGTGTTTATTTACAACAAGACGGTGCTCCAGCACATAATAGCCACATGGTAAGGGACTTACTAAATGTCAATTTTGGCGAAAATTGGCTTGGTACATATGGACCAAACAGGTGGCCTCCGCGTTCCCCCGACCTGACGCCACTCGACTTTTATTTTTGGGGATCTATCAAAAATGAAGTCTATAAAACCCGAAGTAATACTATAGAAAAACTCAGAGCAAATTTTATTAATTGCATTGGAAGAGTGCCAAATATTCAAATCTATAATGCCACTCGTTCAGTTACAAGCAGAGCCCAAAAATGCATCGAGCAGAATGGAAGACAATTTGAGCACCTTTTGTGATTAACCACCTATGCTATTGTTATATATAAGTATTTGAAATAATTATTGTTGAGTTGTTATAAATCTTTTCTTGTTTTTTGTAGTTGTTGTTTTAGTTTATTAAATGTTTTATTATTGTTATTATCTGCAATTTTATTATGCCTATTATAAAATAAAGAATTGATCAAGTCCATGGCCAACTAAAAAAAAAAGTTTTTTTAGTATTTTAGCTATTTAGGACAATGCAAAATATTAAGTGTTATATATTGTTACAATCTCAAGAAAAAATGCAATTTTTTGAGATTATCAGTTACAGGGTGTCCCATTTAAGAAAATGCTACTTTTGATAATATCTCAAAAAATCGAACATCTATATTTTTTTAAGAACGCCACTGGATTCAACGTAAAAAGTCATAAAACTTTCGTATCCATAAATAACCGAGTCATAAGAGATAATAAAAACCGGCAGATTTTGAGAATCACTCTGTATCTTCGAAACCAATTTTGTTAGCGTAGAACCGATTGCGCCATTAAACTAAACACTAAAAAAGAGAACGGGGACACGTATCTTAGTTTTTTTGTATCTCTTACCGTTTAGCCTATACCCTATAATATTAACGAAAAAAAACCACCCTGTACAGTGTATAGGTTACCACTTTACTTTTTAGGATTCGGTTTCACATTTTACTGGACATATGTTATCAATCATTTGTAATTATATCTTTGAATAAACATTTTATTAAACTGATTGGTTTAAAAGTATAAAGAGACTATTAACTTCACTGCGTCTTACTTTTAATTTTCTGTTAAGTAAAATTTTCATTAATAATATGTCTGAAATGAAACTATTTTAATTATTAACTTTCACTTCTACGTATTATGTTAGAACATCTTCCATATGTAGAATTATAGTTCTTCCGATCTCAAGAAATTGAGAACCAAATTGATTGGTCAAATGTAAACGAAGAAGAAGGTATAGTCTATAATCAGCATTTTGAATCTCGATCTACCAATCATGGTATTTATTAGAATTGAAAAGCGATTGAAGGATATGACAGAATTTGGAAAACTGTTATGAGAGCACACTCCAACTACTGTTTTGCACATTCAATCTTCATAGTGTAGAAGAACTATTCAATTTAAAGGATATAATAAGCTGTCGATTGAAATTTTTTGAATCCTACAATCTGGCGCCTTTGCATGAAAAATTTATACAAGTTATTAACTACCATCATTTTTATGAGAAATAATTTTATGGCAGTAATGATGATGACATTTATAAAGACGCTGAAGATATTATAAATGCTAAGAATAATATTATTTCACAGAACGCTGTATGCCTAATGGAAATACTGTATTATCGTCTTGCTTATCTAATGTATAGTATTTACTAAATAAAGAAATATTAATAACTATGATTTGTTTTTGTGATCTCGATTTAGGTATAAATACCCTGCTTTATTCGTCTAAGTAAACAATCTTAGCTAAAAAGCGAAAGAGTGCAGGTGGTTTTGTGAATACCCTAATCAATAAACTTCCGGTTAAATTACGTTTACCAGGTTACCAGCATTGTGGCCCTGGTACAAATTTAGAGAAACGATTCGCATGCGGTGACCCGGGTATTAATCAATTAGATGCTCAGTGCAAGCTTCATGATATCAGATCAAATTTTAGAAGAAAAAGCTTGGGAACGCTTTAAATCATGAGACGCAACATTATGTGAACGAACTGCAGCTTTAATAGTCGGTACCACCATGAAATCAAAGAGAAAATTAGATATCGGACGATCCAGTAAGAAGAAAAAAGCGTTATGCGTTGGTGGAAATTGATTGCTTTAACGAAAAACAATAGCTAAAAAAATTAAACCTGACGGAAATTTTCCGGACACAATAAAGTCTACTTTTTAGGAAAAAAAAAGTTCCTAGACCTAAACAAGGAGGGTTCTCTCAATTTCTTATTCCGTTATTCGCAGAATTATCGGCAGTTGGTGCTGCAGCTGGTGGTGCATCAGGAATTGCAAAAGCACTCAGTGAAGCTAAAAATTCCAAAAAACTGCAAGGAGAGACATCACGCCACAATCGCTTGATGGAATCTTGCGCTATAGGCACCATAAATAAGAAAGGTAGTACACTTTATCTAAAACCATACAAATCTGGTGAACTGAATAATTACAGATATTGATTTGAAGAAATACACCAAAAATATACCCTACTTTATGGGTACCCTTATGAGAGATAGCTTGCCTAAATTACTATGGAAAAATGAACCTGGAGTTATTAACTTAGATGCCCAAAGCGGACCTGGCACGCATTGGGTGCACTACAAAAATCGAAGTAAAAAGTTTTGGTATTACAATAGTTTTTGTAATCTTCGACTACCAATCGAAGCGATAAACTGCATTCGGGGATGTACAATATTATAATTATAACCAAGATCAAGAATTTAATACAATTATTTGGGGACACATATGCGTACAATTTTTATATAAATAATCGATACAGCACTGCTAGCTGCAACCTATATCCACCGATAGAACCAGATCTTGGGAAGAAATACGTTATCAGATTGGTTGGATTTTACGGCTACAACAGCATTAAAACCGTTTATGCAGGCAAGCAGATTTGGCGGAATTTAACAGTTATGCCAAACAAAATAAAGGCTATAACCATATATTAGTGGTTATCGACTGTTTCTCGAAACACTTGTGGACTAAAGGATTAAAAATAAAAACATGTCAAGAAGTTACCAAGGCCACGAAAACGATCTTTAATGCAGCGTTATGGAATCAATCATTTCTCCACCTATAGCACAAGAAGTACTGCAATTTCAGAACGTGGTATCAGAACTATTAAGTGTGCCATGTATAAAACGCTTAGTCTACAGGGTAAATACAAATGGATTGATATAATTGGGACTGTAACGAAGGATTACGACAATCGTAAGCATAGAACTATCGGAATAAAGTCAAATGATGTCGATAAACATACGAAGATGGAGGCTTACACTTACATAAATACATTCGATAAGAATCGATACTGTGTGGGCGACATAGTACGAATGAGTAAATTTAAAAGACTTTTGCTAGAGGATACACACCTAATTGGTCTAGTTAACTATTTGAGATTGTGAAAGTTTGCATTACTAACCTCACTACGTACATGTTGGAAGGCATGAAAACACGAATTACATGAACCAAAGTATCCTGATGTATACCTGGTAGAAAAATAAATTTGGAAGGCCATGACTCTGCGATGTTACTAGACATGAAATGTACTAGCGTAGACCGGACGGTCAAATACGAATTCTTCTTGTGTTTAGAGAAATTACTTTGTCAATTTAAAAAACTTCAATGAATGGTAACTTGATTTTTTCAAATGGCACGGTCATTTTTTCATTAGCGATACTACATCTAAACTATTCACTAATATTCCTCTTGATTTAATAATAAAAAGCATTCATAAACATTGGGAAACAATAACAAATTATTGTACACTTAATAAAAATACATTTATTGATGTTATGACGTTTGTTTTTAACACAAATTATTTTTCTTTCAAAAATCAATTTTATTTACAAAAACTTGGAACCCCTATGGGATCTAAGATTTCTCCTATCTCAGCACAGTATGTTATGGATGATTTATTAGATTATTGTATCCCTTTACTTTCTTTTAATTTACCCTTTATTAAAAAATATGTTCGTGACATCATATGTGTCATACCACAAAATTATGAAATAACTATAATACAAATATTCAGTTTACAACAGAAGAAGAAACGAATAACAGTGTTCCCTTCCTCGATACTAAACTTATCAGAACTGAAAATAATACAATAATATTAGAGTGGTATAACAAACCTTCCAGTTCTAATAGATATCAATTATTTCTCACATCACACCGAGAAAATGAAACAACATAGTATTGATGTTAAAAAACAGAATTACTAAAATTTGCCATCCAACACAAAGGAACAATAGCGTAAAAAAATTATACGACCTATTTATTAAAAACTCTTATCCACCAAAAATTTTAAAAAAGCTAATTTTTTTTACAACTAACATGCAAACAAAAAAAGATAACAATATTGACAGTCATAACAACTCAAACAATCAAAACATTAATAAAATATATAGATCATTTCCATACATTACAGAAGTTACTCCCAAAATTATGAATATTTTAAAGCAAGAAGACAATATTATAATAGCGTCTCGTCCTACAAAAACGATTGGTAATCTCTTTTCAAAATTAAAAGATAAAGTTGAAACTAAAGATAAAACTAATGTAGTTTACAAAATTGATTGTCATAACAGTCATCTAAAATATATAGGCATGACATCTAGAAACTTAAAGTATAGGCTAACCTCCCATCGTAGTGATATTAAAGTCAGAAAGGATGCATGCGCCCTTTCACAACACGCCAATGAAACAGGACACCTTCCTGACTTTAATATCATCAAAATTCTTGAAATTGAAACTAATTTGTTCAAAAGGTCTTTCTTAGAAATGGCTCATATTTACTGTGAACAAAATTCTATGAATAAAAGAACTGATATTCAAAACCTAAATGCAATTTGAAAATGTAAACTTTCACCATTAACACTCATAATAAAATACTTATCTTTTTTGGGATTTTTTAATGGTGTACTTTAAATTATACAATCTAAACGTTTCGATAACACTTACAGTTATCTTCGTCAGTAGTAATGTTTCTTAAAAATTGTTAAAGATGTAGTAAACAATTTTGTCAAATTTGAAAAATTCAAACATAAACATAAGCCTGCTATTAATATAACAGTTTGAGAAACGTATAAGCCAACTATAAAATTGTAGTAAAGAATAACTAGGTCATTAAAATTAAATATTGTTAAACTGCCTCAAAGATGACAAACCAGAACACTCTCTACGACGAAAGCTAACGATGAAATTTGCCAGCCAAAAAACACATTTAACAAAATTTAATCGAGTTATGATGTAAGTGTAAAGTTGTGAAAAACTTCAATTTGAAAATGATAGAAGCATTCACAAATCCAAACATTAAATCAAAAAATAACCCAGTTAAATCTAACAAAGAGATATCTTTATCAATAATTGGAAGTGTTATTAACAATGAAAAGCACAATGCAGAACGTTCCTTGTAATTTTTAATTTCAATTTAATTTCAACTATTTATGTTAAATTATAGTGCTGTGGAAATTTAACATATAATTGGTAAAGCATTTGCTTCAAGGTCTAGGAAAAACACAGCAAAAAACCTAGAAATACCAAAAGTTGAAAACAAATTGAAATCAAGGCGTATCATTATGCTCTTTTTTAATTATAAGATGCCAAAACCTATTTAAACGGAGATTTTCTTCTTGTCTATTAAAATTATTCGGGTGTTTATATATTTCAATAGCTTCACGTTGCAAACGAACATAATGGGTTTGTCTTGACAATATTTTCATATTGTCAAATTGAATGTCATGATTTAGATTATTCAGGGCATGGTCAGCCACAGCAGACCTCTCTGGTTGACCCAATCTACAAAATCTCATATGTTCTTTGCGTCTTGTATCAAAGCTACGTTTTGTGGTCCCGATGTATACTTTTCCACATGAACAGGATAACTTATCACCCGGAAGATGATAAAGGGTTTGACACATCTTTAGGTGATCTTAAATGTTCTTTAATTTTTCTTGTAGGTTTAAAAATAGTCCTAATGCCATATTTGATTAGGATTTTTCAATTCTATTTGTAACATTAGCTATAAAAGGAAGAAAAGCAGTACCAACATTAAGAACTGGTTTTTCTTTAAGGTTACGCCTAGAAGGTGTAATAACATTATTAATATCTGTAAGTGAATATCCATTATCTTGTAAGGATTTTCTTAAATATTTATATTCATCATTCAAAAATTCAGGGTCACAAATTCGTTTTGCTCGATCTACTAAAGATTTAATTACACTAATTTTTGACGTGGATGGTGGTTGGATAATTTGTGAAGGTATCTATCTGTGTCGGCTTTCTGTAAACCTTAAAAGATAGTGAATTATTATTTTTAGATATTAATATGTCAAGAAATGGTAAACTTCCATTAGTTTCTTTTTCCATGGTAAACTGAATACTAGAATGTATACCATTTATAAAAACCAAAAACTCATGCAGTGCTTCTTCTCCATGTCTCCAAATAACAAATGTGTCATCTACATATCTATACCAAACTGAAGGTTTTTTAGGTGTATTTTGTAACGTTAATGTTTCAAATTTTTCCATATAAAAATTAGCTATAACAGGACTAAGGGGACTACCCATTGCTACACCTTCAATCTGTTCATAAAATTTATTATTCCACTGAAAATAAGTTGTAGTAAGACAGTGCTGAAAAAGAATGGTTATGTCCTTTGGAAAAAGATGATCTATGTATTCAATAGTTTCTTTTAGAGGTACTTTTGTAAAAAGTGAAATAACATCAAAACTAACCATTATATCACCCTCTTCAATTTTGAAATTATGCATTTTTTCAACAAAGTCGGCAGAATTTTTAATGTAATGGGGTATTTTCCTATATGAGGTTGTAATAACAATGTAAGATGTTTTGCAAGGTGATATGTAGGAGAACCAATTGCACTAACAATAGGCCTTAAAGGAATATTAGGTTTATGAATTTTTGGTAAACCATATAGTTTTGGTGAAATGGCTTCAGAGTTAGATAGTTTCTTTTTTATTTCTTCAGGAATAGATGATAATTTAATCAGCTCTTTAGTTTTTAAAAGAAACTTTTTTGTTGGATCTTTTGGTATTTCACGATAAGTTTCTGGTCCCAACAATTGTTCTATCTTAGTGTTATAATCGTTCATGTTTAATATAACAGTTGCATTACCTTTATCTGATTTTAATATTATAATACTTTCATTGCGTTTAAGATCAAGTAAAGCATGTCGTTGACGAAAGGATAAGTTGCTCTTTGGAGGTTTTGTTTTACGTAATATGTTAACGGTGTTATATCTAACTTCATTAGCAGCATCAAAAGGTAATAATCTAATGGAGTTTTCGATGTTGGAAATTATATCTTCAAAAGGTATTACTCTTGGTGTTATCGCAAAATTTCCTCCTTTAGAAAGCGCTTCAATAGCATAATCTGAAACAACATTATCAGAAAGGTGACATTCAATTTGACAATATGAAAATATTGTCAAGACAAACCCATTATTATGTTCGTTTGCAACGTGAAGCTATTGAAATATATAAACACCCGAATAATTTTAATAGACAAGAAGAAAATCTCCGTTTAAATAGGTTTTGGCATCTTATAATTAAAAAAGAGCATAATGATACGCCTTGATTTCAATTTGTTTTCAACTTTTGGTATTTCTAGGTTTTTTGCTGTGTTTTTCCTAGTGTATATATGTATATATATATATATATATATATATATATATATATATATATATATATATATATATATATATATATATATACAACGGGTGCCCGAAAATAGCACGTACCTAGAGAAGGATGTGATTCTACATGAAAAAATAAGACCTTTTTTTCCTATGAACTTACATGCTCAGACGTATCGTTTTCAATATACAGGGGGTCAAAGTTGAATTTTTTTTCAGTTTTTGGACAATATCTCGAGAATCGTATGAGATATCATGTTCAGCTCTTATACACAATTTGTGCTCATTAAGTAACTTGCTTTCGCTATAAATGAAGGTTTTTAAAAATTCAGTGGCATGGATTTTGGGTATTTTGAGGGTTTCAACCCTCCTTAATTTGTACGCCACTAAATTAAATGCAATTCTAAGAAGCGCATTAGAACCGGCCATGTCTTCTACACCAAAAAGTTGCTCTTGGATGATAGCTCTAAATTCAACTGTTTCCGAGAAAAATAGCATTCAATGAGAGAAAACATTATTTTTAAGAATCCTTTTCATAAAAATTTATTAACAGTAGGCATAACATTTTGGAAAGAATGCAAGTAATAAATTCCAAATTACTACTTATTGAATGAAAAACAAATGCTGTAAGTATTCTACGTGGGCTTCGTTCACGTAAATACATTAGAATGGTAAATAACAATTAGAGCAACGTGTCGCCTATGCTTGCGAAGAGATAAGAAATAAAGAAGGGATTTTTGAATCAGTAAGGAACTCAATGAGAAAATGGGGTAGTAAAATGTATTGAAGTGGACGGAGCCCACATGGAACACTTTTAGCATTTGTTTTTCATTCAATTTGTAGTTATTTGTATTTGTATACTTTCAGTTTTCTAGAAATGTTCTACCTACTGTTAATAAATTGTTAAAAAAAATTATTCTTAAAATTATGGTTTTTTCCTCATAAAATTTTTCTCGGAAACGATCAACTTTAGAGCTGTTAACCAAGAGCACCTTTTTGGTAGAGAAAATAAAGGCGGCTCTATCGCGCTCCTTTCAGTGGCGTAGAACGTACAATTTTGTCAAAGTTGAAAAACTAATTTTTCAACTTTGACAAAATTGTTTACAACATCTTTAACAATTTTTACAAATATTACTACTGATGAAGATAACTGTAAGTGTTATCGAAACGTTTAGATTGTATAATTTAAATACACCATTAAAAACCCCAAAAAAGATAAGTATTTTATTATGAGTGTTAATGGTGAAAGTTTACATTTTCATCAAACACATTTTGTTTTATATAAATCCACAGAAAAAAATCCAAAGGGATCAAATCAAGTGAGCGGGCAGGCCATTCAGTGGGACCCTGACGATCAATCCGACGACCACCGAAATTAGTGTCTAAATAACTACGCACGTTCCTGGAATAATCCGGATGATCTCTATCCTTCTCTGTAATTTCGGTAATAATGGGATCGAGAGCATTTTCCAGTATATCCAGATACAGTTCTCCAGTTATGTGTCGATAATTGTTTATATGGACATTATCATTTTAAAAATATCTACATTTGTCGCTAAAATAGATATTGTTAAGATAGGTAGGGTGTCTTACAATTTCTGCCGTCATATTTTCGCAGAATTACTCTTCGATCTGGGTCATTTTCAGTTAATGATGTGCCTTTTGGATTTTGTGTGCATGAAATTTTTTCCATTTTAAAATTCTCCACAGAGTAGAATGGAAAACTTGACAGTCGTCCGCGTCATGTGTAGTAGATTGTTGGGGATTGGCTACCATTTCACCAATAGTTTCAATTTGTTTTTCTTTCGACATATGTTTACGACCTCGTGGCTTTTTATTATTCAGATAACATTACCAGCAACTATGCATTTATCTGTAAGTACCCTAAGGTATTTTCTACAAAAAGAACGATCTGGAAAGAGGTCATTGAAAATTTTTTCAGTCCGTGATAAAAACCGTCCGTTAATATGAACTACTTCAATTTTCTATTCTAATGGGCGAGAATTAACCATTTTAGGAACATTAATTAGAACAAAAACCACTACTTAGGAACAAAAACTGAACGAGGTTCAGATTGATGTATAGGAAAACCGCCCTTTCCATTTAAATTTTTAATTAAGAATTCTTAAGGGTTCCCTATACCTACACACAAAGAGTTTCAAGTTATATCAATTTTTCTGAAAATGTAGGGTTTGAGGAAAAATTAAATATCTCTAATAAAATTAACTTCAACAAATTTACTCTTAGGTTTAATGTTCCCTTAGTCTATTTATTGAATGAATAGTAAATACCTCTTTACAGGGTGTCCATTTTTTTCAGTTAAATTAGTAGAACATTCATACTGAAATATTCGGCTTATTTTAAATGGAATACCCTGTATTTTATACGCTTATCGTTTAGCTTACTTAATTACCTTTCAACTTCTATAAGTGTTTCCTATACCTAGACCTTGAAATTTTCAACTTATTTAATAATTTTTGGAATTTGTCTGTTCCTGTATCATTTCTAGTTTGAAATATCCTCCCAAAATGCCTACTCTTAATGATTTTTGGCTAATGTAACACATTTTCAAATTCAAATCATTGTAACTTTAATATAAACGTTTATAAAGTTGTTTCTACACTATGTGGATTAAACTAAAAATCGCAATAGATCTTTATACACATATCTTTACACTCGGTAACCGTAACAACAAATTGTCGCCTTTCAAAGCTCTGACGATGCTTGGTACGTCCAAGTGAAACCGATCAGCTTCAATTTGAAAAAATAAAGTTAAGCTTTAAAAAATCTATTGCGATTTTTAGTTTAATCTACATAATCCAACAGTTTCACAGAGTAAGGATAGCAAGCATGGACACAATGCAAACTAAAAATTTAGGAAAGAGTAGTTTTTGTGTCTTTATTTTACTCTAGCAAGGTCTTTTAATTAATTCATTGGTGTCTAAACTAATTTTAAAGTGAAAAATCATTGATATGTACAGCTTATTCCTTGTATTTATAGTAAGAATAATAGTACAAAAAAGATGAGGAAGGGGAATCCCAAGTACGAAATTTTTAAGAGTTTTACATTTTTATTAAGTTTTAATGTCTGAATAACATATAAAGAAGCATGTTTACAAAGATGTTTTACATATCTCGTGTTTTGTTACTTATAAATGAGAATATTTTATCTTACCTTACATAATAGCAACAAATTAATAAAAATGTTACAAATAATAGCTTGTGCCATTTTTTGGCACTGTTTCATTGTGTGTATAAGTATTCTAATTAAAAAATTAAATATCTCCTTATCCTAGGATTTATGTCTTATTGAACTTATTTAAATTTACCTCAACACAGGCAGCTTCTTGTTAACAATTGTCAGAACAGCATGAAATTGGACGACCTCAATTATGCCAAGCAGTTCCATTGTTAAACTGTGGTACTAATTGCTGGTCTAATTCTTAACATGTCTAATTTAGATAGACAAAGTAGGTATTTCTAATTACACTGAGTTAGGAGCACTTCTATTAAGCTGTATTATTAGAACACTATTGCATTTAAAAATTATTATTAATTTTATTAAATACATAACTAAAAAGTTTACCTCGAGTAGTATTTGAACCTGTACTTTGCTAGAGTACCGCGCTAACCAACTGCGCTATCGAGACTCAAGTCCCGATGTAAACTTTGTCTTTATGTGTGTAGAACTGTTGTAGATTCTAAATATTATATTTAGAATTTACATCAGTTCTACATACATAAAGACGAAATGTACATCGATTAGGGCTTGAATCTCGATAGTATAGTTGGTTAGCGCGGTACTCTAGGAAAGTACAGGTCGTACCTTCAAATCCTACTCGAGGTAAACTTTTTATTTATGTATTTAATAAAATTAATAATAATTGTTAATTACAAATTTACTTTTGAACTTATTCATTCATAACAAAACTTATAATAATTATTGTATTTATTTATTCAACAAATGCAAAGAATGAGTGTTTATTGAACGTGATGTGTGTTTGTCTAACGAGGCTTTTAGGTCGAGTTGAACTTCAAGTCGAGTGCAATAAACAATTTTAGCACGAGTTGCACATCTTTTCGACATATATTAAAAAAGCGGCATTATATATAAGTGGCCATAAGTGTCGGTAAATAAAAAATATTTTATAATAATCTAATATTTATTATTGAATTACGATAGACTATCATTTTTAGACTTTCTTTTTCATTTACTTACTGTGCTATAGGTATCGAAGGGATCTGTACCGTGCTACTACGCACTAGAGGTGAGGGTGTGCAAATTAAGAAAATAAAGTAAAGGGGTTCAATAATGAACAAATATAAAATAATTACACTTATAAACGTTTTGTCATTGAAAAGTATTAACTTTTTAGATTTTGCAGTAAAGTATAGGACAAATGAAAACTTGTTTACAAGATCGAGGCTTTCCTAAATGTTATATTTTAGCATACAATTGTAGAAAATTTGCATATCTAACGGTTGTACAACACATCGAGCGCAATAAACACTTTTTGCACGAGTTGCATACACATGCTTTTTCTATGCACGTTAAAAAAGGTTTTACTAAGTAATCATAAGTGTCGGTAAATAAAAAATATTTTATAATAATCTAATATTTAATATTGAATTATGATAAATTACCATTGTAAGCGTGATTTGCAGGATATTGAAATTAAAGGTGCTTCGGTTGCCAATACATTGATTTCTGGTGGGATTTTCATCGTTACTATCATTTATATTTTCAATAATATTCCCCATTTTAAGCATTCTTGCACATACACGGTTTTTCCATTTACTTACTTAAACAAATCAGAATAACCATTAATTAGCGGTAAAACAAAATATAGTGATATATAGTGATATAGTGCGCTTCAAACAACCTTCGTAAAATAGATCATAGTAAAACGTAATTTTTTTTGTAAAAATTTTAATTGAAACGAAAAATTGTTTAATAATTGTACAATGACCTAACGTTCCACTTGTTTAAACAATAGCATTTCTCTAAAATGTGAAGTCAAAACCGTGATAACCTAAAATTTTTAGCGTCTGTTCAAAGAAATTTCAGTTCTGTTGCCAATCCATATTGTTTTGACGTTTCAACATTTTCAGTTGTACCTTTTAAATTAAGCTGGTACGTATGCATAGTGTACAATAAAATTTATATTGCACTAAAGGATAACTTTTTATGCTAAAAATAATGCAGTATTCGTTTTCTAAATGAACGTAGTAAGAAGTAAATTAAGTCTGATACCATAAATTTAGCATAATTCTAACTTATTTTAGTATTGTTAGGTACATACAATTTTTCCTAATTCCTTTACCTCGTGTAATATATTTCAGAATAAATGTATCAAGTGTAGGTTTCAAAAAATAAAAATTGAAAAATACTACTGACCCTTAACCTTATATCCTTCGGATATAAAACTTTTACATATGTAGCGGCATGGTCACTGCGTATATGCACACCATGTGCGGCTACTTAGGCGAATGCTGGAGTAGTACTTTCCCCCTCAGAACCCTAACTCCGTTCCTCCCAATCCTATCATGACAAGACCTATCCTTAATCTCACCATGCATATATACGTAATGTATGTATGTATGCTGGGGATCCATGATTGTGGCCGAAGGAGCTCGGAAAGCTCGAGCAGCCCGCCCTCCCCGTTGGGGAGGGAATGACATACGTTGCCTTTTCCTTTTTTTTTACATATTGCTATAAAAATGTTGTAGTAAAACCCGCGATAATAGTAAGATATTCGGCTTATTTACTACCGCTTGATTTAATGTGCTTTTTTATGGAGCAAGGTAATGATTAGTACAATTTTTTTACCAGTGAAAATTATTATACCATAAATTTCAACTACAGTTGTGTATAAAGTATGGTTTAACCTATAAAGTATTAATAATGGGTACATCAATAATCTTTTCTTAATTTACTCAGTTGCATACCGAAATTGTGATATAATTTTATCTGTTGCAAATTTGCGAGTAAAGAACTCTCTATTATCTAATTGAAACACACTAGTAGAATAGGGACACCTCAACTTTCACTTTTGACCTTGAGAATTCCCGATGACGTCGCAAAGCTGCCCATGTGGCTGACCTGGGGTTTGACTTTAACGACCACGTGCTGGTGGGGATGGGTTGACCTTGAGTTTGACCTTGGGGCCTGGCATTGGAGTTAGCCTTGGGCCTGTCCTTGGAGTTGACCTTGAACTATCCAAATATGTCCAGCAAAAAATTTGAATTTGAATAAGGGGACCTAATGCTAACTTGTAACACAGGTGTAGCAATTTGCATTATGGTCAGCCCCCCTTGTCGTGGTCCCGTTAACGGTAAATAGTATTCTAATAAGGGACCCTAGTGCTAACTTGTAAGAGAGGTACAGGAACTAGCTTTTGGGACTTTGTTCTTTGTCGTGCCATCTGGTAGTGTATGGACTAATGCATGTTTTCGGTAATAAAGGTGGCTCCACCTAACGGTATACTTTAGGTGTACGTACAGGTCACTGCAATCGTTACGGAGGGAAATTAGAATTTCTGTAATAGAGTTCGATAATCGATAATAAAAAGATTTTTTGTTTTAATTATGAGTCTCGTTTCTCTCTTGCTCTTTCGTTTCTCTCGCACAAGCACGAGCACGCAGACGCGGACGCGAACGCGGACACGAACACGGACACGGACACGGACACGGACACGGACACGGACACGGACACGGACACGGACACGGACACGGACACGGACACGGACACAGACACGCACACGGACACGGACACGGACACGGACACGGACACGGACACGGACACGGACACGGACACGGACCCGGACACGGACACGGACACGGACACGGACACGGACACGCAAACGGACACAGGCGCATACACAGACATAGTCACAGATGCAGGCTCAAACACGCGACCAAGCAAACGCGAAAACACGTAAACAAGAAAACACGCAAACACCTAAACACGAAAACGAGTTAAGACGTAAACACCAAAACAAGCAAACACGAAAACACACAAACTGGAAAACATGCAAACACACAAACTCGCAATCATGAAAACACGCAAACACGAAAACACACAACTACGAGAACACAATCGCGAAAACTTCCAAACACACTAATACAATAACACGAAACCACGCAAATATGAAAACACACAGTCACTGGAAAACACGCAAACACATAAACACTCAAACACGAAAAACGAAAACGCGAAAACATGAAAACACACACCCACACACACACAAAACAAATGCTGAAACATTCAAACACGCCAACACGAAAACACGGAAATACGAAGACACATAAACGCGAAAACCTTAGTTCTATGGTAAAGAATTCCAAACATTTTTAACGGAAAGGTCTCGCATTATTTTATATAATTCCTATGTCCGCTCTAAGCTGGAATATGGATCAATAGTGTTGTGCCTGTCTTACTCGATGCATGTTTATGCGCTTGAAAGAATTCAGATACACTCCCTCAAATATCTGCCTTTTCGAACGAACAATCACTACCCAGTTCAAGACTTTCCTCAGCAGAGTTTATTGAGTGTGGCTTTACCAGCTTCTTATACTGAAATGGTAAAGTTCACAGTTTTCAACTCTTCGTCGTTTAGAGTAACTTATACTAAACTCTTTGAATTCACGCCTGTTTAATTCATTGGAACACTTGTCTCTAACTATTTTCCTATTGCTATACACAAAAACAGAGCCTTTACTATTGCTAATTACCACATCTTTCATCGATTCAAAATTTATAACACGAGTTCTTATGGTCTAATTTAAGGAATACCCTTCAGTTTACACGTTGATTTAAGTGTCTGTTCACTGGTTGAAAACACATTATAACTGTAGTTCTTCGGCCCCGTATTAACAAACTCAGCTATATAACTTTCTTCACCGTACGCCTCCAGCTCGTCGGTCATTTGACCAAGGAATTATCCACAAGTTGAACTCCAGTCGTCGGGTTTTGCCATAAATATGATACTATCTGTATCATAATACAGAGCACTACGGTCCAGCTTCTTCAGATAACTATATAGTTCTAAACGTGCATGAGCTGTCGTGTACTCGGCTATGAATGCATTATAAGTTTTAGTCTCGCCTTCACCCTCAGGTCTATCACGATTTACAATTACCATATTCTCATTAATAGGAACCTGGACCAATGGATCCGTAAACAATTTGAAAAAATCCTTTGGCTCAGATACACTACTGCTTTGGGTTAAATTTTCACATTGGCCAAGCTTACCCCAAAAAGTTTAACATTGGCTTGGCCAAGTATCTTAAACCTAGATCTTTTCTTATTGTTCTTTTCGTCCAGCTCAATTCCCTATTTATTGTAATATTCCGTTATGTAGTTCAACTTCTCGGTTAACTGACGTACAATGGCTAGGCCACCCGGAACACTCCTGTTTGAGCCTCAGGAAATTATCGATGTAACCACTAAACAACCCACCCTGTTTCGTGGTTTTATCATATGCGGTTACCTCATATGCCCAAATCTCAAAAACATCCAAAATTTTATAGTTTTAAGCTACAGCCAACGCAACTCATCCGCTACAAACGTTTCAACAAAACTGCTCTCAGCTTCACTATTCCCGCATTCTGTCTTCATTTAGCTCAGCACCTCGTCTTACATAACAAAAACTTAAATTTTCCATGCATTTTTAGAGGCAAAACAGGATGATAGAGGTCAGAGGGCGGTAGAACTCGACATTTAACTAAACCCTCTACCATTTACAATGAAATGTTCTTACAATTTAAATCTACGTGAATTTTCGGTGGACCTACAGGATATTCACATAAGGGTATAATGAGAACAGGTTTTCTCACTAATGCCGTCACACTTATAGTAGAGTTTGCTGGCATTAGTGCGACCAGCGTAAAACGCATGTCGTAAATTTAAAGGTTCGTCATCATCTTGGGCACCTAGATTCTATATAAATGCTCTTAACTCATCGTTTGAAAGTATTAGTTTTTAAAATCGCATTCACGCACTTCCACTAAATTATAACCGCGCTCACGTAGAAACTGAAATCGTGCTTCCGTGTTCTCGTTTCGGATAAACATGAATGTATTTACATTCAGTTCTGGGTCAATATTGGCCTGGTTGGGGAAATATTCCCCGAAACCGTGCCAATAGCATCCCAGAAACTCGTAAACGATATTTGATTCAGTCCAATAACCGTCGACCTTAACACCTTCAGGTACTCTAAACTCACGAGCTTTTCCGGCATGCTGTATGGTCACTTGTTCAGAATGTTCCAACCAACGTAACTACTGTATTGCGACTTTTGACTGTTTGTCGACACGTCTGTAGCCGCCTTTTGGAATGAGACCGATTGTGTTCTCTTTGAGCAAAAGTCAACAAAACACTTTATTCTAGGCGCTAGCCATTGTGGTTGACTCCTGAAACGGATCGACTTTATTTTGTGTCGTGAAGCATCCTTTAACGAGAATCTTAACATCCATCAGGCAATGCTTCCCAATCTCTTCGCTCATCTTGAAAACATAATTATTTTGGGTCTCAGCCGCATGCCAATCTAAAAGTTTTTGTCGCTGTTTTCCCGACATCTGATCTAGACAATAATATTCAAGTGCAGGTAAAGTACCCTCGTAATTCTGGTTCTCGAATGTGTTGAAGAAAAATGGGAAATACCCCTTGGAAAAATCGAAAGTTTTCGGAAATGCCGAGAGCGGTGATGGAATGAAATTAAGGGAGTCTATAAACCTAATACCGTCGCATTGAATGGAAATTAGTTTTAGACTTTGGGTCTTTATCGGTTATTATTAGCTAGCATGCATCTAAGCACAAAACATCCATCATACTCCTTCATGTTATGTGCGATGCATATGACTCTAAATTTTCGGGCTTTCTCGGCTACATACGATAGAAACGATTCAACAGGATCTTGCTTGAAAATGTGCACTCTTTCGCTACACGTCGAACATCTCTCATCCAAATTGTTGGTGAGTTGCATGCAAACGGAACAAACATTCGCGGACACGATCTATACGTGTCCGCGAATGGCTCATGCAGTAATCATTCGTCCCTCACACACCTTCTCTTGCATGCATTCCAAATCGTAAAAGATAAACATAGATACTTTACCATTACTAGTGTCACCTCAAGCGTTATTAATTGGTATAGATCAGAAATGTCCAATAGGTTTTTGGTTCTTGCACTCAGGGCAATAGCTGTAATCGCATCTGTGTTTATTCTTTACTTCAGTGGTTTTGAGGCACTTTAAACATCTACGTAATTTTTCATACAGCTCAGCGTCGTTTTGGTTTCTAAAACATTCTTGCACATAAAAATCTCTCTTGCAATCATTGCCAACAATTTTCGGGTCTTGAATGAAACAAGGTGGTTTCTGATGGCAACAAACATTTCACATGCTGTTTTTTGTGACTACAGCGTTTTTCACTGTTCGCAGTTATAACCGCAAGTAAACGGAGAAGTTAAGCTGGTAATGATATTGTCGTGCTCGTCTTCCAGTAACAAATCTAAAACTACACTACCCGGCTCTATAGGGTGTTCAAAGTATACCGAATCACCTATTCGCGAATTATAAACTACTGTAGTATATGAAGTTAAATGATTTTGAAATACTTGAATGTGATCGTAACTACCACCCTGACGAAGGTCTACACCGCTGTTTTGGCAAAGTTGCACGGTTCGCGCTTGATATAAAGGATACCCCGTTTCCATGCTACTGCGCCTTGTATCGTTATTTCTAAACGCTATTGCTAAGAATAGTGCGCGATCTAAACGATTGCTTTCATTCATTGTTGCTGGTACAAGAAAGAAACCCTGTCTTTTGGATACACATAAGTCTTGAATCTTTAAAACCGTCAAGTTTTGCGTCTATAGCCAATCGTTACCGTCATTCTATCCACGTCTAAAACTAACTAGTTGCTCGGGGAAAGGCTAGCACTGCTCTCCATCACCTTTTCTAGTATTGACATTATCACCCTCACCGACTACTGGTCCACTCTTCTTTAACGTGATACCGACACGATCTGATGGAACCGCATCCTTGATAATGTATGTATTCAGTTCCTCTAACCCACTCTGCAAAATATGTGTTAAATAACATTTTTTGGTAACGATATATATTTTACCTGCAGCCATGACAAAGGATTGTCCTTGCATGTCTCAAGGTTGCAACTGAATCTCGATGATTTACACGTAGTGTTAAATTTTTTTATAAATTTAATGTTTGATTCACCAATTATATTAATATGATTTAATATCATTTCAGAAGAGGATAATCCAACCTCTTGTTGCCGGTTTGATGGATCTGCACCTAAACCTGAACCCTGCAATACCTGTAATGTACTCATTCATGAAACGAAAACAACAATGGAAAATTAAAGGTGATACCGTTATCATACTAGAATCCTCCGCTCTTGCTGAAGTTTCCAACACCTCCTCCATGTTTACTTAAGCGGGGCTTTATGCAATAAGAATAATTAAAAACACTTAAAAATAAAACAAACGTATAGTTACATTCCGCCAGCTCTCCACCCGGCCTCCTCATAATCATCGTACTCTTTCAGTGAATCGATGTTATTATTTTTAAACACTACCTTGTAATTGATCATATTGTATGCCTTTATCAGCAGTTCGTAGGTTAACAATAACCCACCACGAAACAACCCCAAAATCTGGTTAGCTGTTAAAAATTCCATTGCAATGATATATGATATGCTCTTCCAACAGAACTAAATTAATTAAACTCAGATCTACGTATTTATAATATCTTTCCCTAGGTAAGACTAAGGTTTTGAAAGTTCCCAAGGCTAAATTATATTGTCCACGGACCGTCAAGGTCAACTCTTTTTTTTGTATGTATGCATACACAAAATAAATACTGCTGCTGAAGGTTGACTTTACATTCTCAAGTTGAAGTCATTTTTTTAATGTATGTGTAAATAAAATTCATGTAAGCAAGGTCGGGATAACTACGGCTCTGAAGGAAGCATCTCCAAACAATGATGATAGTTACGAATCACGGTCGAAGAAGAAGAAGACCGATAAAAATGTAATTGAATAAATGATGTATTGTTTTTAAAGATATGTTTTATAAATCTAAAATCCCTTTTTGACAGAAGTGTTTCTATTAAGATAGGTATGTCTGCTAAGTCAGATCTTGCATGTAAAATAGGAACGTAACTTCATGTTTAGGAGGGGCACCCTGATATCAGCCTAGCTTAAATACCAGATGAAAAATCTGCAATGACCTGTATGTTCTACTTTTTATCGTGCTTATCTTTTAATATTAAAAACGAGATTTGTTTTCTATATCATAAACATCGAAAATTGGCAATGAATATCGCTTTATTTATCTCTTTTAATATCAATGGTACTGTTTTCTTTTTAAATATCTACTAAAGCCTACACGTGTTTTAAATCGTGTATTAATCATAACAGTTATAAGCTTTGATGTATATTTTGATAATGCTTAATTACTTAATTAGACATTTTTATTTTAAAATAACTCTATATGTATACTGTTGAAGAATAACTTTACTTTACGCAGTCAAGGTTAAATTTTATATGTACATATACACAATATTACTACTACTGAAAGTTAACTTTAGTTTGCATTCTCAAGGTGAAAACCATTTTAAAGCGTGTGTAAATAGAAATTCATATAATCAGGCAAGGTCGCACTAACGATGATACAGTTAATGCGAAAGGACGGTTAAATAGGAATTACAATAAGTCTGAGAGAGATAATTAGATTTTTGCTATTCTGGTCTAATTTCAAGTTTAGTTTTATTTATTATTGCATTGTATAAGTATTTAAGGTAGTTGAGGATTGTCGATAACGGCCTAGGACGTTTAGCCTGGTTTATAAATGTAGAGTCCTTTATGTGAGAGGTATTTCCGTTAAGGCAGTCCTTACATGTAAAGTAATATAGCGGTCTGACCTCGAGTTTGGTTATATTTGTTTATTATTACATAGGCATTTTACCAATTTAAATGTAAAACACATTTTTATCATTGTATGCAAAACGGGGCAATGGTGTTACACGCTAATTTGATATTCGTATATTGACATCAATGTCGTTTTTTTAAGACTGGTCTTTTTGAACGCTGTAAGTGAAATCAGGCTGTCATTTTTGAATTTAGAGCTGGCTTTTCAATATGTAAGTTAAATAATTTGGTATTTTTGAATTGTGGTTGGTTTTAGCAAGCTATAATTTAAACCAAACAAGTATTTTTGAAGTATAAGCTGGTTTTCGCATTTAATTTTAACTTAGAAATGTGGATGTAATGGTTTTAATTTAACAAACTTATAAAGTATTAAAACCACCTGTTTCAAGGTTAGAACACTATTTAATTCTAGAATTAAAAGTTACCTTAGTAACGCAACTTTTGTTTTGTTACGAAAATGCTAACTTTATTTTTAGATATGGCAGTAAGAACATCACAGTTTAAGACGAGTGAGCAAAAACATGTTTTCAAGTAGTTCCTGGTTATGATAGACCTAGTATTCAATGAGTGCAATTCATTCAATAAAATAACAATTGCAAATTTGGACTAACTCGGAAAAAAGTTGTATATGACTCTGTTATTCAAGTTATTCGTTTTACAACGAATACATATCTATAAAAAGGTGTCATTTGCACAATTTTTTTACTAAAATAGTTATTTGTGTAACTAGTGCAAGAAGTGTATATTTTGTTGCACGAAGCATGAAGTTTGCTACGCTAAGTACAACAAATACACCTTTTGTACATGTTCTATACTACTTTTTAGTACGATAGAACTTACTATGTTCCTTATAATTGTTATTGAAGAGTAAATGGCATATCTTTTTTAGGTTAACTTGCAACATCGATGTTGTGTACTACATTTTCTACTTTGTGTTACATTGTGCGCCTAGTATGCTATAATGTACCGAAAGAAATAAAAATTGCACTGTTCCCAGTTTCCCACAATTTAAATTTTCCATTACCAGGTTACAACTTCGTGCTGTAACATTAACATTAAGAAAATTGATCAAACGAAGCTGTGCTGCATTGTGCTAGTAGTGTGCTGCGTTGTGGTGATAAGCAAAATAGATTACGTGTACCCATATTCCCATAAATCGAATTTTTAGTCTCCGGGTTACAACTTCGTTCTCTAACATCAACAATAACCTTCCGTCGGCCGCAACGAATCTGTGAGATGAAGTTACGAAGTTTTTTTGCACCAATCAGCGAGATCGGAGGGTAGTGGAGTGAGTCCCCTAGTAGCTTCATGTCTTCCCCCCACCCACTTATAAAAGACCGTTTTCCGTTTTTATTCAGTACTTCGCTGAGTGTCGTGAGTGGTGTATTAGTCTCTCAGATGAATTGCGCCCTATCGTGTAAGTATTTTTGATTTTCGAATTTTTCCTTTTTTTTTGTTGATATTTCTTTTTTTAAACCTAAAATAGCATGTGTAACAAGTTTTAGTCCCTAATTTAGTGATATTGACCTTTATTTACTGTAAGATACAAATAGTAATCTGTCAGAATATTGCGCCCGATCGTGTAATAAGATTATTTTTTTAAATTTTTCTGAAAGGAATGGCTTCTTTATCAAAGCAGTCTACTACCCCAATGGCTTCAACATCAAAAGAACCTCCTCCTCGAAGGTTGACCTGCGGAACCCTGAAGACTTGGCGGAAATCCATCTTATTTTGTGGGGTGAAGTCGAAATAGTGGATAATGAGAACAATGGAGGTGACGAGTCCGACACTAATACTGAAGAAGATGTAAAAGAAAGAGAAGAGGATTCTAATGCTGGCCAAGACGGTGAGAGTTCTGATGAAGACGAAACGGCTGGTTAAGAATTTTATGTAGGTAAGGATGGAACTAAATGGCCAAAAGTAAAACCTTCAGCTAGAGTCAGAAGGAGAGCACATAATGTTTTGTTGCGATTACCTGGCCCCACTGGATATGCTCGGAATGCAAGGTCCCCAAATGAATGCTGGAATAATTTTTTTTCGAATGACGTAATTGAATTAATCGTAAAGTATACAAATACATTCATTGAGAAAATAAAAAAAAATTATTCAAGAGAAAGGGATCCAAACCTACTGATTTGATAGAATTTCGCAGTTTTATTGGCTTGCTCTATCTTGCAGGCGTTCTAAGGAGCAATAGGCAGTCGTCAGAAGATTTGGTAATGAACTTGAAAAGGTTCAAGTTCCTTACGAAGTGTACTCGCTTGGATGACGTAAATACGCGAGATCAGAGAAAACAATGCGGTAAACTAGTAGCAGTTCGCGAAATGTTTGACCTGTTTGTAACGAAACTGTCAAAATAGTTATTCACCTGGAAAAGATGTTACTGTAGATGAAAAACTGGAGGGGTTTCGTGGGAGATGGTCATTTATACAGTACATCCCATCAAAACCCAATAAGTACGGTATCAAGATTTATGCTGCCGTTGATGGCAAAATGTTCTACCCACATAACTTAGAGATATATGCAGGCAAACAGCCAGAAGGTCCTTTTGCGATAAGCAATAAGCCGCAAGAAGTGGTCATGAGAATTGTTCAACCGTTGTATGGATCAGGACGTAACATAACGTGCGACAACTTTGTTGGGAACCTTGCGAAAAAACAAACGCCATCTCCTTCCTGAATTTGTGAACACAAAATCTAGGGCTGTAAATAGTAGTCATTTCGGTTTTACAAAGAACTGCTCACTTGTGTCATTTGTGCTGAAAAAAGGGAGAAATGTGCTTCTAATTTTAAGTATGCACGATGACGATTACGTTGATGCAGTCTCAAGAAAACCACAAATGATTTTGGATTGTAACGCCACCAAAACTGGAGTCGATGTAGTTGACAAATTGTGCGCTACTAAGTACAACAGGTATTAATGCAGAAGTGATATATGTCTTCAATAACAATCCCGATTCAAACACCAGCAGAAGGAGAGGTTTTTTGAAAGCTCTATGCAACAAGCTGTGTTTGGAGCAACTCCAAACAAGGGGAATACCTATTCAACTACAAAACGAACTACGTGAGTTCCAGCCTACCTCACAACATCAGGAGATGCCTGTACCAGGATGCTACGACTGACAGAGGAAGAGGTGTTCCAAATGTCGCCAAATGAGAAAAGTTCGCTATTCAAAATATAAATGTCTGAAATGTAATGTTCAAGTATTCTGTTCGAAGCATGCCAAGATGACATGTGAAAAATGTTATTATTCAGCTTTTATTGTGCTGCAACCTAGCTCATGAATACATTTTTTCATTATTTTAATTTTTTGATTATTATGATTAACCAAACTAACTAAAGAAAGTGCTGCATTGCACTAGTGGTGTACTGCGGCTAGTTTTCCATAAATAAAATTTTCCGATATCGGGTTACAACTGCTTGCCGTAATATCAAGATTTTCAGAAAATGAAGTTGAGCTGCATTGTGTTAGCTATGAGTTATGTTGTGCTAATGGTCACAGAGTATTAGGCGCATGCATCTACACATAATTAGGATTTTTGGATATGTTGTGCAATTTCGTGTAGTAACACAAGCATCAGTTGTGTTGCACTTTATTATCAACGTGTTGTAAGGCGCTAATATGCAAACTCCATTAGGTACGCCCGTTGTGATTTTGATTCAATTTTTTTAATTCAGCTTTTTTTAAGAGTAAACCATTAAAATGGATTTGTAATGCATGGCGACACAAGTGCGCCATGATGTGATATGATGGGTCCATACGGTCTCATTTCATAAAATAGTAGTGAAAATGATGAATGCTAGGTCGGTTAACGATCAAGGTGTATATTTGACATTATCTAGAGCATATTTAAAAGAGTTAATTAGAAACATTGTGTCAGAAAAGCATCAGAACTGTACCAAGTAAAATAGGAGTTAAGAAACGAAGTGGTCGTATTAAAGGAAAGTAATATTGATTTGATAAAATTATTAAATAAAAAAAGCTCAGAAACATGTAACAACAATAAAAAGGATAAAAATACTTCTAAAATTTCAATTGAAGGTGCTAAAAGTTATAGCGATTGTGTATCGATCGGTGCAGTCAGAGATCAAGGATCATCGCCTGTTAGTCTTCGTCTAAATGATAAAACACTCCAAAGAGATACGAAATCCAGACCGGTGGGATCCAGCAGCTATACGTTAATTTCGGAAGTTGCAGCTTGGACATTTTTAAATTTTCAATAATTCATGGTTTACCTCCACAGCCGGTGTTAAACGGAAATCTTAGGACACCCACACATCATAATCTCAAACAGTTATGCAATTGTGTTAAAGTTAGTGACAATTACAGATTGTGCCACTTAAATATACGAAGTATGCGTGACAAGACAAAGTTAATTGATATGTATTTGGTTCTACAATCATTAAACTATCCTGAAGTGATGCGTTTGACTGAAATTTTTTACAGTGATGACGAAATTACCTTTTGTAAAATAGACAACTATGAACTTATTGACTTTTTCTGTAGATCCGAATGCAAAAGAGACGGAGTAGCAATTTTTGTTAAAGTAGGAGTAGTGAGATGAAATCCGTACATTTATCCAGAATTGAGAAGCATTTTGAATATGCATCTGCGAACATTTCCTTATCCGAACAGGTAACAATCACTGTTTCTTGTTTTTATAGAACATCTGACGCTGATTTCGGTGTTTTTTAAAATAATTTGGATTTATTTCTTTATAAACTGAATAATTTTAATAGAATTTCATTCATTTGTGGCGATTTTAACACAAATTTTGGTTTAAATGTAAAGGATCATAATGGAAAGAGTCTTGTGACGTTACTTTCACCTTATGGTTTCAATAAATGTATTACAGAATACACGAGAGTACAAGGTCAGTCTAAAACCATAATGGATAATGTATTTGTTAATGTTAAGGTGAATTCATTAATATCACAGGTGATACAAATTGATTTATCTGATCATAAGTTGCAATTGATTTCCTTCTTGAGTGAACACTCATGCGCTAATAGATCTAAATACATTTATAAAAGATTCTTTTCCAATAACAGTAAATTAGATAAATTTAAGTATTTAATTTCAATTGAAACTTGGAATACTATGTTTGTGTCTAAAGGTATCAATGATAAATTTGAAGGTTTTTTATTTAGATTTAAAGAAATTATTGAGTCGGTTTTTCCATTAGAACGCGTTAAAGTCAAAAACGCTGTTGTACATGACAAGCCTTGGGTTTCAAAAATTATTATTAATAGTGGTCAAAAAGTTAGAGATCTATACAAGCATTACCGAAATTTTAATGACCAATATGTTGTCACGTGTCTAACCATCATAAGGCATAAAAAAAAAGGAATGGGCTCGGCTAAATTCAGGCGTACAGTCGGAAGACCGCAGAACACTCGGATGCCTGGTTGTTTTGGAGGTATAGTTTAAAATGATAGTAATCTGGTTAGATAGGAAACGCCATAGGCTTTAATAAGAAAATACTCAACAAGTGTAGAAAGGAGAGTAAACCTTGTAAAGCCTGAAACAGGATTTACCAAAAAAAGAAAGAAATAAGAATGAAAGGAGGAAGTAGAAATGAGTTGTCAATTCCCCCGATAAAGTAATTTTTATTGTCGATATCCTGACAAATGAATAAAATAAAAAATAGATATAAATTAACATTCCACCAAAGCCCACGATGGCAAGCAGTGAGCCTCGGCTTGTGCCCACGGCAAGTATAATTCTAAATTTCAATAAAATAAAAAAAAATAAAATTATTATATGCCCCCTTCCGGCCGTTGTAAGATCTTACTGTTCGTATTCGGAATTGGCTAATTTAACACATAATCTCATTGGGATGTTCAGTAAGATAAAAAAAAATAAAAAGGATTTAATTAATGAACTTGCTTGCCTTACGCTTCACACACTATACAGTAAATTGGAAAGCTTGTTCGGTCCACAGTAAATAACTACCGAACAAACAAAGTAATCAAGAAATTTATAGGAAATAAACTGACCCAAACAACCTTGTCTACAAGAAAAGTAATGTACATAACATATAGAGATTACGAGATAAAAATTACAAATTCATATAAAATTAAATGTTCAACATTTGCTGTAGATCACGTAATACAGATAATCGTTACACCCAGTATATTTCAATCAAAACAGGAGTTAAATCGTTGGGTGAATGTAGCCACAGAAGCTAGAATTAATTAAGTCAAAATGAAAGCCAAACCTTGTTTAGGTGCGGTCTATCAAGTCACTTTTAATGATTTAATCGAAGTTGTACTTGTGATTGAAAACTGAATTAGTGAATATATATATATATATATATATATATATATATATATATATATATATATATATATATATATATATATATATATATATATATATATATATATATATATATATATACCGTTTTAGAAAAAGAAAGGATTTTGTGAAAGTGAACTGCTCCATTTATTTTCGTTGTAGAAATTCACTAAGAACCTCCTAGGTGTAATTGAAATTTGGAAGCACAATCGTGTAACAAGGTGATAAAAAAAAATCTAACCACTACTTATTTGATCTTGCAAATTTCGGGTACTATTCCAATCATCTAGCAGCCTTCACGTATATGGCCATGGATGTCGGCAAGGCTCTTATGCCTTCCAGCGATAGTCATGTACTTTGGATGTAACGTAACAGTAAAATGTGAGCAGAAAGATTAAGAAGGAATGCCGTTAGAAATGTAGGTAGTACGAAGATGCTCTTACTTAGGTGGTACCGAGATGCTCGTACATAGGTAGTACAGAGATGCTTTTACATAGGTAGTACAGAGATATTCTTACATAGGTAGTACAGAGATGCTCTTACGTAGGTAGTACAGAGATATTCTTACATAGGTAGTACAGAGATGCTCTTACGTAGGTAGTACAGAGATGCTAAAAGAAGGTAAATATAAGTACGAAGTTTAATTAACTATGACCGTTCATACCTCTTACAGGTGACAAACGAGCCGATAGTGAACAATCAACGTAATTTCGATTGAAGTGTCTTTATATGTGAAGAATTAGTATTGAATGCTTTTATTTTCGAAAACCTGAAAACAATTTTAATTACCATGAGGTTATCGAAACATGTGCCACTTACCGAAGATGTGGACGAATGAATAATTTCAATTATGTACGCCTTTTAATGCGTTAGTAATACTTTTACTTAACAAAGTATTACTTTAAGTGAGATTTTAAAAAAAAATGATGCTTCAGCATCCAGAACCAGAAACGAAAAATTCTCTAGAAACTCAACATCCACCATCAAAGGCGTTCTTAAAAGGAAGAAAGGAAAATTGGCCATCGCCTTAAAAATCAATTTCACAAACTTGAGAAAATTTGTATTTAATCATTGTTGCCAAAAGTTAAAAATTTGTAGAAAATATGTATTTATTATATGTATATGGATTATTTGACCCAAAGGTACCCCAGGTTTCTTTTTAACTGCTTTATATTTAATGATCCGAAATCTTAGAGATGTCGCTGAAGGTATTACATTTGACTGATTTTAACTAAATAAGAGATGTGTACGAAAGTTACATATGTTAATTTAAATGCAATTAGAGGTGAGTAAAAATTTGTGAAATAGTGAATTGGAAGCATTCAACCTAAGAGTAAATTGCTGTTTTTTAGTAAGTAAATTTGATCAAATGACGAACGTTATCAAAAAGAAACGTTTTCCAATTAAACACGTAACAATGTTTTAGAACAATATAAGAAACAAGGAAACATCGCTCTTAATACGTGACAATAAAAAAAAAATTACAATAGTCACTATTACAATTGTAATAATAAGAGTAAAGCCGTTTGGAACATAATAAAACAAGAATCTAATGTTCTAAAGTAGATTATTGAAAAGAATTTACGGATACTTCTGGTTTAATCTTAAAAAATAGTAATTATATAGCAAACGCTTTTAATAATTTTTTGTAGACTCAGTAGAAGCATTAGTAAATAGTACGAAACTAAATATTGCAGAAGTATAAACAGTCCTCAACAATCAGTACTGTTACATCCTACTTAGCTGGTTACGACGAAATTCCCTGCTCTTTGTTAGGTAACGTATCCAAACTGATAAGCCCAGTTATTGCGGAATTAATAAATTGTTTGAATCGTTGTTTGAAGAAGGAATATTCCAGGATCTATCAAAACGAATGCAAGTAGTTCCAATTCTAAAGAAGGGTAACAAAAGGAAGCTAGAGAATTACAGGGGCATGACTGTCGTTTCTGTGTTTCCAAAGATATTTTTAAAAATGTTTTATATCAGAATTTAAAATTTTATCAATGAGCGAAACATACTATCTCTTACTAAATTTGGACTTCGTAAAGCCCACAGTACAGTTCATGCTATTTTAAACGTACTAAGATATATTTTAGAACAATAAGATTCCAAGAACAAAGTTTTTGGGATATTTTACGATTTAACACGCGCTTTTGAACCTATAGATCACAATGCTCTCCTAAACAAGTTGGACAAGTACGGAATACGTGGAAATGCATCCGAATGGTTAAAATCGTACCTATGCAATAGACAACAGACAGTTAAATTAAATATAGACAAACATTACTACTGACGAAGATAACTGTAAGTATTATCGAAACGTTTAGATTGTATAATTTAAAGTACACCATTAAAAAATCCCAAAAAAGATAAGTATTTTAAATATAGACAACGTTTCAATTCAATCAACTGAGAGAGTTGTAACAGTACGAGTACCACAGCGTAGTACACTGGGTACTTTGCTTTTCAATATGTTCATAAAAGACTTGTCTGTCATTTAAAAAAGGTTTTTAACGCAGCTGACACTTCAACTATTAACACAGGTAAAAATGTAAGCCAACTCATAGAAAACACAAACAGTAGTATTACTAGTTTCACAACGAATTGTAAGAATAACGGCCTGATTTTAAACCCTAATAAAACTCAATCCATAGTATTTTCAAAGAATACTGTGGATTACAGTTTAAGAGTTAAACTTGAGGGTAAACCCTCTAATCAAAACAACAGTGTATAATTTTTAGGTATATATATATATATATATATATATATATATATATATATATATATATATATATATATATATGTCGACTACAATTTATGTTGGAGCACCCACTTTTAACTTTTAACTTTGTTTTAGGACAATTGCGCGATGTTGTTACAGAAGCATACTTGTTTTCATATTATTTTATTTATTATTATTTACAAAATCTAATCTCAGAGGTGGCGACAACATAGTAGAGCCGAGATATAAGCATACCTTTGTTGCCGATAATTTTCCCATTATTGCCAATAAAATATGAGGAGGTCCTCATATTAAAAACATTGCTAACTACTTAAAATGTACACGCACCATCAAAATAGCCAATACTATTTATACCATTGAGGAATATTGGAAACTAAAGCTCTAATTTTCACTTATTTTTATCTGTGATGTTATTGTAATTTACTACGGGTAATTTTTAATTGTGTACAAATGATGAAAATGTGTATAATATTAACGACCTCACCTACGTTGTAACCAAGACCATAGGTGTTAAATAGAAATCATTATTATTATTATTTTTTATTATTATTATTATTATTGTTGGGATGTTTTTAGAGGAATTCGCTAAGTTAGATTATTATTACCATATGATCAAATTAAATTGCATTTATACATCATAATGCTACTTAACTTGAACCGGTGATCTCATCATTCTTCCATTTAGATTCGCACTTTTTTTATCAACAATAAGTTTTACTTTTTTTTAAACCCTCTTATAAAAATTTACAGGAAAAGAACTTATACTCAACTTTGAAATTTCTATTTTAAATTCAATAGGAAAATTTGATTCGAAATCCACTATAAAGCTTAGGGAAATCAATCAACACAATACCTAAACTTTATGACCACATAAACCCAAAAAATTTCGTTAGAGTGAAAGCGAAAACTGAGGAAAAAAATTAAAAATATATAAAGGGTGTCCCAAATAGAGTAGGATAGTCATGTGTGTTTGAACGTTATATACGTATATATATATATATATATATATATATATATATATATATATATAGTGCCATTTTTGGGCCGAGTTCGATTCCGTTGAGAAACATTTCAATTTCCGAACAGTTTCAAAATTATTTAAAAAAAAAAAAAACCGCCAATTTCTAAAAACTCAAATATCTCGGTAATTATAAAAGATATAAAAAAAAGTTTCAGATCAAAGTTACTTACTTCGATGAGGCTTAAAAATCGCTGTTTCCAAGATATCGATAGAAACTTTCTTACTTGAAATGGGCGCCATATTGGATTTTTTTTCTCTTTTCAACGATGTATAACAACCTATGTACGAATAAAAAATTATACGAAATATGAATTGTTTTCATTTTAAATCAGGTAGAAATGATTAACAATAAAACTAAATTTATTATAATACGACGCATTGTCAAGTTATATTAGTGTATTGATTGTGTAAATAATTAGTATTGCTGTGTTGTATTATTAAGTGATAAATTTATAATAATTGTTTTTCTTTAATTATTTCTAATGATGACCTTTCAAACAAATGAAGAATGTGATACGTTTTGTACATACATAAAGTGCTACAAACACTCCCGTCTTGCTGCTCAAGAATTTCTAACAAATTTTCCAGAGCGTAGGCAACCGTACATGAAAATATTTGCAAGATTAGATTCAAATATGCAGCATTATGGATGTCTTAAAAAGCCCAATAGGATCATAAACGTGGTTACTGAAGATGAGGAATTAACTTTAGCTTGTGCGCAAGAAAATCCGAATATTTCGACTCGAGAAATTGTAGCTCAAGTTAATGTGTCTAAGACTAAATCATGGAGAATTAATATCCGTAGAACGGAATTTTGTAGATGGTTTTTAAATAAATTTGCAGAAAATGGTGATTTTATAACTCAAGTTTCATGGACTGACGAATCCTACCTCTCCAATTATGGATTATTTAAACTCCACCATTGGGCACAGGAAAATCCACACATAGTGGTTCCACGGCGCAACCAGGTTGGTTTCGGCTTTAATGTTTTTGTGGCGTATTGGGAAATTGTTTAGTTGGTTCTACAATTTTCGACGGAACTTTAGCTGCGCAGCGTTACATAGAAATTCTGCAAACATATCTTGAAGATTTATTAGATGATCTACCTTTGGCACAAAATGTTCAAATATGGTATCAGCAGGATGGCGCACCACAAAGTCTCACTACTTGTTGCCAGTCCCAGGGGGTTATGATTCTAAATTGAGGACATTTTTTCTCTCTCGCTCTATTAATGAATGATCAGTGTCAGCTTCTAAGTGAGTATGACCCCTAGCTAAAAACTTATGATCGATAACTTTAAGATTTGGTTTTAATTTCAATATCCAAAAGTAGCACATGACAACAAGCATAATCCTGTTTTGAGATGGACAGTTGTCCGACCAAATTGTCAGCTCCTCCAGACTCTCGGGTATATAATTTTGAACAAATCTTAATAAACAAGAGGCAATTTCATTACCCCCACGTCCTGCCACTGACTCATTCCACATCATACAGTGCGAAATTTCGGAAGTGGCATCATGAACAACTAAATTGAATGTCCAGAGCTTTAAGTAGTAGAAGCTCTGGGAGTTAGTTAACTCTGGTGTAGGCAGACAATTTTCTAAGTCGATCATTACAACTTTTTCACGATTATTGAGTTTTGAACGCTTTTTGTCTTCTGATTTTAGTTCATAACGCTATTGGGCATCGTTCAAGTGATTGTCGTACTCTTCTTACAATGTTTGACGTGAGTTTAAGCTGTCTGCTTCTTGAAGTTGTAATTTTAACTTGTCACATAAGTCACACGTATCATTGGATGGTAATTTAAATGAATAATTAAATTCGTAGTTGAAGATCTGGGAGTATAACCACTCTTTTCCTATTTGGTCTAGTGGAATATTATTTTCTTCACATTCCTCTCTATATAAACTGTACATTCTAGATATGTTCAAATGATTTCCCAAGTACTTTTTCTTAGTTCGTTCTCGAGAGTAATGTGAAGAAAAAGTCGGAAATTTGGAAATATGATCTCGTATTCTACTTCTGATTTCTTCTGATATTTTGTTGCTTGGGACATGCCTTTTGTCTGGTGATACCATGCCTCCAATTCTTTTTTTGAGAAGGGCCGTGACAATAGTTTGTTGCGATATTGCAAGAGTACTTAAAAAAAAGTTTGATAGACCATAATCTTTTCCCCATCTTTTTCAAAAAAATATTTATTGGTGTGTTGTCTTTTGCCTTCCCTAGCATTATTTCGGGCACGTCTTTTATACATGTGATGCTATAAATTGCCTTCTCATATTTATTGTCTTTGAGTCGTTCAAAAATGTCTTTAAAATCCTTTGTCTGACTTCATCAGTTATGTTTTGCTTACATTTTACCTTGCAAGAGTCAGTGCATGGTAATCCTAATTTTTTCTGTTCAACAACTTTTTTTGATTTGGTTACATACTCTAAACCCGAAAGTCTCTTTCGTTTATCTGTATTTCGTTTCCAGTTTGTGATGTTTCGGCTTCTTTTTCTTTTTTTGTTTCCAACATTTTCTTCGTCTTGCTGCTCTTCAATATTTATGTTGCTTCTTGTACTGCTTTCGTCAGATTCAGCAAAATTTGGGTCTGCAATACTATCACCGCTGCTAAAGTCGTCTTCAGAAGTAGTAGAATTTTCAACGTCTGCAACTACATGTCTCTTGGAATCGGATGAGTCAAACACGTTCCTTTTAGCTCTTTCTGCTCGTCTTTTTCGATTTACGGAGGTGGGTAATATACTGTCGTTTAAATTGGACGTACTTGCTTCTGGTGTTTTCAATAATGGGCTCGCTACATATGAAGCTTTTGCAAGAGCAAGAGTTGATTCCTATTAAGTTTGTCGTTTGCAGGCTTCCTGATCTGGGTTTCTACTGCATGTTCTGGACTAACACCCAATATATTTTCTAAAAAAAAAATATGCACATCCAATACTTAGGAACAACTATCAGCTGTCAATAATTTAATGACCAATATTTAACGGGTGTAATGCATTTTATCTGAAATGGTCAAAATAAATAAAATAAAACTTTATGGCGAACACTTTTCGTAGGTAAACTGACCAACCTTAGGGTTGAAAATGTTTTATTTAGTAACTTTGTTTCAACCAAAATAACCAAATAAGAAACCGAAACTCCAGACAAAGATTTGCTTATTTATTTGAAGCTATCTAAAGCTGAAGAAAGAAAATGCAATATTGCTGCTGGTGATCTATTACAGGTATTTCCTTGCAAATGAAGGGTCTTAAGATGATTATGATCATTAAGGGTAATAAGTAGTGATCAATATTCGCTTAGATATTAGTATGAAGCCACTTGATCAAAAATAGTCAATTTTTAGGACAATTTTTTTAAATTTATACAATATTAAGCTATAGGTCACAATTCGACGAGAGCTAATAGCATGTTTGATGTAAATATGTTTTTATTTATTTATTTGTTTAGCTTCGTATTAATATTTAAGCAGGCTTTGAACCCAAATTATTAAACGTTCAAACATGCAGGATTTTTAATTAAGAAAAATATTTAATTTTCAGATCATAAAAACGTATTTAAAAAAAAAACAATAGTGAGAAACTATTTTTGAAAATCAGTTTATACCAAAACAAGAATCTTGTATAATTATGGGAATTATATACTAAAAATTTTAAGTCAATCTTCTGCTCAAAGTTATTTTGTCTGAACTAAAGTATTTTAAGTCATTTTTAATGAAAAATTATAATACACACCGGCATTTTTCAATAGTGCTGCATCAGCAACTGTTTCATATCTTGAATCGATATTCTCTTTATTATGTTCATCCTTCTGCATTTCGCCTGTAACGATAAAAACAGATTATTTTAATTAGCTCCAATCGTACTGGTAGTATATTAAGTCATTTTATTATTTCGTAAAAAGCATAGCCCATATAAGTCAGTTTAAAGAAATAGGACAACCATAAAATAATTTAAATGTGATTATGTAAATAGTAAAATGTAGTCAAATTACTACTTAGTAATATTATAGTTATTAATGATACTAGTTCGATATGAACGTCATAATGAAACGCATGTAAAGTTAAACCACGAGGCGTTAGCCGAGTGGTTTATTTACACAAGTTTCATTACGAAGTTCATATCGAACGTGTATTATTCAAAATTTAATCTACGTCAGTCCAAATAGATTTTCTTTGCATAGATTCGATTTGTTTACAATATCAGAAACGTTTTTGTAAATAAAAATTCAAAATTATTAAGTGCCCATATTAATCAAAGCTATAGTAACCGCGCTAGTCGATTGTTGCAATTTTTACGTTGACAACGTCATTATTTGCGTTCAATTTTGTGCTTTACATGAGTTTCACGCACTGATGGACTGAATTTAACAAATTGTACAGACTTTATAATTAATGTTTACAATAAATAAATGTTGGTAAAGATTTTATAATGAAGTAAAAGTTGTAACTAACTTTCTTTTTGCCTGTTTTTTATTTTAAAATTTGCGTGTTATTATGAGTTCATAATGGCACTGGGTGCTATTATGAAGGCCATAATGACACCCAAATGAAGATGATAAATATGTCATAATGACACTGGCGTAGATTATGTATTTTAATGTAATTTTTATGAAATAGAAGTGTGTAAAATCTAATCTTTTATAAGTAAATTTTTATTATACTCACCTAGTTTGTTGAATTTTTCTCTTAACGTCTCTTCTGGAACACATTTTGACAATATTTTTTGAGTTCTAGAGTTCATTTTTAATGTAAAATGAAACTTATCCTCACAAGCACTCTCAGAATAATAATCACTTTCGTCGAGGTTTAAACTACAACTGTAGTGACATATGATACTGCAACGTTGCCAACTTGCAGAGCCAAACTATGTTAACCAGACTTAACATAGTTTACATTTTTATTGCTCTGACTTAAAATGGTTTTAAAACTTGTTATTATTTAAACCAGTAGAGAAAGGACAAAAATAAAAATAGCTATAGATAGAGGACGTGTCACTTGTTGACTTAACATAGTTTGCTTCTGAGGTACAGATATATATATATATATATATATATATATATATATATATATATATATATATATACATACAGGGTGTCCAGTTTAAGATGAAATGCATGAGGATGTTGGAAACCGTTAGAGATACGAAGATGGTTAAATGGAGAAAAAGTTGCGTCATTATATGCCCAAGAAGTAACCATGGTTACATGTCAAAAAATCCCTTCCATTTACTAGACACAGGGTGATAACTGAAAATATGCGTTTTCTAAAAATCGCTATATCTTGTTTCTTGCAAGAGATACATCCACGATTTTTGCAGGATGGGGGTAACAGGTAGCGGTGATTTCAAAAATGATTTTGAAAAAAATCTAGGCCTACTAGATTTTGAGATAATGCACGCAACTTTCGATTTTCTTATGGACACCATATTGGATTTTGCATTTTGAATTCTTCATAAAAATGCTTTTCAACCATATATCATATGTTTATAATCTGCCAATGAGAAAGTGTCAAATTACACAATTAAATTTATATCAAAGCAACCTTGACATATTATGTATTTTAATTAAATGAAAATTAATCTACAAATTAAACTAACTATTGAGAACAATATTATTGATTATTAACATAAATCATAATAATAAAAGTGACAAAAACAACAAAAATAAAATTTAATATTATACTGAATTTTACTATTAATTAATCAAATGCTCGAATAAACCTTCATTCTCCTGCAAACACCATCTGCATCGAGTTAGCACTGCATCACAAGAGTTCCTTATCATCTCGCATTTTGAATTCTTCATAAAAATGCTTTTCAACCATATATCAGATGTTTATAATCTGCCAATGAGAAAGTGTAAATTACACAATTAAATTTATATCAAACTAGGCCTTTGCCAATCAACCATCTATTCAATTATTGCAAGAGAATGGAGGTTTATTCGAGCATTTGATTAATTAATAGTAAAATTCAGTATAATATTAAATTTTATTTTTTGTTGTTTTTTGTCACTTTTATTATTATGATTTATGTTAATAATCAATAATATCGTTCTCAATAGTTAGTTTAATTTGGAGATTAATTTTCATTTAATTAAAATACATAATATGTCAAGGTTGCTTTGATATAAATTTAATTGTGTAATTTGACACTTTCTCATTGGCAGATTATAAACATATGATAGATGGTTGAAAAGAATTTTTTATGAAGAATTCAAAAATGCAAAAATCCAATATGGCGTCCATAAGAAAATCGAAAGTTGCGTGCATTATCTCAAAATCTAGTAGGCCTAGATTTTTTTCAAAATCATTTTTGAAATCACCGCTACCTGTTATCCCCATCCTGCAAAAATCGTGGATGTATCTCTTGCAAGAAACAAGATATAGCGGTTTTTAGAAAACGCATATTTTCAGTTATCACCTTGTGTCTAGTAAATGGAAGGGATTTTTCGACATGTAACCATGGTTACTTCTTGGGCATATAATAACGCAACTTTTTCTCCATTTAACCATCTTCGTATCTCTAACGGTTTCCAATATCCCCATGCATTTCATCTTAAACTGGACACCGGTATATATATATATATATATATATATATATATATATATATATATATATATATATATATATATCTAAAGAAAGTTTTGAAATGTTTACATAAAATTTAAGGTTTAAGAATTCGTGACTTGCTATTAGAAGCGATCTTATTTCATCTATCGGTATGTGAAAAATCAAAATTTTTGGATAAAAACTTAAGTTGCTAGAACGTAAAATCCGTTGGTTTATAAATACAATATGCAGAAAATTGTATTACTCTCATGCTTGCATTGAATGTCATTGTTCATATGAAATTTGACTTTAAAATTTTAAATGATAATTGCAGCTATATTTCGGGGACTTCACATGTTATTTTATGATAGTAATAAAAATGGAATATTTATTTAAAGCTACTTTAAACAAATAGGTACTTAATTAAACAATAAAAAATCTCTGTATTATTTCTATAATGTAGTTTTTCAAGTTTCTCTTTTTAGTATTAATGATTTATATTTACATACATTATTTTTGTTCAGTGTTGCGTTACTAATTTTTAGGTTCGGTTTCAGATTTTTGAGACATGCGATTAATTAACAAAAGTAAAGTGGTTTTTGTGATCTCGATTTAAGTATAAATACCTTGCTTTATCTATCTTGGCAACAATGTTAGGCAGGAAGCGAAAGAGTGCAGGTGGTGGTTTAGTCGATAATCTAATCAATAAACTTCCGTTTGAATTACATTTACCCGGTTACCAGTATTGTGGTCCTGGAACAAAATTAGAGACACGACTCGCACGCAGTGACCCCGGTATTAAACAATTGGATGCTCAGTGCAAACTGCATATCAGATATAGAGACTACCGAGATTTAGAAAGCAGACATAAGGCAGATAAAATATTAGAAGAAAAAGCTTGGGAACAACCCTTTTTGGAGTTGTATTAAATATACCGTAATTTAATGTCTTTCGTTCATTTAGTTTTAAATATAAGAAAACTTTTAATTATTGAAATACAGGTATGTGGTAGGCAACTTAATTTGCATATTTTCTTAAGGGTATATTTTTCTTAAAGGTTTATATTCCCACTTCAAATTATTTTTCTGATCATTTTATTCGCACATTACGTCATCGTGACTTAATTCTTTGCGCAAATCCCTCTGCGCACGACTATGATCTAACTTCCAAAGCATCCATTTTTTCACTTTCTGATGAAAGTGGTGTTGTTAGGAAGCTTTTTTTTGGTTTTCCACCTAAATTTAGTGAAAGTGCCATTGATGTGATGGTAAGATATTTTAACGCATTACACTAAAAATTAAAACATTTGCTCTTTTCAGGCACTTTTATTTCAGTTCACTTTTATTTTATTTTACTTTTATACTTTTGATTTCACCGCTTTTGATTACGCATTTAATTTTACTGTTGCGTACGATTTCATTTTATAATTGCAATTTTTATTGGAAAATTTCAAGATATTGCATTAAACGGATTATTCCATTTCAAGAAGATAAAGTTTATAAGAAATAAAATTCCAGTTTGGGTGTGGCTTACAACGTAAAGCGTTATTTCAAGATATTACGCAATATTGTGGCAAGGATGACATCACCTCAGTTGAAATTTCCGTAATCATTTAGATACCAGAGGTTATTAAAATATTTGTGTACAAGATTTTACGAACAGGCACTTATGTAATGAATTTTTAGTACAAGACTAGCATTTTAAGATATATTTTATTTAACCATTTTATATTAACTGTTAATGAATATATGTGTATATTTTTATTTTTTACATTTCGATAAAATTTTTATTGCTAACAACCTCGGTTTAGTTATTCCGAGCATTATAAAAAATAACTTGGCGTCCGAGATCATTTTGTTAGTGTTACATTGCAGAATTATTATTATTTATGTCAAGTGAAAATAATCGAGCAGATGAAGGCATTATTAGTGGTGAATGGTTAGGATCTCCAGTTAGTTATAACGATTTGGTTTTGGAGAACTTTTTACACCTATTTCTCTATTTCTTTATTACTTTATTACATTATTTCTTATACCATCACCATTATTTTATAACCTGCAGCTTTAGCAGTCGTTACCGCCATGAAAGCAAAGAGAAAATCCAAGAAGAAGAAGAATGGTGGAAATTGATTGCATTTATAAAACCATAGCTAAAAAAATTAAACCTAACGGAAATTTCACAGACACAACCGCAAAACCTTTAGTGAAAAGTTTGGGGGGCAAGAAAAACGTTAAGGCTCCTAGAGTTGGCGGAAGAAGAAGTAACAGCTGGAACGCAGCAAAACATTTTGACAGCCTAAAGCGTTTATTTCGAATTCTTGATAGTCAGAAATAACATACTGTAAATGCAAAGATTAAATGACATTAAATATTTTACATTATTGGATTCTTTTTGAGAACGTTCCTTTAAATGTTAAGACAATTCAAGTATCTTCAATTAGATGAAGTTCTTTAATATTTTGAACGTTACTATGCCAGAAATTTCCAAACAAGTACACAGGAAGGGACGGGCCAATTAACGGGCTAGCGAATTCTTCGTTTGATTTTTTGTGGAGCAAGAAATCTAGTTTATCATAGTCCTACTGCCACTCCAGAAGGTATGAAAATGGAAATCAGACATGTCTTCTATTTTAAATGTTAGGTTTTTGAGTTCAAGAGGACAGCGAAACTGTATTTTGAACAATTATTTATATTCTATACATTGTTCCCTTAATTGCGATGTTTGTTTTGTAGTTGCACTAGTCGCACGTCTTTGCTTGGATTATGTTTGTCCTGTAATTAATGTAACAAGCTAATAAAGTTAATAAATACTTTCTAATGATCCTGACAAATCCTTACAAAATTTTCCTTTCCTAGAAATAATTCATATCAATCCTTATTTCCAAATTGTTTCCTCAAGTCTGTTATTGTTAATAAACGATATCAGTTGTTATTCCGTTTTCCCACTCGGGTCTTTTTCCTATATATATATATATATATATATATATATATATATATATATATATATATATATATATATATATATATATACCAGATGCTCAAGCCATCAATTCATTAAATTAAATTGAATTCATTCATTCATTCCTATTCTGATTCTCTTACCAGACCAAACATTTTTATTTTATTATATCTGACCTGATACCTTTTACCAGAGTCGTGTGACATTTCCTGTATTTAAATGCTTAAAAATGACTTCACCAGACAGTTCACAACTAGACATTCACCCTTCCTCCCCTATTGAAGTCATCCTGACTGATTTCTTTCATTTGTTCAACCAGATTCATTACTCGATACCCACTTCCAATAAAACTCTAATCGACTAGACACCAATACCCAAAACCCATTCATCCCCCTTCTTCCACCCCCACCCCCGAGCTACCACTAGCCCTGAACAACTACCAGCCCCTAGACCCACTCAATCCACTTTCATACTTCACATTATCCTTATCGCAGACCCCTTGTTGCACCGATCCAACTTGGAAGTTACTGTACCGAGTTGGGGGTGTAAAGGTGTCACAGGCACGCTTTAGTAGAATTGCTGGAGGTATTCACCCCGTATTTCCAACTAACTCGTACTCGGCTATTTGCCCTATCCGTATCTGATTTCACCACAAGGGTGAAAAGTGAAAAGTCTGGTGGTGTCAGCCCCGTACACATAGTCTATATGTAGTATTTGGCGGTTTGGGCCCCGATTACAGAATTTTTCATCTAAACAATCCCAAGTTACGCTCTACCATCCCCAACATCATACACACCGCTCAAGTACGTTATTACATATCCATTCCCTTAAGTTTTCATTTATAAGGGTATAAAACCACATGGTCAGTGGTGATCCTAAATACGGAAAATACTAATTTACTGACAGAACTTACCTGAATTAACTTCTCACTTAGACGATAACACTTAATTATCCTGAACACCTCCCGATACGACCAATGAATCCTTTTTTAGATTTTTCACTGATAACAATATATGTCAAATTCGTAATAACTATATTATACAGTCTCATCCGCAGAGGGCGTAACTGGAGACATTTAAATCGACCACTGCAGTCCAGATAAAGAAGGGGTGCACCAGAAACATATGTTAATTTATTTATTTTTCCTTTATTATTCAGTTAGAACATTTTGTATTTATTTTCTTTCTTATTTAATTTAATTTGAATATATTACTATTTATCAATTACCTGCACCAAATAGGAAAGGGCGGGTGCACGAAACAGAAAACTGGTTCGAATCACGGCCCTGAAAGTCTCATAGCTCAGAATTAGAGCAACCAGAAATGTGTTTATAATAAGCATTATAAACCGGTGCCTTGCAACGTAAAGGCCCGACCACTATAGGTAAATATTAATCCTTTTATTGTAAAGACACCAATAATCTTATTAGTACCTCGATTTATAACATTTTACTTACAGCCAGCAGCCGAAATAATTAATTTCTTATTCACAGAACCAAACCGGAGCCTGATTGTGTAAAATGAATAATTCTTTCTTTCAGAAAACAGAAGATTAAAATAAATAACTTTTCCCTTACCTAAACAAGGTGCTTTACCATTTCTTATTCCGTTATTCGCTGGCTTATCGGCAATCGGTGCCTTAGGTGGCGGCGCATCGGGAATTGCTAAAGCAGTCAATGATGCAAAAATGCCAAAAATTGCAAGAAGAGACATCTCGGTATAATCGTATGATCGAATCGATCGCTGGCACTTTATCTAAAACCATACAAATCTGGTGGTGGTGCGTTATACTTAAAACCGTTTCAAAAAAACTGAATAGATTACCCGAAAGAGCGTTAACAGATATTGATTTAAAGAAATACACCAAGAATGTACCCTACTTTATAGATATTTTTATAAGATGATGGCATACCTAAATTAGCATGGAAAATGAATCTGGAATTATTAACTTAGATGGCCAAAGCGAGCGCGGTACGCATTGGGTTTGCTACAAAAAGCGAGATACAAAGGTATGGTATTACGAAAGTTTCGGTAATCTTCGACCACCACTCGAAGTGATTAACTACTTTCGGAGATGTAAAATTTATTATAATTACAACTAAGGTCAAGAATTTAATACTATTATTTGCGGACACCTATGTCTACAATTTTTGCATAAATCATCGATACAACGTCACATTTTCTGTTATGTCTATAACGTTCGGTTTAGAAGGTGTTGGTAATGGTAATACAGATAGGTTGGATTTTACGGCTGCAACAGCATTAGAAACATTTATACAGGCAACGATAGATTTTATTTTAGAACAAATCCATCTTATTTGCGAGTGATTAATATTCCGCTAGGTGCACATGAGTTAGATGAGATTAGCGATTATCTAAAATTTAAAATACCTACAGAAAAGTTTAGCATTACAGCAAACAACAATACACTTAAATGTGAGATAAACAGTTCATTTGAGATTGATTTTACTAAAGAAGATAGCATTGGTCGCGTGCTAGGGTTTGAGTCTAAAATAATAGAACAAAATATTTTACATACATTCGCGTTAGACATCCAAATAACTAACACTAATCTACACGTAGCATTCAACATCGTCTTGATAAATCTCCAAGCAATACTCAATATTTAGAAGTAAACACCGTTATAATTAGTAATATAACAATGAATTTGACTAATCAAAAGGGCGAATTAATAGACTTTGGTGAAAGTGAATCATTCACTGTACGCCTACAACTAAAGAAACATGGGCCTGAGAATTAATCAAGGAGCAATTCCGAATTCATATAAAAGACATCATCCCTACAGTAAGTCATTAATTAGTCATCAGTCTTCATTGCGATTAACATCTGCAGAGAAATACTTTTTAACGTCGATTGGTTAAAACGTTCCTAGCGACAATGGCCGAATCATTAAACGTATTTCAAAACGTACATTTTGATCTTAGTTCAAAGTCAAAATCTAATTACGGCTACCTACGATAGTTTTCTGTACATAGAAGGTAAGCTGGAACTGAAAAAAGAAGATGAAAGAAAAACATGCAACTTAACCAATAATTTCCCCAACTTTCTTATCGAAGAAATTCGTTATAAGTTAGGCGGTCAAAGAGTGGACGTTTGCCGAAATCCGGGCAAAACATCCACATTGAAGGGATATATTTCTTTTACGAGAAGCAAGAGCGAAGCATTAAGCCATTTGTGGTGGTCACCAAAGAATGAGGAACAAGTAGAATTCGATGAGCAAAATGGAGAAAAATTATTTACAGTATGCATACCATTGAACCACATATTTGGAATAATGGAGAATTATCGTCAAGTGTTCGTGATTATGCGTCAAGAGTTGAGATTAATTCGATCCAGAAGCGATACAAACTGCTACTATGGTGACGTTGATGCTTAAATAAAGTTTAATGGAAAGTACTACACTTAACACTTAGCGATGCTGCGAAACTTAACTTGTTTGAAGGAATCAATAAGAATTCTATTATTACTGTTCCATTCCGTCAATGGGAGTTATATGAATTACCTGCTTTAAAACAAGCAACCTCAGGCATATGGCCAGTAAAAACGTCAACACAACTGGAAAAACTACGTTGGATAATTGTGGCATTCCAACAAGGTAAAAGGTACACAAAATCGGCAAGGGCAGGAAATTTTGATCACATGAACATTAGAAACCTTAAAGTACATCTTAATTCTGAGTATTATCCGTATGAAGCAATGCATTTGAACTTCACTGCTAACCAATACATACCCGGCTATCACAATTTTTTGAAATTCCGATGTGATTTCTATGCTGAAGATGATAAAGATGCACTACTCCGAATTCAAATCATGTAATGGACTGCTCTAAACAAAATGCATCCTTAAAAACTCAACGGTAGACATCAAACTGGAAATGGAATCTGTAACACCTTTCGATAATGGGATTGTTGTCTATGGCGTGATTCTCCACGACGCTATAGTGCAGTACAACCCACTCAGTGGAGAAGTGAAAAAATTATAATATACGCTCTGTATGTCAAAAATTATAATGTACACTCTGAATGTCTAGTATACAGGGTGTATTTTAAAATCACCGTCAAACGAAAACTGGAGATTCTATGATTCAAAATAAGACAAAATGATCATAAACGCTTTTCCGCAAATGCTTCCTAATCGAGATACAGGTTGATTAAAAAATACTTTTTGAGGTTTTTAAGATTCCTCAAAAACTACAAAGGATATTACACTGACATTTGGTAAACCTAAATGTATAATTAAATACATTTAATCAGGTGAGTTTGAGTCAACTGACTCCATCCAGTGGTGTAGAATACTTTAAGTTAATCAGTTTAAGTAAAAAAAAAACGCACGCCCCTGGTTTTTTTTGAAGAAATATTTTTTTTATAGATTCAACATTTAATTCTGCAAATAAAATCATACTTAGTATTTTTCGATTCGGCACCCCGTTTTTGAAATATTTTTCATTAACATAAACGACCACATTATTCAATAAAAATCAAAATTTGTTTTATTTTACAAAAAAATAACGCAGTTAACTATTAGGTACATTAAAGAGATATTGAAGGAATCAAAAACAAAATAATAATTATTTTTATACATATTGTTCAAAATGTCCTCCTTCTTTTTGAATGCAAGCTTGTATTCTTCTTAGCAAATGAAACCTAACACGCTGAAAATTTGTGGCATAGCCCTAATCTCATCGCATGCCATCTGTATGCGATTCCAAAGTTGCTCCCGATTATCAATTTGAACAGAATAGACACGAGTTTTCAGATACCCCCACACCAAAAAATTCTATGGGTTTAAATCTGGCGATCGTGCCGGCCACGGTACTTCACTTCCTCGTCCAATCCAGCGTCCAGGGAACCATGCATTTAAAAATTCTCTAACGTTTCGTGTAGAATATGGTGGTGCACCATCATGCATGAAATACGTGTTGATTCTAACATCTAATGGTACGTCGTCAAACAATTTTGGCAAATCTTCTCTCAAAAAATTTAAATAGAATTCGCCAGTAAGTCTTTGAGGAAAACGGATAGGTCCGGTTAGGTGATCGTCTAGTATACCTATCCAAATATTTTCGCTAAATCTATATTGGTGAGCTGTAACTACAGTTGGATGCTGATTTTCATCTAACCATTTGTGGGAATTATGCTTTATTATTCCATTTCGGGAAAAAATACACTCATCAGTGGTCAATAAGTTTGTAACAAATTGTACACCTTCAGCATTTTTATTTAAAAACCATTCGCAAAAATTCATTCGACTAGGATGGTCAGCAGGCAATAATGCATGCACTTTTTGTAGGTGAAAGGGATGTAAATTTTGTTCTCGTAAAACTTTACAAGACTTGCTATGCGACACACCAAATTCTAAACCTAACACACGCGTACTTATTGATGAATTTTCATCAACTCTATCTAAAATTTGTTCCTCAATTTCAACTGTTACACGAGCACTTCGTCCGGAATTTTTCTTTCCTTTTAAACTTCCATACTCTAACAAGTTGCGATGAACGGTTCAAAACGTATCATGATGTGGATGTCTTCTATTTGGAAATCCTTGTTCATGAAGTCGAGCAGCTGCACGAGCATTGCAATTAGTATCACCATAACATAAAAGCATATCGACCAGTTCTCGTTTGGAATAATTCATTTTTTCACAGTAATTAGACACAAACAATGAATTACAAAACACTCGTAAATGCAACCATTTTAGCAAACATAAGATACGTAACTGTCAAATGCAAAGCACTCTCTGATTTATTTAATTTGGTTATTACTGAATAATGTAGTCGTTTATGTTAATGCAAAATATTTCAAAAACGGGTGTAGAATCGAAAAAATAATAAGTATGATTTTATTTGCAGAATTAAATGTTGAATTTGACAAAAAAATATTTCTTCAAAAAAAGCAGGGACGTGCGTTTTTTTTTACTTAATGTGACTAACTTAACATATTCTGCGCCACTAGATGGAGGCAGTTGACTCAAACTCACCTGATTAATTGTACCTAATTAGACATTTAGGTGTACCAAATCTCACCTTTTGTAGTCTTTCAGGAATCTTACAAAAATCTTAAAAAATTATTTTTTAATCAACCTGTATCTCGGTTAGAAAGCATTTTCGGAAAAGCGTTTATGATAATTTTTGTCTTATTTTGAATCATAGAATCTCCAGTTTTCGTTTGTCGGTGATTTTAAAATATACCCTGTATAAATAAAAATGTGATTATTCATTTTGTTTTATTTCACCAACCAAAGATAAAGGTAGTTGCTAAGAAACAAAAACTTTCAATTCAAAATCATGACATAGATGAGGAAAAGTCCAGTACTCCAAAACATGGTGATTTACTTCCTAATAGTATACGTGGTATTATATGCGGTCCCTTCAATTGCGGTAAAAGATACACAATGATCAGTTTGATTACAGCGAAAAATGGCTTGAAATTTAAACATGTACACGTATACTCTAGGTCTTTGGATCAGAGCAAAGCCAAAATTTTACGGGAAATCTTACTTCCGATAAAGGATATAGGTTACTTAATCGAATCCTTTATCTGTACAGATTAAACCCCCATTTTGCTACAATGGATAATAAGGAGATGATATTAAAGCGAAACATTATTCAGACACGTAAAATAATACGGCAGAAATATAACAGTATTAAAACTGCCCGCATTGATAATGAGAAAACGTTTAAAAGCACTTATAAGCCTCTAATAGAACCTCTAACTGAAATAGTAAATAAAATCGATGCTAATAAAAAAAACACCTAAAAAGGAGCCAATTGACGTTAAACCCAAGAACCCACAACTGTTCACATTTCGAAGAAAGCATGCTACTACTCCCACTAGCCTGCTAGCTCAAAGGACTCCAGGATTCACTTCGCCCTTTAGTTCACTAGCTTGCCTTCCGTTTTTTCAAAGAAATCCCCCTCCAGGTCTTCGTACACCATCTTTGCTAGATACATCTGTCGTTGGAGATATTAATACTGAGGAAGAAGAAGAAGAACCTGTTAGTATTACAGATGATTCCCGTAATGAACCCATCTCAGAAGAATTTCTCGAGCAGTACCACGAATTACCTCGTATATACGTTGAACGTATTATGACGGATCTTGAAGGTGCTATTGATCACACTTATGGAGTTCACTATGATAGCAAAATAGACAAATGGGCAATTGGTAATATTCCCGTTAGAATTAAAGGAAACGATATGATTATTAAACGTATCACGTATAAAGGGACTCCAGGTTTATACGATCTGCTTAATATGAACGAACGAATCTAGTAAATTCAAAAGAAAGAATTATAAAAGTATTTTAGAAGCTACGAACGTTATAAGGCGAGATTATGATGTAAGTGGACAGATTCGATGGAGCTGCAGCAAAAAGTATACACAAATAGTCAAACCCTTGCTATCATCATCGCCCACAACTAAGGGAGGTGGAGCTTTGTTTATTCAGGAATTAACAAACAGGCCGACTGAATATAAATATTGGAATGATGTGCATGAACTGAGTCGTGATCTGGAAATATTGTGGGCAGAAAAATTGGTGGGAAATACAGGTGTCGTAAATGGCATAATAACAATTGTATAAGAAATATATGAAGATGGATACATTGAGAAACCAACCAGTCGATTTCTAAGCAGTATAAATGAGAATGCATTGATGGCGACATATCATAACTGAAATGCCTCTTGACAAATTTGGACATTCACATGCTCAGTATCAATTCAAGGGATTAACCCCTCAGTTTAAACTGATTGATGATAATCAATTCGATGTTGAGAATAAGAGACTCAGCAATGTTGCCAATCCCATAGATCCTCAAGATGTTATCACTAAGCAATATTATCAATATTATTTATCGACAAGGTTTAATTTGGGTGGAAACCGTTTGACACAGTTGGCGGACCCCGAAGGAGATCGTGATGATATAAGTAAAGGGTATCTTGATTTTTCTCCAGAGGCATTTCATAAAGCTTTTAAAAAAGGAAACTATAACGCTTATCAAGTGTTGGAGCAAAAACTATATCATCTTAAAGAAATTGTGGATAAATTAGTGCCATGTCCAAATTATAACTCGTCAACGAATTGCACAAACCCGCAAGAAAAAATTTTAAACGAAGGCGAACAATGATGATAACCTTTGGGAAACACATATGCAAAACAAAATAAGGGCTATAAGTATAGATTAGTGGTTATCGACTGTTTTTCTAAATACGTTTGGATTAAATGGATTAAAAACGAAAACAGGTCATGAAGTTACCAAGGCCATGCAAGTAATCTCCAAAACAGGCCGGAAACCTACCAATTTGAAGACAGATGCAGGAAAAGAATACTATAATGAGGATTTTACTAAACTAGTGCAGTGTTATGGAGTCAATAATTACTCCACCTATAGCACAAAGAAGGATGCAATTGCGGAACGTGCTATCAGAACCATTAAGGGCGCTCTATACAAGTAGTTCAGTCTACAAGGTAAATACAAATGGATTGATACAATTGACACCGTAACGATAGATTATAACAATTGTAAGCATAGAACTGCAGGAATGAGGTTCAAAGACGTTAGTAATCACACAAAGCTGGAGGCTTACACTCACATAAAAACATTCGATAGGAATCGATATTGTGTGGGTGACAGTACGAATTAGTAAATTTAAAAGTATTTTCGTCAAAAGATACACACCCAATTGGTCTAGTGAACTATTTAAGATTGTGAAAGTTCACATTATTAACCCCGCTACGTACATGTTGGAGAACATAAAAAGAATACCTGTACTGGGGGGCTTTTACGAACATGAATTACAGATAACAAAGTACCCCCATGTGTACCTGGTGGAAAAAGTGCTTCGATACAAGAATAATAAGTTATTCGTAAAGTGGTGGGGATTGGATGAAAGATTATGTATCACTAAAGACGATTTAGTTATATAAAATTTAACTTATATAGCTATAAAAATAGTTGGTAACTTTTAATGATGAAATAAGAACACATAAAAAAGATAATTGTATTTTATTCTTTAAATATTACATCAACTTGTATAGTAAACAAAGTATTTCTATAATCGTTTAAATTACTGGATAGCCATATTCCCGAATCTGGTCCACATGTCCATCCCAAGCATGAACTTGTTTCACCTTTCTAGACGTTTTCCAATATCCAGCGGTAAATATTACGGTGCTCCTCATTTTCCCACGGTTGAAACTTAGATGTAATGTTTTGTTCTAATATTTTCATCAACATAACGAGGCACTTGTAATTAGCATAATATGCTGCTGTCTCAATACATTCACTTATAATAGAGAAAGTGCCTTTATATGCAACAGTTTGTAACCTAACATTTGTCGAAGTGCACGATGAATCACCCCATAATAAATTATGTATGTACATTTTAAGGGGTATGTCATCAAGTAAATACATATTTTTCAAAATCCTACCTGCATCATTAGAGGTTAATGAACCTTTATCGGCACACACTTTCATAACCCTTTTGATAGTATTGTCTAAGTTAATTTTTCTATCAAATAATGTCTTAATTTTGCACACTTTGAGTTTAAAGCACACCACACTCATCAGGCATAATAGTATATTGCAAGATATTTGATATAAATAAATAGCTTTGAGGGTTGGACTTTCCCATCAAAGAACGCTTCAGGTGCTTTCTATAGATTTGATCACTACTGTACCGCAGTCTTTCCTGCAACTCGTTTTCAAGGCTGCTCATAACGAAATGTTCTCTGAAACCCAAGACCAAAAGTTATACCCCCAAGGTCTAGTATCAGTGAAATCTAAATTTACTAAGCGTTTATCATCATAGGGATTAAATATCACTATTTTGTTTGATGGTAAATACATCATGTTTCTTCGACCTTATCAGATGTTGATATTGCCTTATTACGTTACCATCAAACAAACCCTGTTTATAATTATGTATCGTGACCTGCTTGACGCTTGCTCGGTTAGAACCCTTTGATTTTTTTACAACCTTGTCATCAACCGTGTAATCATACACTTTTGCACGAAGTCCTACAAATTCCAACATAATTTTGCAATGATTTTCATCTTTCATTAAGCCGCGGACCTTTTTATTTACCAGTGGAAGTCCAAAGATATTGTCAGGATTATAATCAGATGTATCGAATTTACCAACGTCCACTTGAATGCGTTCATAGATATCGGGAACTGAAAAGGCATATATGAGACTATCCGTATCCGTGTACAATAGCTTAGCATTATTTTGAAACTTTGGTAGGGTGTAACCGTAATGAAAGTTGTATGAAAAGGTTTTTGACACGACTAAAGCACCGAATCCTGCATGTATAGGTTTATTGAAATATACTTCTAGCTAACTCATTTGAATGGTAAGCATGTTTACGTACATTTTCCACCAGCTTTCCAAAAACACTATTAATCATTAATTTATAGACATTCTTGTCGAATTCGATATATTTTTTTAACCACGGGGACTGTTTAAAACGTAATATACGGTGTACTTTTACCAACTTTAATCCATATTTTAAAAATACTTTCAAATTTCTGTAATGAATTACATAATTCCGTTTTGGACACAATGTAAGTAGTAATTTTTTCATTTTGGAATCAGGTGCTGGTGGAACCATATGTTCGGGTGCGAGCGGTAGATCACTGTGCCTCTCATGTAATTCTATGGGATAGTCTAAATCACACTCCACTATATGACCAATTTCCGAATCATCAGAATGGTTTATTAAATCTAAAGTTTCAAAATTAGCTTCATCAATAAAAGAAAAATCGCCAAATTGTAGAAATTCTCACATGGCGGCACCATATAAATTATTAAATGCACACTATCGTAGGTGGGACCAAATTTTTCTCCCATGTACTTATTGTTAGCTTTCGCATACCGATTAGAACATTGCGTTACACCACATCTAATTCCTCTCTCAATTAATATTAGCATATCAATGACCGTAAATAGTTTTAACGTTTTAACGTTACCTGTGCAATTTTAAGCGTAGCATTGAATGCTAAACCCGGGGCTGCATAATACTGCAGGACAGTTTTCGAAAATGCCCGCTTAAAGTAGCACGTCTGTTTGTAGATACAAATCCGAGTATTCCCCTAACGATTTAATATCTAATTTACTCCAAACCTTAACCGCATGTACAAAACTCGCATCATTGATTCTCTCATTATTAAAATGACTGAAAAATGCTTCCTTAGAAGGGAGTGTGGTCTCGTTTAAATTATCCCAAGTATCAATATACTCATAAGGAAACACACCTTTGTTACAGTTAGCTTTTCAATACTACTGCTCATAAATCTGACAGAGTCAATAAATTGAAACTTAATTTTAGTGCTTTCTATTACTTTTGTATTATCCCTTGTTTATCGGTAGCAGTGAAATCGAACCAAGAGCACTAGCCATTTCTCTAATGATGAAATGTGAATCATAACCTGATAAATTATGAAATACTACTGGTTGAACGTGAGAGTCTTTGTAGTTTAGGTTACATGCCTGATACGCTGCCCTCCGAAATGCTCTTGTAAAATGATTATGGTCTCTAATTTTACGTCATAATCAGTAAATGGTTTCCTGCAAATGTGACAATAGTAGCGCT